>OX411308.1:48819374-49270571 GCA_948150685.1 Rhaphigaster nebulosa | reverse complement strand
ATATCTCAGCAGGATATGCCTAGGTGATCGATCAGAAAGGAAGGATAGTGCACATTAGGAAAATTTGTAAGCTAGGTTGAGCATTTAGTAAGGAAGGATTTGAAATTTCATTAAATGGAAAAGGTATAAATATAACAGAGAACAGGAATGTTTTCAGGTGCAGAGCCGGAGATAAGGAGATTTATTAAGGTGATATGGTTCCACTGGAAAAGAACTCTGATTATTGCTTTAAGAGAGGGATAATTTTTTAAGAATTTTCCATACAAATCTAGAATCAGGAATATTGAAAGGACATTACAAGTGGAGTGCAATTTAGCACATCAGATAGCAGATTAGGTTTGAATGTGGAAAAGTTTGAAAGACAAATAATCTGCTGGCAGTCGAGTGTGTCAGAACTGCTTCCCTTCTTTTCAATATGGCTTTTATTCAGGGGTCAACTATGGTAAGACTTAAGGTTTGGGTTTTCAAAGGAGAATGAAATTTAGAATGGATTAGAATTTTAGGTAAGAGTATCATTGGCTCTATCGAAATATATCAGTTCCTACTGGTTAGTCATGGAGCTGCATGGTGACTAAAACTTTGGGGTTTATAAGAGCATGGGGAATTAAGGTTTAGATGTATTAATTGAATTAATTATAATAATTAATTAATGGATTAATCAAATTGAGGTTTGAATTACGAGTAGAGATCATTGGCTTTATTGAGGAAAAGGGCTATATTAATTCCTATTCGATAGATTCCAGATCAGAAAACAGAGATTCGTATGAATGGGGATCTAAATTTTGGAATTAAACTTTGGTAGAGAGAAAGAAATGGATCAGAATATTCTAACAAATTCAATAAGGACAGGTGACAAAAGAAAAAGAGCCAGATGCTACAACGATGAAAGAACTTTGCCTGGATCAGTACAATGAAGATCAAGTCAAGCATTTGAAAACTGAATATGATGGGTAGGAGAGTAAGGAACCAGATATAGATTAAGGGGAAGGAATAAGTTAGAGAAAGAAACTTGAAGAGAGCTTACTAAATTTTTAAAAGAAAAGTTGAGGCACTGTTAAGGATAGCCTTCTTTAGTGATATCAAGACTGCAATCATAGCAAATCATTCCCAAAAAGAAGTAAAAGAATCAAATGAGACTCAAGATTTTTAAAAGGGTTATATTTAAATGGATCTCAGCATATTTTTGGCTAGGTACAAAAGATCAAAGTTTTATTACTATCGAAATAAACAAATGGCATTACAAAATCAATCATAGCTTCTACTGTTTCAGACCACCCCAAGTTTAATTAAAATTTGCTACTCAGAAGTTCAAATGTAATGAAACAGCAACCGGGAAATTACAGGAGTCTTAATAATAACAACAGTAAGAATATTAGTATTAACTTAGAGAATAGGTTGAGAGAAAGCAGACCATAAGAACCTACAAAAGGATCTTGACAATATTAAAAGGGTTGATATTTCCAGTCTAAATACACTTAAATAGGAATAGACCAAAGTTTCAGCTCCTTGAATGTTATCTCTAAGACCATCTAAGGTACTTTAAGATTGGCAAACGTGTGAAACTACACTAGTCCAAAACAATTTTATTTAGAGTTATTTTATTTATTTTTTTTAAATTGTATGCACAATCATTGTTAATTTTTTGTATTCAATAGTAAATCACTTGCTAGTGCATACTAATTTTTTGAAAAAACACCTCAATATAATGAAAATTTAATTTTTAAAACTTGTTTGTCATACATGAAAAGTTGGGATTTTACAGTTATGTTGTTCCACACTTTTGCCAATGATATTGCATCTATGAAATGTAGTGGAAGAGCACACAATACTTTGTTACCTGTCACCTGTACTAATTTTATTTATAAAAATAATATTCACCATATTCTTACTTTTTCGTAACTCTTTGGCTTGTTGTTTTGCTGATTGGGTTGAAAATAATCTAATGACTGTTGAGTGATAATCCTTAAAGACAAGAAAGAAAGTATAGACATTCCTGAACCAATAGACAGTTCTAAGTAAGGACATTCCCATTTATGGTACTTCATACCATCATTGAAGCAGCTTATTGAACAGAAAGCGACTCCAGAACAACTAGGACATGGTAATGGTGATTTTAATCTAAAATCAAAACAAACAATTATTTGTAATGATAAAAAATGAAGTTTGATTAATTAATTAAAACTGAAATACTGAGATAAAAATTATGAACTCTAAACACTAAATTTCAATATTTTTTACACCTTTATTGGAAGGACGGTACTTTAAGGTTTTAGAGAATGTAGTATTGTCTTAAATGTTTGGTTCAAAGAAAGAAAAATTGATTAGGAAATAGAAATAACAATGTAATGCGGGATGACCTGTCCTAAAACGTCAAAGGAATTGAAATGAGCAGGTATCCAGAGCCGATAACATCAAGTCAATACAATTATCGACAGATTTTTCTGATAAAAGTACAGGAATTCATCTAAATCTTATCATTATCATTGCTTAGAGCCTATCAAGTTATATATGTTAAAGTTCGTTGTTTATTATAACAAACAGAAATATTTTTTTTAAACATTTTTAAAAAGATGGTTTAAAGGAAAAATGCAGAGGTAATAGTTTAACTGTAAATCTATTTTTGGTTTATAAGAGTATAGCATTATTATAGACTTGGATTAAAATTAAATTAATAATAAATTTATTAATTTTGATTATTATGTGAACAAAAATATTTAAGCTAACAGATTGTGGTTGAAATATTTGGACCACTAATCTATTTTGGTTCATAAGAGTGTAACATTATTGTAGACTTGAATTAAAATTAAATTAATAATAATTTTTTTAATTTTCATTATTATATTAAGAAAAATATTTAAATTAACTGATTATGGATAAAATATTTGGGCCACTGTATTATTCTTGTTATTTTTTGTAAGGGGACATCAACTCCGGGATAAATAAATTAATTTTATATATATATCATTTTAAGTTACCAAATTTCAGGCAGCTGATTTATTTTGTCAAACAACCAAAGCTTGGTATGATCTAATAATCATGAAATTCTGACACCAATTACCAGAGGAATACAAACGGACGTTTACAGTTGTCTTTTTTAACTAATATTTGCAACTCTATTTTTAGAATAACATATTTCCCAGCTGTGTGGAAATATTATGATATTAAAAACAAATATACCTTCAGATTGTCTAAATTCCTATCATCCTATCAGATTATGGAAAATTGAAATGGAGGATCCCCATCAGACTGAAAAGAAAACTGAACAACGATTTGCATAGTAATCCAAAGGCTCCAAATTATCTTTAACACACAATCTACAAAGTACTAATTAAATCTTCATTGTCATATGGGATAAAGCTATGGGGCTCTACGAAAATTTCAAACATCCAAAGAATTCAGTCATTCCAGGCAAAAGTATTGAGAAAAATAGTAGGTATGCCATTCTATGTGACAAACGATTAGCTACACAAGGATTAACAGTTTCAGACAATGCCACTAAATACTACGGAAATTTCCACATCTGATTGAATTGTAGCATGGACCGCCTAGCACAAACACTTATATCCACCACCAACCCATATAAATCTCCCTGACGGCTTTTGTGACATTGGCCTAGAGAATTGTTAAGTTGACCGTTATAAACTGGATGAGCGCAGATTTTCTTATTGCAAAAATAACTTTCAGATGGCAAATTAATGTTCTGCCAAACTATGTGATTAATAATAATAACAATACACAGATATGTAACCATAAATAAAAAATGCTTCCTATAACATAAATTAAAAAATACCTTTTATAGCAATGTAAGCAGTGAGTTCCATGTTTGTCAAAAAGCAAAGCTGAGACAATAGGTTCTTCACAAGAAACAATATCACCTGTTGCAATTGGTTTTGCTGCTTTAAAATAACGACCAGATCCTTTGTCACTGTTCATTACTACTGATTTACTTATTCCAGGGAGGTCATCAGCATAGTCTATCACAAGTGTGTCTGGGTCTAAAATACTACAATAATTTAGTTTTACTAAAACAAGATCTTAAATCAGTACGTCAGGGGTAAACTGTCATAAGTCCAATTTTGCTCATTTCTATTTTATTATCATATTCAGTTGACATCCGCATGATGGTATAGAAGGATCAATCTAATTAGGGATTGATAAATTATTTGCCACTTCTAAATTTGTTTTATTGAAAACTAGTTTCGAATGTTATACATTCATCCTCAGTTCTAAAAGCACACAAAAAATTCAAAAATAAGCAACTCAAAATATAGTTGGTATTATTATACATATTAAATTATATAAATCAGTATTATAAAACATTTATGAATTATGAATTTAATTAAGACTTGAAATCAAATACATGTTGGTACTCACCAAGGTTTAAATGGATCATATCAAACAGAAAAGTTTGTACTGGTTCCTTCTCGCATTGAACTAACAATGAACGAGAAATAGGCAGAATGTTTTAGGTAAACGGTTTAAGGGTCAGAGTTTTTCCAGTAATGTCGGTGAGTAATTGTTTTTTCTGTTATAGATGGGAATAAATTTAAGATTGGACTGTTGGAGATATTTATTTGGTCATTTAAGCAAAAATCTGGATTGGATTTGAAGGATTTTATTATTTCAAGTGCTTCATATATATTTAATTTGAGACTGTTTTCAACGTGATGTATTAATTTAACTCTCGAGTCTTTGATGAATTTATGATTATTTTCATTTAAATGAATTGCAAAGTTGGAATTATCTGTCTTATTATTATATGCACGTATACGTTCCTTTAATCTCTGATTTAGCGATCTTCCAGTTTTTCCCGTGTATTTGGCTGCACAATCATTACAATTTAGTTTGTATCCTCCGCTTTTTTGGAAAGGGTCTATTTTGTCTTTAGGAGAAGAGAAATATGTGGATAGGGTTTTTTCTATTTTAAATGCAGGGTTTAATCCTAGTTTTTTCAATTCATTTCCGACTTTGATGGATATAGGGCCGTAATATGGAATCAAAACATAATGTTTCGGGATGGGCCTATCTTCAGGGATTGTTGAATAGATATCATTAATTGTCTTTTTTTGTAATTGTTTTTTTAAAATATGATATATATTTCTCGTTCATTGTTAGTTCAATGCGAGAAGGAACCAGTACAAACTTTTCTGTTTGATGTAATCCGTTAAAACTTTGGTGAGTACCAACATGTATTTGATTTCTTGTCTTAATTAAATTCATAATACATAAATGTTTTATGATACTGATTTATATAATTTAATATGTATAATAATACCAACTATATTTTGAATTGCTTATTTTTGAATTTTTTGTGTGTTTTTAGAACTGAGGATGAATGTATAACATTCGAAACTAGTTTTCAATAAAACAAATTTATAAAAGTGGCAAATAATTAATCAATCCCTAATTATTATCATATTTGCATTAGTCTGGCCATATTTTTCGATTAAGCTAATGACAAAAAAACGGTAATGACATATGCAATACTTCAAATATAAAGATTGACAACTATCCATAACAAGCAATGCATTGCAATCTGAAGCTTCTTTTTGCTCTCCTGTAAAGCTTTGAAAATGTTACTCCCGACAGTTTAACTCTGACCTACAAAAATAAAATTTAACTTTTAGTAATTACTCTGACCATAAATAATTTTATTTTAATAAAAATATTAGCAAACAATGAAAAAAATAAACAAAAGAACTAGTCAAAAGAATCTGTTTAGTTGACTATGAAAAATAAAAACAATACAATTTATGATGCAAGTTAAAAATTAGACATTTGAGTATAGGCTCAAGGAAAGAATGAAGTTTTACTACAGCAGGTTTTGAATGTAGGGGTAAACATCGTATTTTTTTCATATTATTTACAGATGTGAAACATAAGTATACGCTGAGTGAAAAACAACTCTTAAAATAGCAGTAAAGTATTATTTAATGTACATTTGGGTTTTAATGGGATTCGGTGCACGGAAGTAACTGTAACAATTTTTTCTTTTTAATTTTTCATGGTTGGTATCAGCTTCCAACCACTTTGTTTGTTCCATTATTGTTAACTTGTTTTTATTATAATCACATTCAAACAACTTTCCCTCGTCAATTTTTTCAATTTCTCAAATTCTTTTCCTCCGTTGATCAATCACTCTCAGTCCACAACTTTCTTACATTGTGGAATGGTTAGCGTAAATATCTAGGCACATCTTCAGGTGAAGAAACACATCATGCATTGCTCTTCCTTACCATAGTGGAGTTTTAAAATAAACCATTTAAATAGCTGAATCACTCTCCTTTCACAAAATGTGTGAATGATTGGTCATCTGATATCTGATGTGGATACCCCATGATTTCCTTGTACACCTACTAAACTGATCAATAATTGGTTATTGGTTTGAAATTTTCACTGAACATAAAATTAAAGCAGCAATAACATTTTTTAAAAAGTTATGTTTTACTTATTTAAATTTATTTTCATGTTCATATTATATTTAAAATTGTCTTATATTTTAAATCATTGGGGGATAAAACTAAGAAAGGAAAATTAATAGAGAAACACTATAAACTTTTTTTAATACCAGTTTATTAATAATGTTGTGATCCGATTCTTTATAGGCTGTTATTGTCTGATCAGTATTGTTTAACGCTTTAATATACCAATGCATTTTACCAGAATCATTGAATGGATGATTTTCTCTCTTTAATTGGTATCAACACTAATTTTCTCTATTAATATTAAAATAAAAAGTTCAAAATGTCTTAAGTTGATTGATTCATTGTTCATACTAATAGGAAAAATCTGACAAAATGTTTCCAGAAGAAACGTTTTTTTAAAATATCTGATGTGGATACCCCATGATTTCCTTTTACACCTATTAAACTATAAATCAGTGGCTTAAAATGTGATTCTCAATTTGGTTACTAGTTTCCGATGATTGCAGTATCTCAAAAACCGCACTCGGCGTCGCGACATCCATCTATTGATACACACACAAAAGCTTTTGTTTCAAAAGGTCTCATTCCGTTATTATATTACGTTTTCTTTCAGCAGGTAACAAGTTCCTAAAGATTTCTTTGTGTTCCATGACAAAATTAGAACAGTCAATGTCACTTGATAAAGCATTGAAAATCGACAGTTTGACGTTTTAAGCGGATGAACATATTTAACTCATATCTTATGCTCCTGCTGCAGACTTGTTCATCCCACAAATGGGGAGGAAAACAAGTATTCAGCTCACCAATTTTAACCAAAATCTAGTAAATACTTTCATATTGATATAAAAGTCCTATTTACCAAATTTGAGATATTTTAATGGTGTAAATATGGTTACTTTAATATAATTTTTAATGAAAGTCTAATATGACCTTTAAGTAAAGTACCACTTCCGGTTTGCCAATTTTAACCAAAATTTATTATGTTATTCATATTGATATGTAAGTCTTATATACCAAATTTGAGAAGTTTTACATTATATTTGAATATGATTTTTGATGAAAATCAATAATGACCTTTAAGTAAAGTACCACTTCCGGTAATCATGTAGTGACCAAAAAAGGAGGTTCAGAACTAGATTTTACAATAATCCTAAACACAAAATTTTAACTTTCTACGGCCAACCGTTTTTGAGTTATGCAAGATACGAACGAATGTACACACAGATGTCATGACGAAACTAGTCAACATCAGGGATGGTCAAAGGAATATTTCTGTTGAAATCTCAAAACCGAAAATTTTCGCGATTACAATACTTCCTTTACTGCGTACAAGTAATTAAAACCATACTAAAAACAGAATATACAAAAAAAAAATTGTAATAATAATAAATAATAGGTTTTAATTTTTCTTACTGAGTTGTTTAGCAGGAGTGACTAAACTTTTTTCCAAATTATCAAGATATTTTTGACCTTCCTCTTTTATTTCTTCATTTCCACATGAAATGGCAACAGTGAAGGAAATTTTAGATTTATTTTTATCTCCAAGTTTTAAGTAGCACAAGCCCATCCTTAGATATGCAGTAGCCCTAGAAAAAAAAAAATCAAGAATAGTGGAACTTCTCCAAGCTGATAGTTCAACAATTCAATAAGTCAATAATTAATACAAATATATGAATTTATCAACTATAAAATAATCAGACACTAAAAGAGTTAAATCTAAAATATGCTGCTGCTGCTAGCCAACGCCCGCCCTTGGCAGTTGAGCCATTTGGCGACGCGCTGACCAATAGAGATGTGCTTCTTCAAACTCCGGGCTCTTATTCCGTGGGGTGTGGTCCAAAGCTAAGCAGTCTTTCAGATGTTCAGCATCCATTGTACCGCAACCACATAGTGGACACTCGGAGGATGTCAGAACTTTGATATGGTGGAGGTGGCTAGCGAGGTAGTCATGCCCTGTTTTCAAACGGAAGGCGGCTACGCTGATTGCTCGTGGGAGGCTTGTGTTGATGGGACCCTCAGTGACCAATGTCTCCCATTTTTACCAGCAGCCGCTTCGAAGAGGCGCTGTTCGTTCCATCTGCCGACTGCTGCACTAATTAGTGCCTTGGATGTTTGCAGAGACATGGGGCAACTAGGTTGAGGTAGAGTAGTTCCTAACTTGGCTAGTTTGTCGGCTTTCTCATTTCCATGTATATTGACATGACTGGGTATCCATTGGAACATTAGTGTCCATCCACGATTTCCCAATATTCTTCTACACTCAAACGTCCTCTGGCAGTCTGTTTGGGTGTTGTGCGACAGGTTGAATATGGCGGCTTGCGAGTCGACCAGAAACACTGCTTTTGAAGGAGAAGCAATCCTTTTAAGTTCGATTGTGGCGGCATGCACTGCTTCAACTTCTCCATCATAGTTACTAAGGGGAGAGCCTACAGCTAAATGTCCTTGAAATAGATGGCAGTAGTACCCAGCTCCAGTTTTTCCGCCATTTGGGATTGAAGACCCGTCGGTGTAAACGTGAATCCACTCGTCTTCTGGGTATTCTTCATAAATGGTTTGTAGAGCTAGCTGCTTCAATTCATGTTGTATGGAGGCAGGTTTTGACTTCGAGTGGTTCTTTAGGTTGTTGCGAGCTAACGGTAGGCTGTTAAAGAATTCCTGGCACACATACAGTGATGCGGTATCATCCATGGATGGGATATCATATTTTTGCCGAAGTTTTTCATATGCAGCTAGTGGAGCCGTATGTGTTTTCAGCCTCGATGCAGCCTGTTGATAATTTGCCCATTGATGCTTATTTACTCGCCTAAAACGCTTCCAAAATCTCAAAGCTGCCTTTTCTCCTAGGCTTGGAGAGGTTCAATCTGAATCTGTGCCTCCATGGCTGCAATAGGAGTGGACTTAGCAGCGCCTGTAATTATCCTTAAGGCCCTATTTTGAATGAGGTCGAGCTTGCTTATTGTGCTAACGCTAGCAGTAACGGTTACTTCGCTCCCTTAGTCTAGCACAGGTCTTATATAAGACTTGTAGACTGTTTTCAGAACATCCTGATTTGCACCCCACTTTGTGGCAGTTAGTCTTCTTAGTAAGCGGGTCCTTTTCCCTGCTTTTTCCGCACATTGGTCTATGTGAGGCTTCCACATTAAACGTCTATCTAGTTGAACCCCTAGATAGTTGGAAATATTGCTTTCCTTCAATGCCAATTCCTTGTACTGTAGTTGGATCTGTGGAATTTTGTAGACAAGGAGAAGATCTGAAAAGTGGTTTTTGAAGTATTTACCGCCATTGCATTTTGCCTAGCCCATATTTCTAGTTTTGCCAGAGCTTCATTTAAACATAGTTCAAGTGAGGGAATGGATCCACTGGTTCCCCAAATCAATAGGTCGTCAGCATAGAGGAGTGCTTGGACGCCAGGCACGCTTCTTACTGCATCGAGAATATCATTTATCATGATATTAAATAGTGAACAGCTCAAAACGGCTCCTTGGGCTAGTCCCTGTTGTTGAATGCGAAATCTTGATGTGCAGTTGGAGAACTGTACTCGGATATATCTTTGGGACAAGAACGACTTTATCCACCTGAATAGGTTTCCAGATATTCCCCACTCGGCAAGTTTATGTATGAGCATGGGACGCCAAATAGTGTCATAAGCGGCCTTGAGGTCCACCAGTACTGCCAATGTTGACATTTTTCTGTGGAATCCGTCTTTAACATGTTGCATAAAATTGGTTACGTTGTCGAATGTGCTGCGGTGTCTGCGAAATCCGGCTTGAGCATCGTCGATGAGTTTTCGTTCTTCAACTATCTGGTTTAGGCGGTTTACAATCATCTTCTCTGCCACTTTACAGAAAGCACTCGTCAGCGATATTGGTCGATAACTTTCTGCTTTATCGGCTTCTTTGCCCTTTTTCAGTATTGGCACGATTTCGGCTTTTCTCCATTGCTGTGGCACATGTTTCCTCCAAGTCAAATTTATGGCAGCCAAACTGTTTTCTTAGCGTCATCACCAATGCGGGTTATCATCTCAGGAAAGATACCGTCTATCTCTGCCGATTTTCTTTCTTTAGTCTGTACAAGAGCACTATCCAGCTCAGCAATAGTGAAGGGAGTATCATACACTCCCTGAGATTTCATATCAAGGCAAGATATTAGCGGTTTCTTCGTCAATGTCTTGGCTATGGCTTTATCTCCATGGACACGACTGACATTCGCATAATGCTTGCATAAGGCATCCGCTATATCCTTAGGATCGTGAAAAGATTGGTTGGCAGACTTCAAGGGTTGTTGTAGCATTGGAGGGTTGTCATTGTTGAGCCGGGAGCGATATTTGTGGGCTTGAGTACCATTCTTCCTAAAATCCAATGCAGTTATAAAATCCCTGTAAGCAGAACGTTTGGCATTTTTTATCTCAGTATGGAGTTCAGCTTGGTGTCTACGAAGTGTAATGAGGTCCTCGGGTGCTTTGGTTCTTTCGGCTTTGCGACGGCTTCTGTCTCGCCTTTCCTTCAGGTTTGACAAAGTTGAATTCCAGAACGGTTTGAAGTTTTTCACCTGTCCTCGAGGTATGCACTGTTGTGCACATTCCAGTAAGGCCTTATTAATTGCATCAATAGTTTTTTCAGGAGATTCTGACCAAGTTCAAGCCTTCTTGAAATTCCAGCGCGGAGCCGGACAATTGTTGTAAGGTGTCTTTTCTGTAAGTGATGTGACGAGGATAGCTCTATGTCCGCATCCGCCGGCGTCATCCAGCAGTTTGACTTTTGTTTTGCCAGAGATATTAGGGTGGATGATAACCAGATCTGGCCTCGATGATTGACCCGAAAATGATAAAAACGTAGGGGGTGTTTCTAAAACTACTAATTGATTGTTGTCAACCATTTCTTCTAGTGTTTTTCCCGGTTCGGTAATTCTTGGATAGCCCCATCTTGGTGAAGGACTATTGAAATCTCCGACGAGAATGCTATTAGCGTGGATTGATGTTTCAACTGCTTCATAAGAAGGAACGTTACCTGGGGGATTGTAAAGGCCAATAATACTGAAATGTTTTCTATTTTTCCAGACTTCGACCCTAATGGCTTCAAGCTTGTCATTTTCTTCCATTTCATGTATAACTTGAAGCTTCGTGGTTACATTTTTCTTAACTCCAATGAACATACCTGAAGCGATCTGACGGGATCTTTTCATAGTTGTGATGGCATAACCGTTCGTCTGATAAAATTCATCTGTTTCTGTTGCAGCCCCTGCTTCGACAATAAAAAATAAATCTACGTCCAGATGGTAGGCGTTTCGTTTGAATTCTAAAAATTTATTGTTGGTAAGGCCTCCTGCATTCCAATAAAGGATACGAAGGCTAGTGTCAGAGCTCTTAAAAGAGCTGGTTTCTATAAGGTTCTCTGAAGTCATCTTGATATGGTCAGCGGGCTAAAGGCGAACCTTGTGTCGATCGTTTGGATTACGCAGGGGGCACCACGAGGAGGCGATCAACTTCACCCCCCAAATCTAAAATATTAGACATTAAAAAAGATTTGCTTACAACTCATTTTTTTCTTTTCAATTTATTAAATGGACATTTCACAACTCACTATTTTCTAATTTTAAGTGACCACCCTTTATTTAAATGTTTAGACTGGCCATCAAGCAGCATGAAGTGAATCTATACACCATGTGAGCTTTATAGGACGAGTTGTTGAGACAAATAAAAAGATACCTAACAAGCTTCTTAATATTTTATTTTTTAAAAATTAATAATACTTAAATGAATAATTATGTTTTAAAAATAACGATTATCTTCTACACAGAATACCCCAACCACAATCAATTTGTATGTAGTCCAATGGATTCAAATGAGATGAAAGGTTCTTTCCAAGATTCGTAATCACCAATTGCAATTGGTTTAATTTCTGTAAATAATGATCAGATCCTTTGTCACTTTTCATTACTACAATACAATTAAATCTTTGCTGCTAATTAAATAAAAAAATTAACTAATTAGTTAACTAATTAAATAAAAAAAAAAATCTGAAATGGCTTGGCTCTCTGGTACTAAAAGTAAAACAATAAACATTTTACTTGTAGAACCTATGAGTTAAAGTTAATTAAAAAAAAAATAAGCACGATTAATGTAATAAGAATTCGATAACCCCTAAACATAAAAAAAAATTGTTATGATATACTTAACACAATATTTCGATAAAATTATAAGTTATAATGGGCATCTTTGAATATAATGATTTCCACTTACTTTTGAGAATCGGACAGGCAGTATTTAAGCCCTACTTGTAAATCATTCAAGCATAGTTGAAATTCTGACATCTTAAACAAAATTTCACTTCGAATCAGTAGAGACATAGGAAGAATTGATCCTTCTTCGAGAGATAATTTTTTCCCTATAAATGAAATTTAAAAATAAAGAAAATTCGATAGGTTATTCTTTTTTGATGCATTCTCGTGTTATTAATTTAAAATATATATAATAATTGTGATAATGATGGTGCTGGCTGTGGAATAATATTGCTAAATTAGTTTTAATTTAGTAATATTAGTCCACTATTAATTGTCTCTCCACAATGTTTTTATTAATGAACATTTTTGACTGTCTATGACAATTGTCATTGCAATTTAGAAATAAGACCTGTACCTATAAATAGGACACTATGTCATATTTCCCTAACTTTACATGATAGTTTGAACAGATGCTTCCCTCCAAATAGAAGTGGGCATAATGTTCTTTTAAAAGCATGTAATTCTCCTCACAATTGTTCTAGGACATAATCTATTCCTCTAAGTAAAGCAAAAAAAAGTTTGAAATAAAATTATTACAAATACGTAATTATGCTAAATTGGTAAAAAATGGACATAGTAAAGAGTTTTTTAATACATTTCTATAAGTATACTGATCACATAAATGCAATGAATTTTACAGCATGAGTGACCGACTTCTCATTTGAAAACTGACATTCTTCAATAATAAAAAATTAAACCCTCGAAAGGAATACCTTTAGGAGGAGCAGGAGCTCTCACCACAGCAAGATTGGCTGAAACTAAAGCACGATCATATTTCTCTTTTTTCAGCCAATGATCAGCTTCTTCCATCTTTGATTTCGCAAATGAGGCAGCTTTACCCCTGAAGATTTTTTGAACTTTTAAAAGTGTGCCGTGAACTATGTCACATACCTATAACAGAAAAAATTTTGATGCACATGCAAAAAGCCCAGTAACTTAGTAGGTGAACACTTCATAACTCCTTAATTCTTTTTAATGCTCAGTTGTTCTATACTTATCTAATTTACCATGTTTAAAATTTCAAACTTAATGTACTCTTAATCTCACTATGGTATAACTGAAAGCTGAAATGTTAATATATATAAAAATTACCTCGCACATGTATGCTTATGCAGATTATAAAAAAAAAAAATTGTCTTTGATTGGATAGAAATGAAGATGCAACTGCGAATATGGATTCAGATCAGTTGAACTCTTTAAAAGTTACAAATTTGGTCCAGTTTCCAGGTCCTAATAATAAATAATAAATTCATATTTTCTAAAAAGTGTGTTATATTTGTACTATAAACATCAAAATATTTCATATATTTATAAAACTATGCTTTAAAGACATTGGCCTCTACTCTTTGTATCCCTACTGACCCATGCAGTAACATGTGGGTTTAAGCTTCTTGTGATAGATTGCATTTAATTACTTTTTTATTTTTTAGTATGATAAAAAGTGGCCTAGTCGTTTTGATGGGGTAAACTACCACCATACATAACAGAGATATATAGGTTGGGGATGTTTATGCTTAAAGTAATTTGAGACAATTAGTAAAAACCAGGCATACCAACTTATCATCAAAATCGTCATGTATAAGTGATGCTGGAATCTAATACTACTCAGAATGAGGAATGAATCAAGGTCTAAATATTCATCAAACATTAGACTCATACACCCATGAACATGGGATAATTATTTATTAATTTTCTTCCCAATAACATATTCCATACTAAAAACTATGATGTATTAAATAATAAGGCATACTGAGTATGCAAAATGCAACACTTTAATACATTTAATGATTAATTTACGGGATGGCCACATTTCAAGGATTGGAATTAATTACAATGGTCTTGCAATCTACATCTGTTTTTAAAGAATGATGTCACAAATTATAAAATTTAAAAAAATTCTAATCCTTCTTTAATAGAGTGCTTAAATAATATATTTGTACTTTTTTTTTTTTAATCTGAAGTCTGAAAAGTACACCAATAATAAAAGGTATGAAAAATCTTCCTAAGATCATAAATAAAAAAAATTATTTATTAAGATCATTATGTATTGAGAGAATTATTGAGTAACTAATTATAAATATTGTATCACTACATCCATAACGCATTCCTTGTACTTCAGTTCACATTGCCTATACTACATATACCATGGATTATTTTTCTCATGAAGAGTTTCTAACAATTTTTTCAAGAGCTTGGCATTTGATTCATACATACATACATCTTCGGCTCTACAGCCCAGTCCGGGCCCTGACCTCCAGAAGAAACTATCCCCACCGGTCTCTGTCTCTGTTCCTGGCCATCGTCCACCAGCTTGACGCCCCAAGCTGTACCGCGTCCCTTCCAACCTGGTCTAACCATCTTGTCCGGGATCTTCCTACTTTTCTTTTTCCCACTGGTGCATGGTTCATTATCCTCTTGGGAATGCTATCTTCAGCCATCTTTTGTACATGACCAGCTCAATGAAGCCTGCTGATCCGGACAAAGTCAATATGGGTCTGATGAGGGTCTTGTAGAGTGTAGCCTTTGTGTCTTTATTTATTGCTTTTGTTTTAAAGAGCTTGATTATACCGTAATAACCCCCCATGACGGCTATGATTCTCTTTTCTATTTCTTTGGAGAAGTAATTATCAGTATCTACAAATGACCCAAGATACACAAATCCCCGAACTGTTTCGAACTTCTATCCATCTATTTCTATGTGTCGATCATGTACCTCAGTCCCTGCAACTATATACTCGTACTTCGTTTTGGCTTCGTTTATTACTAGCCCCATTGCTTGAGCAGATCCCTCCAAAGCTTTAAAGGCTTCTTTCATGCCCGATTCCGATCTGCTGATTATATCAATGTCATCAGCATAAGCCAGAAGTTGTACGCCTTTATTGAAGATATGCCTGCCTATTTGTATTTGCGAATCTCTAATCACTTTCTCCAGACCTAGATTGAATAGAAGGCACGCCAGGATGTCACCCTGTTTTAATCCATTCCTTGTTTGTAGGGGATCTGATAGATGGGACTGGATCTTAATTTGAAATTTAGAGTTGGATATGGCCACTCTTACCATTCGGACGGTACATTCATCTCCCTCATTGCCTTACAGAACATCTCTCGATTTATAGAATCATACGCAGCCTGAAAGTCCACAAACAGATGGTGCGTACCGATGCCATATTCCAGTGTCCATTCCAGGATTAACCTTAAAGTGAAGATCTTGTCAGTCATTGATCTACCTCACCTGAACCCATACTGGTATAGTCCTTAATAATATCCTCTGCATAAGGAAGTAGTCGAGCAAATATTATGTTGCACAATATTTTGTATGCTATATTCAGCAAAGAAATGCCTCTGTAGTTTTTACATACAAGCGGGTCACCTTTCTTGTGTATCAGGCAGATCACTCCATTATTCCATTCATCCGACATTTCTTTCTCTATCCAGATGCGTTCCATTAAATGGGTAAGCTCCTTAATGAAGTCCTGACTTCGTAATTCTTAAAAAATCTCTATTGCCTCACGAAAATCGTTGACCATAGATCTAGCCAAGAAGTTGGTGAGGGTGTGATCAAGAGAGAAACACAGAGTAAGGATAAAACTTCTTTCAATGAGAGTCGAAGCTTCGGTCTTTATCAGGGCTATGTAAAAGAAGACAGCCATATGAAAAATTATATGTAAAAATTTATAGAAGCAAGTGAAATGAAATATATAATTTTTTTATTTTCTAATATTTTTATCTATTATTTTATATTTCATATCTCTCTTGCAATTTTCATTATCATAATTCAAGTTTCATTATCATAATTTTCATAAGATTGTTGTATCTTATTTTTCTTAGACCTGATGGAGGCCTACAACTTAGGCTGAAATATAAATGCACATTAAAAGAAGTTTTATACTTACTGTTTTCCCACTTGACCCCACCACAAACTTCTTTTCCTTAATATACATTGTTGTTTGTGTCATTTTATTGAACATTTATATGCACCATTTATTAATTGTGTGGTTAGGCTAATAATTAAAAAGTTACTAAAACAAATAACTTCAGTTAAGCATTAAAATTGATGATTATTTCTTTCAATTTCTACAAAATTATATCACAATGTTTATTCATTTATGTAGTTATTAATGAATCGTAGTCATGTATTTTTTATTTTGGATAATAAATAATTGGATTAATTATAGTTAAAATTATTTAATTATTATGTAGGCTAAGCGTTTTTACCCAAACATGTGGGACATCTTCAGCGCAAATGAATCAAGCGAGGTTTTCTCTGAGAGTGACTTTGTGAAAACCTCATCACTTGCTCTGATGACCCACATATTTCGGTCGAAACGTCAGCTTACATAATTGAATAATTTTGACTGATTTTCTGATTATTTATAATACAAGATACGCCTTCATAAAATTATGAATCATCTCTAGTGTTTTTTGTCTACGTTATAACTGTTTGAATAGTTCACACACATTTGTTTTCTCATTGTGGCAGTTTTTATTATTTATTTGTAAAACAGCCTATAGGCTAAATGATTTTAAAACCATTTCAAGCATATTTCATAATAGAAGTGTGCATAACTAAATCTAAGTAAATTAGTAGGTTTTTATTTAATAGTAATATAAAAATAGAATAGATGAATTATCATGTAAAATATTATATTTCTTTTTAATTTTTCAATTAGAAGTTTTTTTAAGGACTATCAAAGTATATATAAATAACAGATATCAGCACAATATATATATATATATATATATATATATATATATATATATATATATATATTTTAATTTGTTGATTTTAGCTAAATGTTGCTTATGATGAATGTCTCCAACACCTTAAACTTCTTTATAAGGCTAAGTTCTTAGCCATTAATGTAGTCTCGTAGAATCAATAACATATTTATTAGCAATGCGGGGTAGCAGAATAAAAATCTCAGCATATACAAGCAACACTTTTAGAAATCAATCCCAACTACAAAATCTCCAGTTTATTTGGTTGCTTGAACACGAATGTCTTAAAGGCCAAACTTTGGGCATTAAATAGGTAAAATGTCTAAAATAGCAGTTATACTGAACCAATTGACTGCAGGGGCCGATTCAGGTGGATATATATATATATATATATATATATATATATATATATATATATATATATATATATATATATATAACAATCAACAACTATTTTAGAAATCAATTTAATTTCTGGAATTTAATTAACAATCCCTGATAGTTTTCTAGATTTGATTACTAATGCTGCCAAATTGCATATATCGGTTAATTATTGCAACTGGTACTAGTCTTAACAGAAATGAAAATAAAAACACACTGATAATTAAATAATTACTTAATCTCTACTCCAAGCAGCCACATTTCAGCATTAAAAATTACCATACAAGAATAATTATGAATTTCTTTAAAATGAATAAATTACCAAAATTAAATTCAATAAAAAAAAAATCATTATTTATAATTGTAAAGATATTGTAATTTACAACTGCTCTTTATAACAAATAAATCCCTAAAAAGATTTAAGTACAGAACCAACGGGTAAATGTCCAATGGTAGACTGAGACATAGGAGGAACAGGCTGACCAAGTGGGGCTCAGTGGGATGAATAGGCAACGATTGATTTTGGTTTTGGCATGGAACTTTGTGTTTGCTAAGATTTTTATTATTATTCACCTCTAAAACACCTTTTCATAGCAAAATATTTTTTTTTTAAGGCTGTGGTGTCAGAGTTTCTAGTGAGGCAGCACTCATAAGTCAGAAGTGGTACCGATTAAGTTCTAAATTGTGTTGGATGACATTTATTTCCTAGCAGATCATCCAGATCAAATCAGCCTTCACTCTCCCTGCTAGAATATAACAGTAACCTATATGATATCCCGCTATATTTGAGTTTAACAGCTTTAACCTAATAAATTAACAATAATATTAGGAAAAGAGATATCCAGCTATTGTTTATACAATATTTAATTGGAATGAGTGCAATCATTATATTTCACTGGATCTATCTAATAGGCCAATAAATAATACAAAAATTGCTCAAAAAAAAGATATATTCCACCAAAATTGTACAAATCTCAAAATAAATTATACAAGTGCGTAATAACATGTTAATTTAGTAACAGTACTAACAATTTAAACTTAAATGTATGTAAATTTGACAAGGCACATTTCTTATATTCTAAAAGTAAATGACTTTCTAATTTTTTGGCAGGTTAGATTAGGGTTCCATGTTGTTTATTAAATGTCCTGGAGATAAACATAATATCCCCATGATTTCATGTTATCTGCCAATAAAAAGTGAAAGACATTACAGTTTATACTACTTAGAAGATAAAAAAAAACTATAAGCGTATTTCAAGAGTTCTTCAATATATTTGAAGAATCAACATCTGTGCTTCAACTTTTTCAGTCCATATTATACAGCAAAGTAAGTAAAGCAAGACATTTACAAAGATAATCTTTCACACTTGGCATTCATAAAAATGCTACCATACATTGAATATATTAATTTTTTTATGAACTAACAAAATATATTAATAATTTCAACAGTCTAGTTAAAAACAAACAATAAAGAATTATAGAACAAAAATACATTGTTTCAGAAATATTTTCTTAAGTTGCTGTTTTAAATGGGTCAAATTGTACACAATGATCAAACATGAGGAATTATTCTACTTCATAAATAACATGTAGGTCAACAGTAAGATAGATGACTAACAATATATATACATATTGTTTTATTACAGTATATCAAAATTGTTGCAATTTTATTTAATTTTATCAACTTAATATATATATATATTTACATTTACTTAAGTCCTGTCCAACAAAAAAAAAAAAGAACTGTCTTAGCTAGGAATGATTAATCTTAATTCATTGAAATAATTATTAAATTGCTACAGTCAAAAAATGAAATAAATCAAGTGTAATATTACAAGTATATAATCTGCTTAAACAGGAATTCAGGAAAAAGAAAATATTAAAAAAAAAAAAGGAATAAAAATGTGTTACTATTACTTTCACTTAAAAAAAATTCATACCTCTTTCCGTAACAGTTCTTTTAAATTTTAAACAAACTTAAAAAGTAATAATAATTCAGTCAACATTAAAAACGAATATCAACAAATAAGACTACAAAAATAGTAAACTTTTTCATGCAAAAGCTACAAAAAAGTTTTGTAAAAACCTGTGGAGAAAAATAATAATAACATTGACTTTTCACGTATAAAAATATTAATCACGAGTACTAGGAGTTGCAGGCTTTCCAGTACTTTTGGAACTAGATGGTGGAGTTAAGAGTCCTGGTGTAGTTTCAACTTCTGCCAATTCTTGAGCAGATGACAAAAGATCGAGTGATACGTTCCTTTTCATAAGTGTATGTTTATAATCGCCAGGTTTAGGTCCTGGAGGCAATGCTTTCAAATTTAATGATGCAGGTTCCACACCACACTTTTCTTTGAGAACATGCCAGAAAGGTCTCATCCATTCTGAGGATTCTTTAATATCTGAACACCGCATACCCCAACCAACTAAAGCAGAAGGTTTTGAACACACTAAATTAAATGCTGTTGCTGCGAGTATACGATAAGAAAACCTTAAAAAACCCTCATCCAGACTGCATAAGTCCAATAATCTGGCTATACTATCATAGAGTTTTGTCGAAAACTTGGTCAATACAGTTACATCTCCTTCTTTAACAAACAGTAGCTGCAAAAAAATGGAGAGCCATCTGTCAGGAGTTATTGTAGTACATTTCCAGTCTATAGCTTTAACAATTAAAATTTCTGTATGTAAAATGTCTTCTTCAGAACAACTACCATCAGTTATATAAGCAAATTCACTCAGCTTTGGGGGGTAAATTTCTTCAAATTTAGATGCAATTAACAGGCATGTCACACCTATTAACTGAAGTTGGTTTTTCGATATTTTTTCAGAAACTGAAAGGTACCTATCTAAATAGTCAACTGCTAAGAAATAGGTTTCTCTATGTAGTTTATATACATCACATACCTCAATCAGCCACTCCAGCAAAACACTTCTCATTCTGGGTTGAATACTTGGATTGGAAGTGAATAAGTAAGGGCTCCTTGCTTCTGAACATTCTGTATCTTTTCTCATATAAAATTTCCACAGAAGATTGCCATCGATGTTCTGCGTAGAAGGGATAGGGCAGGGCTTTTTACATCTGGTGAAAACTGAAAAAACTCGATTTTCGACAGTCTCATTGATGTGGATACCAGAAAGTTCAGACAATGGAAGTCGCTCATCAGAAGTATTCGGACTGGTGATTTCCTCCTCGCATCTCGGCTTCTTTTCTTTAACAGGTAGATTTTCTTTGACTGGAACCCGTTTTCTTTTCATCCCGCCTTGACGCGCGGAGGACATTTCTTCCACTAAATCATAAACGGTTAAAAGAAAGGTCAATAAAAGCTGTTGATGAACACTGTGTACTCATCAAAATGCACAAATGAAATCACAAAACTGCACAAACTAAGTAGTGATAGTTGAACAACACCAAAGGAGCACTAGAGACAAGCTACTGGCTGGAGCTTGTTTTGGTGGGAACTGCAGCTCGAAAATGGTTGCCTTGGGCGCGAGATAGGTAGAGGGAAGGTTACCCTCAGTGTTGTCGTGTCTTTGACCCTTATTCCCGCCATACCTCTACCCGCCCAAACATTAACTTTTTTTTTTTACATTCCTTTTTATTACAGCCTATTTTGGAGCAAACATGGGACCACTTAATTTAAATGACCGGAAGAAATTGATATTATAATAATCACTAATTGATTTCGCGCATTAATTTAATTTTTGCCCAATTTCAACTAAACATACAGCCTTAATTTGTAGAATAAACACTTGAAAATTCCTGGGCGAAATTGTTTAGCACGATATCCAATATGTGTATATAGATTTTCACTTTTAATCGTTTAACTCGAATTTAAATCATATTATTTAATATAATTTAAAATGAACGAAGAAAAAATTAAAATTTACTTACTATTACGTTTTTTTTTTCTTATTCTGTGTTCATTTATTGACCGCACCCCTAACAAAAATTTTCCTTCAAATTTATAATTGAATTTTATTCTTTAAATCGAAACAGGAAAAATATTATCAAAATACAGAACAAATATGAAATTCATATTTGTAATATGCTGGGTGATTATAAACAAATAAATATTGTACATAAAATAATAATTTAAATGCTACCGGTTCAAAAAAAGTACGTTTTACCCCCCGAGATATGAATTATAAGAGCCAACATAGAGCCCAAGGCGGGACAAGTTTTGAGCGGGTAACCCCTCTCCAATTAGTTTTGCATACATTTAGTAGGATGACTAATGAAACTTGGAAAAAAAAAACACGAAACATATGAATGTTCACGTCGTGAGCCCTTCTGTAATGCTGCAAAAATGTAATTAATATTTATATCAAACATTAGAAACTACTAATATTAATAAATTAATGAAAGGAGTAATAGTTGAATAAAAATAATGATAGCTGACTATTATTAGTAAATTGTTCAAAAATTTAACACAGATAAATGAATGAAATAAGTTTGATCTCATAACAGGTCTCGTCGCCACTTTTGATAATATTTTATTTTGGGAGGAAAGCGGAATGGCTTCAAAACTGTTTTTCCATTTCATAGGAAAAGTTGGTATTGCAAAAATTATAGAGAATCATACTATTTTTAATGTGAATAGGAAACGACAGTCCTTTGTTTTACTAAATAATTCATCTTTTTGCAGAACGATTCCAATAACAATCATACCGAATTTGAAGTATTGCAATGAAATAATATATTAACAAAATATAAGTTATGTATTTAACATAATTAATTATTGCTTAATAAAATGACCGGTTATACAAATAATACTTAGGTATGTCCACAGATTACAAAGTTCGCATTAATTATAAAATTGCCACTTCGTACAAAATAATATACAATTATAATCAATATTAATTTTATTATTCATATTTTCTAGGAGAAGATGTGGTATTATGTTATGCAATATTTTCCAAACGAAAAGAGGCTTTTCCAAACAATTTTATTTCCCATTCTTACGGCATAAAGTTTATACTACCTTATCTTCTGGTTTAAATTATTTTATTTCATTATATGAAAAGTTGATTTTATTTTTGAACATTTTTATTAATTTAAGGTTTACTGGTTTGGGTCTGGCCGCGTCGACAAATAATACCTAAATGGATTAACTACTGACTATTTTAATTACAAAATTGAATTCTTCATAAAAATAATTACATAAGATTTAGCTGTTATTATTTTTTTTTTATTCATTTATTATATACTATATATATTTTTTTTGGCGTTGTGTAACAGTAAAATAAATCAAAATAAAAGAAAATATTAAAACGACAATTTTTAAAAAACCTTGAAACTAAAATTATCTTGCACACATTTACCGTTAAAATTCATTAGTGATGGAGATTTTATTTATGCCGAGTTAATAATAGCGCTGAAAAACTTGGTTTTTGTTTTTATCGTTATACTACATTAACACTTAATCATATAATGTGCGATATTAGATAAAAAAGAAAAACAATAGTAAATAAATAGAAGTTTTGATAAATTTAAAAGCTTTATTTTCGTTGCAGTCCAATAGGTTTGAAAGAATTCAATGGTCTTAGAAATTTTTTAAACAATTTTTATTCTCTACAAAATTGCTAAATTGAATTCTGTAATCCCTGGAGTAATTACCAATAAATATTCTATTTATTTTTTTTTTTAAATACTGGCAT
Source organism: Rhaphigaster nebulosa (assembly GCA_948150685.1). NCBI lineage: Eukaryota > Metazoa > Arthropoda > Insecta > Hemiptera > Pentatomidae > Rhaphigaster > Rhaphigaster nebulosa. The sequence continues at coordinate 49,247,103 of OX411308.1, read as the reverse complement.
ACAAAAATATAAAATTATGAATTTTTTTTTACTACGTTCTTTGTATATTTGTATTGAACATTTTAGAAGAATTCATTAGTGTTTTAATAAGTTTCAGTTGAAAATAAATTAAAGAAAATAAAACAGTTATTACATAAACAAGTTTTTTGTTTATTAAAATATTTATTTATGTTCTATTAAAGGATTCTAACTTGATTATTAAGTAATCATGAAGATTACAATTAACAACTTTGAAATGGAAATTTTAGCCAAATGAAGAAATTTGGTTGACAATTGACGAACTAGGGTTGACAAACCTGCAAGGGTAAAATAACGGTACAGGGGAAAAATCCCTTGTCCTAAGGTGGAATAAATCCCAAAATGAAGAACATAAACACTTACCTTATTTTTTTTTAATTTAAAGGAAATTTCTAGAGCAAATGACCATTTAAATATATGATATATAAATAATTAATAGAAAAAAGAATAATTCTTATATAAATCGTCTTTTTATTACATTTTGCGTGTTATTTATTAATGTAACGAGATACATTTAAATTCCAATATTTTTAGAATTTTACTGAACACTTGGAACGATTTTTATTCAGAATTGGTAATGCAAATCATCAGTGTTTTTCAAAATTTAACATTTTTTATAAAAGAATATATAATTTAAAAAATAAGATTAACATGAAGGAAGTGTAAGGTGCCTAAGACTGATCATTTTTTATCTCGTAAGAAGTGGTCCATGTGTATAAAAAAGTGGTTGTCGGTAGACGTGAAGTCTGGTAGGTGGAAGGTAGGGTGGATGAAAGTCTCCATCCTGGATCAATGCAAATACGAAAGATCATTTATTATTATTTTTATTTATTTATTTGTTATTATTATTCTCCTGGCAATCGTTGAATCAATAAGAAATCTAGATACAAAAAAAAAAAAAAAAAAAAAAAAAAAGAAGAAAAGACTCCAGCAAATTTATTACTGTTTAATGTGTGCGGGCGAACAATAAATTGATTAAGTGTTTTGTATTTTTTAATCTAATCCCCAACTATCATCTCCATATTTTTGTTACGGAATACATTTTCTCATTTATTTACCTTGCCGAATCCCTTGACCAATCTCTGATTAAGTTGGGCGTGGTTCGACAATTCGCTCACTATTCTAAGCGCGATAGTTTATTTTTTTAAAATAAATTCCCAATGGATATTCTGAACGCGATAATTAGAAGAAAAATAGTAGAAAAAAATTAAATGTTTTAGATGAAATCGTTGTGCAGCAACCTGTTGAAAAAAATTCACAAGCGTGCCGAAAAGTTATTTTTTTTACATTTCAGATTATTTTGTATTTATTTTCCCAGTGTTTTCTTAAATTTAAGAAAATCAACTTATGCACTCGCATATGAATAATATATTTTGCTATTAATTCAAATAGATTACTTTCATTAGGCAATACGTTTCGTGTTTCACTTATTTAGTATCTATAAAACATGTATAAAAGTGTTTGGCGAGATGAGAGGGTAGAATGAAAGGCCCAGCTGGTGCTAGGGTGGGCCTAACAATTCAGTATGGGAGGTCGTGCGCGTCGGTTCTTCTTATTTTACCCCTACTTACGTTTTGTGTTATTTTTTTCTTAATTTTTTCGGCAGGCAAGGTAGATCGTTCTATTAAACATAGTCTCCTGAGGAAAATACGATACGCTTCGAAAATTATTGAAAAATAAATTTATAACTAATTGAAGTATTGAAAAAAACATGACGAAAAATAATTTTTTCACGTTTAAGATGTGAACAATTTTTGTTTGAGAAAAATAACAAATAGTACTTACAAATACGAAAATAATAAACTTTAGACAACTAAAATCGGTCAACCACAATTTAAGCCCCGAAACTTGTTTCTTCGACAATTACAAGCTGTGTAATAAAATATTTATAAAATGGCATATTTCGCGAATTTTAATTTTCTTGCGAAACATTGTTGACCGACTATAAACTAAAAATATCTGATCAGGATATACCATGACTTCCTTGTACGCCTATTAAACTATAAATCGGTGTCACAAAAAGTAAATCTCAAACACGACACTCGGCGTCGCGACATCCATCTATTGACAAACACATACTCTTGTTTCTGGAGGTCTCATACTCATGCCGTTTTCTTTTAGTAGATAACTAGTTTCCAAGAGATTTCTTCGTGTTCCGAGACAACATTAGGATGTGAATGTCACAAGATAAAGCATTGAAAATCGACAGTTTCGACATTTTAAGCGGAAGTGCCCATTTAACTTATATCTTTATTCTCCTGCTGCAGACTTCTTAATCTCACAAATGGGGAGGAAAACCCGTACTTTACACTCAATTTTTACACTTAAAACAAGTAAAAAAAATGTTTAATTGGAGTGGCAAAAAAAATCGCGTTTGTAACCTTCATATTATCTCTGTATTTAACTTTAATATAATTTTTTATGTAAGTTTATTGTAACCAAAATCTAGTAAATACGTTAATATTTATATAAAAGTCCTATTTAACAAATTTGTGATGTTTTACATTATATTTTAATTTAATTTTTGATGAAAGTGCGTTTTTGTATTATCTTTTATATATTTTTTTTATGAAAATAAATAATGACCCTCAAGTAAAGTACCACTTCCGGTTATCATGAAGAGACCAAAAGGGAGGTTCACAACTAGATTTTACAGCAATCCTAAATACAAAATTTTAACTTTCTACGACTAACCGTTTTGCGTTATGCGAGGTACGCTCGTACGAACGTACGCACGGACGCTACTAGTCAAAATGGATTCAGGGATGGCCAAAATGGATACTTCTCTTGAAATCTGAAAACCGAAAATTTTCGGGATTACAATACTTCTTTTACTTCGTACAAGGAAGTAAAAAATACTAATGTCGTGCTGAATTTGAAAAATGTAATTCATAAGTAGAGTTGTCATAACAATTAAAAGTTGGTCCGCGTTTTTGTGAATAATGTATAGTTTTTTAAGTATAAAAAAATAGAAAGTAAATTGAAATTATAATCGATAATTTAACATAACTGGTTGTTGAGAAATCACCCAAACACCGATTAACGTGATTAACTTTTCATTTCATTTTTCATAAAAAAAATTTGTAAAAAAGTCACGTTTATTTACGATCAGATTGAACCTTTATCACGATAAAAGCAGACAATATTTAGGCAATTTACTTTCAAATGTGATACCATATATTAGCAATATTACTTTTTAACGCATAAATGATTTTTTTTTACTAAAAATAAAATTCACTTAAAGTTTGGCTACAATCACTTTACCATTAAATAAATACATTTGATTTCTCAAATGATCAATAAAATTCAACAACAGTATTTTAGGTGATATATTGATAAATATCATCATTTAATATTATTAATTGAATAAAGATTTAAAAAGGAAACCAAACATTTTTTATTTTAAAAATAAAATTTCGTAAGAAATTTACCGCGATCTAAATTCAGCTGCCGGGAAAAGTCCTCCTTTGTTCCCTCTCTCTAGATCCGGCTATGAGTGGATTTCGCCACGTATAATCGTGTTATTTCTCAATAGTTTAACCTTTTTTAGTGATTATTTGATTTCGGAGGTTCCGCTTGATTAAAATGATTAGTTTACTTATCACTTTAAACAGAATAATTAACAATTAGTAGAGGTGTCTACTTTGGGTTAGAGATTTGTATGATTTTCCAATAGCAGACTTCTTTTTACCCTATCTCCGTCATGCCGTTAGGCGTGAAGCAGCCCATTAGGCTTTACGATCGTCGCCCATCCTGCAAACATATCCGTACCACTTGAGCTGGCGTTCCTCCAGGATATCCCTCGCTGGTCTAACTCCGAGGGTTTCCCTGATAGTTTCATTCCTCACTAGATATCATCTGGTCTTCCCAGCTCGGACATCTCTAATATGTGTTGCATGTCTAGAATCCACTAATACGTGGTCAATTTGGTTTCTTGTCTGTCCGTCCGGGGAGACCCATGTTTCCTTATGTATGTTCTTGTGAGGAAAATGCGTGGTGCTAATTGACAGCCCTCTTCCAATTGCAAAATCAACTAGTCTTCGACCGTTCTCGTTGGATTCTTGGTGTCTGCTGTGCCTACCTACTGTTGGTTTGAAGTCTTCCTGAAAGCCTATTTTGGCATTCAAATCCCCTAAGACTATCTTAGTATCATATCTGGGCAGGCCATCATAAATTCTTTCCAACGTATCATAGAAATTATCTTTGTCTTCTTCCTCACTCTCTTCTGTTGGAGCATGCACAGAAATCAGGGATGTGTTGCAAAACTGTCCTTTAATTCTCAGATAGCACATTCTATTACTAACATTTTCGTATTTCAGGATACTTCCTTTCCACTTCTTTTTAATCATGAATCCGGTCCCCAGTCTATTGGCTCTATCACCACTGTTAATTAGGATATAATCCTTGAGCACAGTGAACTCTGATTCTCTCCATCGTATTTCCTGTAGAGCCAAAATGTCAACTCCGAACCTTAAACATTAAAGTATACTAAGTTCAAACATTAAACATTAAAGTATACTAAGTTCAAAACGCTATATACCTACACTATACTATATATAAGCTAATACTTAACAGATTTGGATGATTATTTTTTTGTTCTTTTAGAAAATTAAATAATGTTTCGAATAATTGCATACAAGATTTACCATAAAATGCATAGTTTTCGAGTTATGCGCAAATAAAATATTCTTTTCATCATAACTTTTTTTGTCTGCTTTTTCTCGGCGATGCACCATATATATATATGAATAGTTAGAAAGCTTTAAGTAGAAGACTTTCGGAGAGTTTCATCAAAATCGTTTGAGCCATTTTTGGCGCTGGTCTAAAGAAAAACAAGTTTTTTTCGGATTTAGCGCAGCCCCTATTGGGTACGATTGCCCGATTTGGTTCACAGGTATTAAGAGACAAAAGCCTACATAACAAAAGCAATAAGCTGAAAATAGGTTTTTATGGATACAGAGGGGTCTGAAACGCATTAATCCGTTGAAAACTGCATCGAAATTTTACATTAAGTACTAACCTTATCTAGTAGCGGTAAGGATGTAAAAACCGAATCAGAACCCTCGAAAACCTAATTAACGATCCCGATAGTATTTTCAAAAATATCGCCCTCGAAAAACTAATAGACGATCCCTTTGTCTCTCAATCAAACCGTTTTGGACTTACGCAGTTTCTCACGTATGCCGATGATATAATCAAGCAACGTTTACGGTTCTAAGTTTAAAAGTCCATTTTAGACTGGCCTGATTAATAAACTTAAGTGAAGTAAGGAGTTTTCTAAACAATTAAGTATATTTTTTTCTTCAAATATTCATGGATTTGGTGTTATGATCTTATCATTTCGAGCGTGGTGAACCAATTTCTTAATACTGATAAGGAGCCTTAGACATATTTATAGAAAACTTGATAATCGTTAGCCCACTACCAAATATCAGTTACTTGACTTAATTCGGAATTCGAATCACAGCTTCTTTCGAGTCCCAAAGCAATTATAAAATACAGTTTAAAAAAAAAAAATTAGCGAGTAAACTTTACAGAAAAGTCCTTCAGTTGACATCTGCATGATGGTATAGAAGGATCAATTTAATTAGGAATTCCTAATTAGAAAAGTTCTTGTATTTTATTTTTTAATTGCAAATATATTCAAATCTTCTAAAATAGGTATTAATGAATGTCTCTCAAAATGTCCTTCTAAATTTTTAGTAAATATTTTAAAAATCACAATTTTAATATTTTTCATATTTTGCTATTCTTCTACAATCATTTTATGATCTTGATGATGATCCATTATTCAAAAACTACCCCTCGAATTTTCGCCGCATTCGGTTCTTTATTTATAAAACATATAAAGATGATTTTCGTTACAAAACCTAAAAAAACGAAAATAAAAAAAAAAACACTTTCAGTAGTTTATGAAAACTTATCAAAACCTAAAATATCAGCATATTTCCTTTCGATTTATTGTGTTTTTTCACTGAAACTGGGAACAAGAGTTTAGAGAAAGACTGTTTGAAACGAAAAAAGTGTGTTATTGCATGTTTTTTTCTTTTCTTTTTTAAAATGATAATTCAAAAAGAATGGAGCCAAAAACTAATAAAAATTATCCATTTGATCATGGACTTACCGAAAAAATGAAACTGCAAGATGTTCATAAAAATACATAAGTTTTATCTAGAGTTAAGCGAGCATTCTTTAAATGATCAATGAAACGAAACGAAATGAAAAAGTAATCTATATTCTGGATCACATAGTCCCCCAAGAATATCGAAAAATTTCAAATCAACACTCGTCTGGGTGCACTAATGACGATTCATCAACTTAAAGACATGTGAAAAAAAAAAAAAAAGAAAAAACAAATTCATAAAGGTTTATAATAAACGGCTTTGTTTTCGAGAAAAAAAATATAACTTCTCGGAAGACCATGAAAATCTCGTAAATTTAGAGAAACCTACAAAAATATGTTTGATGTATATGTACACGCTCTCTACCTTAGAGGTACTTTAAAACAAAAAAAGGAGGAATAAGCTAATGAGTTTTCAACTACTCCATCATCAGATCGTCCGCCACCAGGATCTAGTTGAAGTCCAAAAAAAAAAAAGACTTTAAAGAAGCAAGTGAATCAGAAGAAAGCTATGTTAACTCAGTAGGAGATTACTTCTGAGATTAGATAAGCAGAAGCTTGATGCGGACTCGGCAAGTGGATACTATTTTTTCCCTCCTCCATGTACAGCCAAGGCGGGAATGCAACATTCTCGCGAAATTCGCTGCAATGCTTACTTAAATATATTCATTCAGTACAGAATAAACTCGGATATCCCTTCCCTCGACCACGTTCTTCTTAATGTGGGTCTTGCCACTTTCAACATTTTGAAAGGGGAGGGAGTAAGAAAAAAAAATCTCGAATATATTTTTGATAATACAGTGTAATAAATTAAAGAAAATCATCTATAATACTAGAATATAAGCACGGATATTTATATATTTGAATAGGCTGCTTTCGTAAAAAATCGTTATTAATCATGTTAGAGCATAAGCAATTAAAATCAGGTTATTATTAGTATTAACAGTATTATTGTTAGCATTAGGTATAATATACATAGATATATTTTCAATATATAACGTGTTCTATGTACTTATAAGTATTAGATAATACAGGACAACAAAAACAATTCTTTTGAAAACTTTTTTAACTTTAATAGTTGATCTTTATAGATTTTTATGTGCTGAATCTAAATCTGGCCTTAGTTTTTTTGTATCACCCATAGTTTTCCAGCAATATGCTTTGTATTATATAGTAAAAAACCCCTATCTAAACCCCAATACGGTATACGGGGGAATTAATGAAACACTATGTTAGATCATAAGCATGGTTTGTATTTACAGTGGCTATTTAAAACAGTGATATAATGTGCTAATACAGGTTTCACTTGTCAACTGGAATTGGTCTTTACTTTCTTTCTCTTTTTTCTTTGAAGCTTCTTGTGTAGCTTTTTCTACGAGAGTCGTTTGTTGAACTATGAAAAAACTTTTGTACTGAAAATATCTTATTCCTATAGTTTTTAGGGTGCTGAATCCAAATATGATATTAAAAAAGTTGTATCACCCACAATTTCTTCACATTATATAGTTAAATTTATGAAATTATGCGATTTTTAAAGAATTGAACAGCTTTAATAGTTAAAATTGTGCGTGATACAGCTTTTTTAATATCATATTTGGATTCAGTACCCTAAAAACGATAGGAATATAATATAATACGATAGGAATCAGTCCAAAAGTTTTTTCATCGTTGGCCTGTGTAATACTAATGAACATTAGTAAAGAAACGTAATCCGACCTACTCATCTTTTAAAAAAATTTATAATGACTTCAATATTGTTGTTTAATTAAACGTTTTTCCACGATTTTTACGTTTATTGACAAAAATTGTAGAATAAACAGACTTGCTGTCATTCAATATTAAACAAGTGTGTATTTGATATAATTTATATGAATTTGCAGTTTTTACCGCGTTCGATCTATACTACATTTACTAACAAAATAAGAAATATAGAAAATAAATTTTCGCACGACTGTAGAAAAAATAGTAATGCAAAAGTCGCTAAAGTTGATTTAGCCACTCAAATTGTGGATAGACCCGGAGCAATTCAGTAAAAGGAGACTTATTTTACACAAAGATTTATCTATTTCAGATAATTGTACTTTTAAAGAAGAGCTAAAAAATAAATTTGTGCCGTCACGAACCCGACGGAATACAAAATGGTGGCCAATAAAACGTGTAACTTTTTTTCCTTTTATTCTGCATGTAAAAGTATTGTCGAAATAACTGTTAAAACACTAATAGGACGGGAGCCTATGTAGAAAAATGTGACTTATTTTAAACAAAGTTTCACCTATATTAGACAATGTTACAATGTTGTTCTGAAGAAGAGCTAAAGAAAATAGACATTGCCGCCAAGAAGCCGATGGAATACGGAATGGCGGGCAATCTAACATGGCATTTTTTAAAAGTATTTTCAGTTATTGATTTAAAACTCCAAAATGGTGCTACATTGTGAAAACTTTCATATTTCAAGAATTATAGAACATTAAATTCTACGTCGGATGAGTATCTAACATTATAAATTTGGTTTAGGAAAAGAGTCGAAACCGAAGATCGAAAAAGAACGATTTCTAGCAAGTTGGCCAAAAAATTCAAAAAGTGACTTTTAAACGGTTGGTCTAAATTAAAAAAAAATTCTCGAATAAAACTTGTAACGCATCAAATTTTTTATTTAGAGAGTACCTTATACATACTTAAAATCTAAATGCTATACTACCCCTTGGATGACTTAATGGCAGCGACTCAGATTTTCTCCCTTACTCACTCATTAGTATAAATTCTACCCAACTTATTAGATAAGCTACAAGTTCACCAATTTTCAAGTATGTAGCTCAGCTAGTATGTTGGTTAGAATTTACACCAATAAGTGAGTGAGGGAAACAATCTGCCTCGCTGCCAGTAAGTCGTACAAAGGGATGTATAGTATTTAGATTTTAAATATGTATAAGGTAATCTGTAAATAAAAAAACTGATACGCTACAAGTTTTATTCGAGAGATTTTTAATTTAGAACAGCCGTTTCCGTGGAAAAGGCGTTTAAAAGTCACTTTTTTGAATTTTTTGGCGATGTTGGAAAATCGTTGTGTTTCGATCTTCGGTTTCCACCATTTTCCTAAACCAAATTTATAATGTTAGATACTCATCCGACGTAGAATTTAATGATCTATAATTCTTGGAATATGAAAGTTTTCGCTAGGAAGGGCCGTTTTGGAGTTATAAACCAATAACTGAAAATACCCCAAAAACTCACATGTTAGATTGGCCACCATTTTGTATTCCTTCGGATTCGTGACGGCACACGTTTATTTTTTTGCTCTTCTTCAAAAATACAATTATATATGCAAACCTTTGTGTAAAATAACTTACCTTTTTCTGCACGAGTTCCTATTCAGGGACTATTCAGAACTTACCTTGCATCAGCAACGCCATCGGTCCATCGCAGTTTAGGTCGTCCTCTTCTTCTGGTAGCATGGATCGGCTTCATCAACGGATATCTCGGTGGCTCCTAGCTGTCCACCCTCCCGACATCTTCTACCAACCTCAGTCTTGCAATCCTCATCACTAGGACTATATCGTGATCCTTAAACGTAGTGTACAGCTCTCTGGTTTATTTTCCTTTTCCACTCTCCTCCGACCAGAACTCCACCATAGATAGATCCAAAGATTCTTCTTTCAACAACGATGAGCTCCTGCTCACAAGCTCACGAAATAATCTAGGTCTCACAGCCATACAGCAAGACTGGGCGCATCTTCTGGACAGAGCTCCACTTCGGAACAGCCTTACCATAAAGAAATGCACCGATTTGGTGCCCTGAGACTTCTTGTTCAGGGGAGTTGTCTTGAGTCACCAACGAGCCTAGATACACAAAGCCCTTAGTCTTCTCGAATTGTTACTTCTCCATTGTTACACCTCCTCTTCAGGTCTTGGCAATTCTCCTGCAACCAAATATTTGGTATTGGCAGCATTGACTCCCAAACCACGTCTCCTCTCAGGCCCCACTAGGGCAATAAAAGCATCCGCTTCAGCTTGGAAGGAGCGTCAGGTTAAATCTCTCTTCCCTTTGCCCAGGATCCCGACGTTCCGTTGTTATCTTGACTGTCAGGCCTGCCACGATGAGGTAGTGTTCAGAGTCCACTTTCGCTACACGGAAGCGAACATCCAGCAGGGTGGATCTATGTCTGACTCTTACTAGGATGCGGTCAATTCGATCGGCGATTTTCCTCTCGGGCGATATCCAGGTTCTTTTATATGTACTCCTATGCGAAAAGAAATCCCTTCTACCACCATTCCTTTAGACGCGGCAAAATTGAAGAAGTGTCGGCCATTTTCATTTGTTTCGTCAAGGAGGATATGAATTCTTATAGCAGTACAATAGATGTTCTCCTCATCGACTTTGGTAGAAGTTATTTAAGTTATTCGACTTTGACCCTAGATATTTAGGGTAGTTACTTGCTAATTCTCAGACGAGAAAATGAAAGAATAATATTTTTCCTTTGTTTCTTTAGTCTATGTTATTCGAAAAACATACCGTAATTTTTTTGTAAATGCGTTTAAATTTTCATTCCTAACATACTGTACCACACATGTTATTATTTACAATTAATGTCAGGACATTTGTTCATTATCAACAAACTATTGACAGCTGCGAATTCATAATGGAAGAAATATGAAAATAAAAATAAATAAGTCTAATGAATTCTCTTAAGGTGCTATAAAATAAGAATCATTAAAAAAAACAATATCACACTTAATTCTTGTAAATAGAGAACTATCTTAAGCAAGCGACTTTATTCAGTAAATAAAAGACCAGCATAATTTTTGGTTGACTTTTAATACTTTGCATCCATGCTTATTTTATCATTTATTTTGAATAATTTTAAATAGAGTTATAATTTTTTTTCAAATTGAGTTATAAACAATAAGTTCATTATTCATTATTAAAAACAAAAAAACAAATAATGGTGATTATTTCATTATTAGGAAGCAAATTTGCGAGAACCGTAACTTCTTTTCTGAAATCATTTTTCAGGTTCAGATTCAACTCAGATAAAGCTTAAAACGAAATATAATACGTAGTACCATAAATGGATCATTTATGCCTGAGACATTAAAAAAAAATATGCAAATTATTATACAATTCTGTTCTGTGGTTCATTATTTCAAAATAATTATGCATAAAAAAATGAATTTTTTTTAGCTTATGATATAATAATTCCATAACAGATTATATTTCCCCTCTATCTTTATAAATGGCTGTTGGTAATATTAAGTTCCGAGGACCATCCTAGGATGAGCTGGTGTGGCTTTGGTGCCAATTTTTTAAGATTCACCCAGCTAACTCGGAGACCACTTATTTTTTTTTAATTCGATTTTTGGATTCTACGTAAAACATCAAATTTTAATGAGGGGGGGAGTTAACATGTTTTTTTTCTTGATCAATTACAATGATACATTATTGAAAATAGTACTACCAAAAGATTAAAAAAATGTTATACAATTTTTGTGCAAAAATCTTCATAAAACATGAAATGATTGTGAAAAAACAACTAACGAAAACTAAATCATTAAAATTGTAAAAGGCTAATAGAATAAATAATAAATGATATCAAGTATAACGATTTAATACTCTCTTGCTTTCAACATTTCAGTGACTCTCCGAGGGATGCAAATATTTCTACGCGTACAATGTCACGACATATCTTATATTGAAACAACATTATGCAAGAGGTTTATATAGCTTTTTACAAAAGATTATTTATATAAAATTAATAAAATAAAAACGAAATATAGTATTAAAAAATTACCAATTGGGAACCATACTTTTATCAATTTATAGCATAACTGTTTGGAAGTTTTTGAAAATATTTGTTTAAATAATTGAAAATATATCATAAGAAAAAATCAGATTAAAATGAAATATCACCAATTACATTATATGTCCGACCGAAGTGTAGACGGGAGGATTGCATTAGACCTGATGAACTTTTTATGGGTTTCAATGGAAGAAGAGAAAAGAGAGCAAAAATTGTTAATGTTTGCTCCAAACATGATACAGGTATCCAACCTCCTGGTTCGTTAGCTCTCGTAATTATTATATTTCTATCATCATATTTTCTTTTCTATATGAAAAATTGAGGGAGGAAATACAAAGGCAACACCAAACATTGCTCCATATCGCCGAAGGAAAACAGTGTTTGTAGCGATTAGACAGTAATATGTAAAGTTTGAGGTTTAAAAACTATGGGATTGGAAAGAACTGAGACCATGAGTAAATAGGAATGGCGGGGCCTAGCTTCCTGCCAATGGAGGGACCTAACCTTGGCACAGGCCACACTCGAGTTTTAACTTTCCACAAGTTCAACAACCTCTCGATAACACGTAGCGAAGCATCAGCTGGCTCCTCGGGGCCAATGCCATGGCCAATCGGACCTCAATAGTATTCACCAAACAAACGTCTTCTGGTCCATTCCAATCCACCGTACTCCAATTAGTACATCTACTTCTTAAGGTAGATGAAGCATTATCTAAAAATCAACTAGAAAAGTCTTCCAGATCTTACTTAACTTACATACGTTTACGAAAAAAAAAAGTCTCCTACTTCTATAGACCCTTCGCTGTCATTTGGGAAATGTAGCTGTTAGCAGAGCCCTTAAGGCTCGGAATGTCCGACAACTATCGGGGGGAGGGGGCCGAGCAGTCAGGGAGGGCCCGGGAGAGGGCTTATTACAATACTTTAATTAAGTCATTATTTAGTTGATTATTTCAACAAATAATTTTATGGTAATATCGATAGTTACAGCTTTTGAAATAACCAAAGTCATTACTTGGCTGGGTTATTGCTACTAGAGGCAGGTTCTGGTCGGTGGATCAACTTATACAATCCTTATCAATAAGTATTGGTACTTTTTAACAGATTCTATAAAAAAAAAAAAATGTAAATAAATCAATCTTTTATTTTTAATTGACATGGTATAGAAGGATCAATATAAAATTATTTACAACTTCTATAATTTTGTTTTCATTGAAAACTAGTTTCGAATGTTATACATTCATCTTCATTTCTAAAAACACAAAAATTCAAAATACATTTGTTAGTATTATACATATAATAATACTGTATTTTGATTTGCTTATTTTTGAATCTAGTTTTCATTAAAAACAAAATTATAGAAGTGGCAAATAATTTATCAATCCCTAACCTTTTATATCATTTTTGCGCGAGTCATGACTTCTTTTCCTGAACTGTTGATTCAAGCCATTTTTCTGAGTCAAATTCAGTCTGGATAATAATAAGAATGAACTTTTAAATCGATATTAATACGTGACTTAATTTTTTAAAAGCTACAGAATGTTTCATAAAAATTAAAAAAGAAAACATCCATAAAAATAAAGAATAAATTAAAATGAATTATAATTGGAGTCTTAAGGTAGTTAAAATCTCATGAGCAAAATAGACCATACCTAACATTTCACTATTTATAATAACCATAAAATATTAATTACTAATAAAAATTATTCTGGTAAGAGACGATGAACTAATAATTCTCTTGATTAAGGACTGCTTGATTTTATTTAAATGCAATAAACATGCTTATAAAACGCGTTTTCCAGTCAAGATTCAACTATTTCGGAAATATATCTTAGAAGCTGCTAAACGCAATGCAATATCAAAGAGATATTGATTATGCCTCAAAAATATTGGATATTTAATAATTAATTATGCCTCTAGCTTCTGCAATATATAGATGGAATCAGGTGGAGAAGATCGGAAACTAAAGGATTCGCATCCTATAGAAGAAAAGGCGAAAGATGAAAATAAATTAGAAAATATGAGCTGTAAATTCCATATGACTTTACTGAAATTGAGAAAACAGGAAAATAGAAGCTAATAGACAAAGTTAGAAGAGGCAGTGGTGGTCATATGGTCTCAACATTGCTCTTTTGTTGCAGAAAAGGAGCATTTAGTACCTGCTCCCAGTTGGAAGAAAGAAAAGGAAATCCCTTTGCACCCACTTATTTTCACAATTTGTGTACTTACAAACATATCTTGAATTAAGAATTCTGAATTGATGATGAATACATTCAAGAAAAAAACTCTTTCGAGGTATTAAAATCGAAGACGGACTTCAAACATTTGGAAAGAGAAGGGGGGGATACCACAGAAAAAACGTAATAATTTTGTTTTACTATAAATGGAATATTAATTCGATGAACATAGTAATTAACCAAGGAGAAGATACCCAGAATGGCGGTTAAGATAAATAAAAAAAAAATTAAATAATTTTTTTATCTTCAAATTTCTTTTTTACTGTTTTTTGTAATCATCTTGTTCGCAATTCTAAAACAGTCACATTGATTTGATTTAAATATATCCATGAATCGCGTCTGTTATATTGAAATTTCATTTTATCATACCTAAAATAATACTGTCTACAGCAGTGAAAAATGTACACGCTATGTTTTTTACGTCAATCAGAGATTTATTAGCATTTTTTTTTTAAATTATAACGACAAAAACTTTGTCCCTGAAAATTCATCTATTAACTTGAATTTGATTTAGGACATTTTGATGTCATATATTAAATGGTTATCACCGAGTCTGTGAATCAGTGAAGATAAAACACGACATACTTCAAAATTTACCAATTTCTCTTATTGAATTAATTTCTTCATACGCAATCGATACTTATAACAGACAACACTATCAGCAGTCGAAACTCAAATCCATATTTTCATACTCAAAACAGGCTTGGAAATGGCAAAGAAATAAGTTTTATTGGAATATAATAATTGAAATATAAACAAAGATTCATATTGGAATACAAGAGACTAAAGAAAAACATTACTACAAGGAATCACCAACAATTTTTAGTCTTCAAAAAATTCTCGTTTTTTAACCCCTCTTAATAATTAAACGTCTTAAAGAATAATATCAATAGATTTATATTAGAGATCAATAGCCAAAGAAAAACTTTATTGCATGGAAAACCAACAATTTTTAGCGCCCAAAAAATATCCAATGTCCCCATATGTTGTCACAATTCAGCCGGTGGAAAGGGTCATTAAATCCAAAGGTCCTGCTGAGGTTTGTAAGGAGTGCGGGATTCCTATTCGATCTCTTGAGGAACAGAGCGTTTCTCACTAAAGATTCGTGCGGGTCGTGGGGAAGAAGGATTTCCCATTCCTCAGTGTAATAATAATATTAGGAATTCGTTTTAAAGAAACCATTATCAATGATCGTTGATTCCCGCTCAATACTCACTTCATATAAGTAAGAGCTATACCAAGATTATTGGAATTTTCCGAGATCCCCTCAAACAAGAAAGACGCTTCCTTATTTCTCCGTCTTTCGGTGCCGACAAGGTGGTCTCCAGCTTTCTCAGGGACTGTCCTCTTCAAAGACATTTCAAAGTTCCACTGGACAGTACCTGTTCTCGGAGTAATCCTTAGTGAAGGACCTCAATACAATGCCGATCTACCTGACACCGTCCCAAGAGAAGGAACAATCCATCTTCAGGTGCCATAATTTTTAAGTTTATGGTGTACCTCTGTCAGGGAACAGTTTCGGGCATAGGGCGCCCAAGTCTGAAAGAGATTTGCAGCGGAAAATCCCAACTGCAGAATATAAAATGTTCTGACATCTTACCTAATATTACAAGGCTATATTTCAAGTTTATCCAGGGACATGTAAATTAAAGTAGATATTATAAACATACATGACAAATCCCCAACAGACAACGATTCCAATCTTTGTTTTAACTATTTTCTTATGATAAGAAATCGAGTCGGGAATTATTCACCAGACAGATGCAGAAATATTACGACACGATTACTAACTAACAATTGACATCCCCATGATAGTATAGAAGGATCAATCTAATTAGGGATTGATAAATTATTTGCCACTTCTATAATTTTGTTTTTATTGAAAACTAGTTTCGAATGTTATATATTCACGTTCGGTTCTAAAAACACTCAAAAAATTCAAAATATAGTTTGGTATTATTATACATATTAAATTAGACGTAATATAAATCAGTATTATAAAACATTTATGAATTATGAATATAATCAAGACTTGAAATCAAATACATGTTGGTACTCACCAAGGTTTAAATGCATTATATCAAACATTTGATCAAACGTATGATATAATCCATTTAAATCTTGGTGAATACCAACATGTATTTGATTTCAAGGTCTTAATTAAATTCATAAATGTTTTATACCAAATACCAAAATATACTTTGAATTGCTTATTTTTGAATATTTGAGTGTTTTTAGAACTGAAGATCAATGTATAACATTCGTAACTAGTTTTAAATAAAACAAAATCACAGAAGTGGCAAATAATTAATCAATACCTAACTACTAACTATGTACAGTTACCATATTTAATTGTAATAGTTATTTTTTTAGGATGGATTATAAAGGGTGTTTAAAACTCGATTGACACCCCCTCTCTTAAAATCTACTCTTAACCGAATTCAGGAGTGAAACTCGTGGTGTCTGATGATAGTTTCTTAAACGTAATACAACTTTTTTAAAAAAAAAATCCGCGTCATTCGTAACGAAAAGCAAAAGGACCTAAAAATACACTCCGTGGCTTTTATTAATCCTCGATATAAGCTTGAGATTAGTGAACGGATATTACATTGATATCAGTTAATTTTAGAGCCAATTTAATTACTAAAACGTTTATTCTGAAGGTGTTTTTGATACGAGACTTTTTTGGGGAGCTAAATGAAAATTAGTCTGAAAAAATCTGATTTTTTAGGATTTGGACTTTTCCAAAGAGTTGGTTCCATATTTTCAGCGATAAAGCAGCATTGCTTTAGAATTCGAATTCCTCATAACACATAACCCATTTCATTGAAAATTCCAAAATTTCGTGTCGTGGAAAACGTTAGGGCGTTGAATATGAGCTCAAAAGAAACTTTGGGCGATACAGCTGTGCTCTACTAAGTTTCACCTCCTAAATTCCAAAAAATACGGATTCTGAGGGGTGTCAAACGAGTCTTGAACACGCTTTATAGAGAGAGACTAAATTAATAATAAATATAACCACAAACATTTTGGATAGCTCACACTAATAGACTGACCACAGCTAACATACGTAGTACTCCAGTATTAAAGGCCCAATTTTTTATTAATGAACCACGAATTTTAATATATTATAAAATTAACTTATTAGTATGATCCCCTTTTTTTAAAATAATAAAATAGTAAATAATTTTACTATCTCTAATCTACAATTATCCGACGAAAATGTTTCGACGGAGAGCACGCCTGACGGATCGAATTGGTAAAATTGTGTTTATTAATACAAACCAATAGATGCGGTAATTAATAATTGACTAAAGCTAGCCGATCTTAGAGAAATTTGAAGCTCGTTCTAACTGGACCATTTTTCCAGCAAAATAAGAGGGGCTTTGACTGTCAGATTCTTTGAAGATGATGGCAAATAGCGTAATTGATAAGTATTCCAGTATTGATGTCAGGTACATATAGTTTATTCTTGTAATACTTGGTTATCATGTAAGACTCCCTGACTAATAGTTTGGTCAACGTCAAAAAATTTAGAATATCGAAAAAAAATAAACTGTTTTTTCTCATACTGGAGGAGATTTTTCCACAAAAGCATTAACTACCACCATCCAATGTGACAAACAAGCCCTTAATTGTTTGTATCTGAGAAAACCTGTTTTTGGATTAAGCTGAACTAAAGTTTTGTCAAACTCTTAATAAGTATTTGGTGCATAATAAAATAAAATAATAAGGACTAGAAAAGACAGAGAGTGTTGGTAATAGGGACGAATTAGGTGTAAATGCTCTAGATAGCCAATATAAAAAAAATACATCCATAAGAAATTAATTGAAAATTTTTTCCAAGGATTGTGATGACAACAGCTTCAGCAATTACTACTTCATAGCGTAAAATTATAATTTTAACATTTTTTCCTAAAAAAAAATTAATATAACTAGATTGATTGAATTGTTGTTTTTAAAAACTGTTTCACGAACTTTATTTCAAAATTTGGAAATTACAATATGTTTTGTAACAAAACAATAAATAAATAAATATATGCAAAAGTTCATGAATACTTTTGCATTACTTAGCTTCTTTCTGCCTAATGAATAAATTTCGGATTTTTAATTATTTTATTATTAAAGTATCTAGCAGTAAAAAAAATTATGTAAAAAAATATAATTATTGATCACATTTTAATAAAATAAGTCGCTGTAACTTCGTTTTGTAAAAACTTTCGTATTGATGGATAATGGCTGACTATGATGATGTATTTCATAGAATTTTTTAGTAGGTTAGATATTATTAAACTTGAATTATAGGTATAAGAATACAAAAGAGTTCATTTTAAAATGTTTAAATTATTATATTTTTTTTATTTTTCCTTTACTGTTGATTTATATATGCTTTTGTTCAAATGTTGATTTTTGATTAGTTTCATAAATTTTCCAGTTATCTAGAGTTTGTATACTGGATTAAGAAAGGGTTGATTGTTACCTGGAAGAGAGAATTATGCAGAGGTGAGAAAGTAGTTGGATGGATAAAAATAAATAAAACAGAAAAAAAAAAAAAATGAAGTGTAATCGAATAAAGATGAAAATGCTCTGAAATATCTGGATGTATGATTAAGTGATAAAAAGGAAAGGGAAGAAAAAAAAAAAAAGAGAGAAAAGTAAAATGTGTATATACGTATATATATTTTATCCAACTAAGGATTGATCAGTACGCTGTGTACTATAGCAACCCACTGTATTTAGGCAGCACTGACTTTCAATAAATCATTTCAATCTCCTATTTATTTTTTAAACAGCCTAATAAACTTATTAATTTGATGTTTAGAACATTTTACCTTGACTTAAATCCAAGTAAATGACTGTTCACAATTTTTTTTATAGAAATAAACAGAAACGATAGAAAAAAAAAATTGTTCGCTAAAACAAGTGAGTCCACGGGTGAAAGGAATGAATCCTCCGGATTGCAATTTTCCATATGTTTTCTTTCGTAAATGGGCTTTCTTCAAACGCTTCTAAAAAAACCGATCGGCTGTTAATTTATACTATCTTATTCTAATAAACAATTTGAACATATTGATGTGAACAACTCCATTTTGCAAAAAACTGTGACTTCCTCCCGGAGACACTTGAAGAGCTAGCTGTAGAAAAAAAAAAAAGAAGAAATAATGAGAAATAAAAACTTTACAGGTTTTTTGAAAATCAATAGGGAAAAAAGTAGACTAAAGTATATAATATATAGAAATATAAAATAAAAAAAAAAATAAAATGCTATTTTATAAAAAAATGTCCATCAGAGTTAATTACAAAACTCATATTAACATAAAATTTAGCCCTATCACTTAAAAGTGTTTCGTTAAAAAATAGCAATTCATTAAAAACTGAAACGAGGAGAGCTGTCTATTTACTTGAAAGCACGCCAATCCAACGTGACAAAATTCAAGAACAATATAGTTAATTAACATAATTTATTCTCCAGGTATTTTCCCTGTATAAAACCATTTCCCCCATCAGGTATCACCTCTTAAATTTATATATATATATATATATATATATATATATATATATATATATATATATATATATATATATATATATAAATTTATATTTTACAAAAATATATTGTTCAACAAAATTATCTAAATAAAAAGGAGTTCAAAATGTACGAGAAATGTTTGGACAAATGCTTAAAAATTCGACAGCAGTTGATGAATAAATCATTTTAATAAAGATAAAAACATGATAACATAAGAAGTGCAGTGTCTAGTGGTTTAGTTACTAGGCATTTATGCTAATAATCACATGGAACGTTGAGTGCTTAACCAACAGGTAAGCCTCCTAGGGGTCGACCGAAACGTAAATGGGAAGATTGTGTTAGATCCGGAGATGAGGATTAGGGTTTTGATGGAATTCCGTGGAGTGAGATGTGCAGTCAGGGAATGTTGGTGTTATTGGCGTCGAGCCTCCAGGTTTGCTACTCCTTATATTATACGTGTAAGGGTGCGATTTCGTGTTGAAGCTGAGATAGCGGCCAAACAATTAGTTAAAGAGACATTAAGTTAAGAGAAGTCAAAACCGTAAATAGTGAATTCTGAATAAAAACTGAGACTTTACAATGAGCAATTCTGAAAAAGATAAAATGCTTTTATCATCAAGTACTATAAAATATTATTTCACTTAAGGAACACGGAAACAGCACGAATTCACAGCCCACCGAATTAATACTGAGAGGTATAGGCTTGGAGAATATCATAATCTTTATAAAGATTTAAGGCAATATCTCATCAAAATGATTAAATAAAAATGGACAAAAAAGGAAACTTTTGAAAAAATCGGAAATATTTGAAAATAACATATTATCGAAAATATCTGATGAATTGCAGGCAAGTTGGTGTAATGCTCAGAACAGATCCATTTCAAAATAAGAGCGACTAATGATAAAAATCAGGCAACTAAACAAAAAAATTTGGTTACTACCTAGTTTCCGATGATTTCAATAAAAACGACAATCGGAGTCGCGACATCCGTCTCTTGACACAAACACAGACACACACAAGCTCTTGTTTTTGGAGGTCTCATTCCGTTATTATATTTCAGTTTCTTTTAGTAGGTAACAAGTTCCCAAGAGATTTCTTCGTGTTCAGTGACAACATTAGAACAGTCAATGTCACTCACTAGATAAGGCATTGGAAATCGACGGTTTCCATATTTTAAGCGGAAGAACCCGCTTAACTTATAGCTTATTCTCCTGCTGCAGACTTGTTCAGATCACAAATAGGTAGGAAAAAAAAGTATTTTACACTCAATTTTGACACTTAAAACAAGTAATAAAAATATTTAATTAAAGTAAAAAAAAAATCGCGTTTGTAACCTTTATTACTGGACCATATGATCTCTATATTTAACTTTAATATAATTTTTGATGTAAGTTTATAATGACCATCAAGTAAAGTACCAACCCCTTTCGGCTCACCAATTTGAAAAAAAAAAAATCTAGTATATTTTCAAATAGATATAAAAGTTTTATTACCAAATTTTAGATGTTTTACATTATATTTTAGTCTAATTTTTGATGAAAGTTAAATATGACCTTCAAGTAAAGTACTGCTTCCGGTTTTCCAATTTAAACCAAAACCTAGTATGTTATTAAAATCAATATATAAATTATAAATACTAAATTTGAGAAGTTTTGCATTGTATTTTCATATAATTTTTTATGTAAATCAATTATGACCTTCAAGTAAAGTACTGTACGTACAAACGTCACGACGATACTAGTTAAAATGGATATTTCCGTGGAAATCTGAAAACCAAAAATTTTCAGCTTTACTTAAGTATTGTATTTAACTTGACATTCACTTCATTCCAAAATTTGTCCTGATTGATTCTGTTGTGATGATTATTGTATTTTTTGTCCCACAAAGGTGGCAGGTGTTTTCTTAAAATACCGCAAATGCCACAGGTTTGACGCTCCGTAGGTCCGTTATCGTTAGTTTTAGCTTAAAAACTTAACTAGAACTTTTTTATAGATACTTTTAATGGAAACAACTATTGTTTGTAACTTTTTTTCGATAAAATACATATTTCCTGAAAAAAGAAAAGTATAATAAAAAAATGTGTTTTTTTTTTAAGAATATTTTTGCTAAAATCATTATTAAGCTACGGATTTCGATTTCCGGATTATGATATTCGTAAAATAAAAACACAAAAAATAACGCCATTGCAAACTTAACCGGAGAAGTGATCCAATTGAATCCAGCTGAGAGACTATAACTTTTTCTTCCGGAAGTTAGCCAGGAAACCAACGCTGCACTGTGGAATCGGTAATCGTCCTCTGATCCCACACTTCATTGATAACATTACGAGCAGTTTTCGCAGCAATGCGCCCTAGTTTAAATTCGTAAAAATGAAAATTACGAAAATTGCCCTCTATATTTTCTTTTCAAAAGCTTTAACCAGACAAAAACAAAAGGATTAGGGATTGATAAATTATAGAAGTGGCAAATAATTTATCAATCCCTTATTAGATTGATCCTTTTATACTGTCATGCGTACGTCAACTGAACAAAATGATTTTCTTGTTTGAATTCGGAGTGAAAGAGGGGATAGGGTATATTGTAGTATATATGCAATCAACATTTAGGGTTTATTTTGTGTTTGTAAGTGGTTTTAAAATTTAGTCTATGTCGGAAACCTGCATTACTTTGAGACAGAATTGCTTGACCTGCAATAAAATTAATCTTTAAAATTAAATATGGTTTCTAATTCAGATGAGGTTTTGTCAGTGTTACAATCACATTTTATAGAAGCTATAGAAATTATTTCAAAATAATTAGGGATTAATAAATTATTTGCCACTTCTATAATTGTGTTTTTATTGAAAATTAGTTTATGTTATACAATGTTAATGTTAAATGAATGATACATATGTATAACATTCGAAACTAGTTTTCAATAAAAACAAAATTATAGAAGTGGCAAATAATTTATCAATCCTAAATTAGATTGATCCTTCTATACCATCATGCGGATGTCAACTGAAAATAAAAAAATCCATCATGGGATGTCAATTCTTTGACCAGCTAAAATAAAATAACTGTTTTTATTGTGACCTTCACGACACACTGACATATGCTTATTTCAATTTTATTCTATATCTTGGTATGATATATTGCTAATCAGTATTAGTTATTGATTAAGTGGTATCAGATTTTTTTTCTTTTTTTTTTTTTGGCTTAAGACTTTCATTAAAGTCCTACAAAGCCCGGGTATCAGATTATATACCGGTAAAAATATTATGTATTATTGCTCTATTTGGAATTCAAATCTGTTATTCAAAAGTAGTATGAAGCAACATGGATGTCTTTACGTTTAATAGCTACCATATTGGATGGCTCTGTGCTGACCACCAACACTAACACGAAAAGTTCCAAAACAAATTCCGAAACTTGGAATGTCAGAGAACTGAATAATGAATATTTTATTCAGATAAGTCATACTTCTTGAAATGGGGTCTTTGGGTACATTAGCATGAAATTAGCCTTGCAGTCCGTAATAAATTGTTTATACCAAATTAGTTGACCAGTTAATTAAAGTGGTAATTGGAATAATAATACAATTTTTATTTTAAAAAACACAATATAATATATTCATAAGAATGACGAAAATATTGGCTAACACTTTTGGAAAATACCTTAACAATTCATTAATGAAAAATGTTTTAAGAAGCATAAATTGGTGATCATTTCAAAAATACAATAGTATATGAAGGCTAACTAATTTTGCAGTCCTTAAACAATTGATTATTGAATGCATGTAATATTTTGTACATATTATAACTTATTTAACGATTGTAATGTGATATAGGTAGCCAACTTGTAAAGATTTAATATGTAATAATGTGAATTTATAGATATTGAAATGGGAAATGAGTCAATCAATCCGAAAAGTCGTTCAGAAGAAAATAAAGCTTATGACGTGTTTAGGGCTTAAATCGTTTCCTCGAAGTTATAATTAATATATACATTTTAAACCTTCTATATTTCAAAGTGTACTAAAAGTGCTTTTGTGAGCTGGGGAGTGGCTGTGATGGGGGGAACGTAGGAAGGGGAATGAAGGTGTATCAGAGCATTGCTGGGGTGGCTTTATGCTCTCTGCAGCTGTGATTACAGAGCCATTAAAAAATTTAGGAGAAGCAAATTTTTTTATTTTTTTTTTAATAAATGTAATCTTATTAAGGTGTCACAGTAACAAATTTTTATTAGATATTTGTAAGTAATGAGTGTAAAACTCAAATATGAGACGGAAATTATAATTAGATTGTCTTCGGAAAAGCCCAGGCAGATCTCACGTCTTTTTACTTCCTTGTACGAAGTAAAGGAAGTATTGTAATCGCGAAAATTTTCGGTTTTCAGATTTCGACGGAAATATCCATTTTGACTAGTTTCGTCGTGGCGTCTGTACGTTCGTTCGTATTTCGCATAACTCATAAACGGTTCGCCGTAGAAAGTTGAAATTTTGTATTTAGGATTATTGTAAAATCTAGTTGTGAACCTCCCTTTTTGGTCAATGCTTGATCACCGGAAGTGGTACTTTACTTGAAGGTCCTAATTGATATTCATCAAAAAATATATTAAAATACTATGCAAAACTTCTCAAATTTAATATCTACAACTTATATATTGATTTAAATAATATATTAGATTTTGGTCCAAATTGGAAAACCGGAAGCGGTACTTTACTTGAAGATCATATTAGAATTTCATCAAAAATTATATTAAAACATAATGTAAAATATCTCAAATTTGGTAAATAGGGCTTTTATATCGATATTAATGTATTTACTAGATTTTTGTTAAAATTGGTGAGCCGAAAAGGGTACTTTACTTGAAGGTCATAATAAGCTTACATCAAAAATTATATTTAAATTAAAAATCATATGTTTCAGTAATAAAGGTTACAAACGCGATTTGTTTTCCAATCCAATTAAACATTTTTAACACTTGTTTCAAGTGTTAAAATTGAGTATAAAATACTGGTTTTTCTCTTCATTTGCGAGATGAACAAGTCTTCTGAAGGAGAATAAGATATTAGTTAAGTGGGTTTTTCCGCTTAAAATGTCGAAATTGTCGATTTCCAATGCTTTATAGTGATATTGACAGTTTCAATGTTGTAATGTAACATGAAGAAATCGCTTGGAAACTTGTTACCTACTGAAGGAAAACGACATAAAATAACGGAATGAGATCTCCAGAAACAAGAGTGTGTCTGTGTGTGTGTGTCAATAGATAATTGTCGCAACGCCGAGTGTCGTTTTTGAGCCATGGATTTATATTTTAATAGTCGTACTAGGAAGTCATGTGTTGTCCACATCAGATATTTTCTGTCTAAATAACTTTTCGTCGATCCAGTCATCATGAGGATTACAATACTGATAAATCATATAGAATTTGTTGGTTGATATATAATTTCTCATTGAAGTGAAATTTTTTGAAATATTGTGAACATTTTTATTGTACTTTTCTTTTTTCAGGAAATATGTATAAAGTTACAAACAATAGTTGTTTCCATTAAAAGTATCTATAAAAAAGTTCTAGTTACGTTTTTAAGCTAAAACTAACGATAACGGACCTACGGAGCGTCAAATCTGTGGCATTTGCGGTATTTTAAGAAAACACCTGTTGTTTCTCCTTTTTGCTGTATCGGGCTTTCTTTTATGCATTTTTTCAAAAAAAATTTCAAATTAAAGTTGTCCAACTTAAGATTACCTGTAATAAAGATCTAGTTACATATTAAGCGAAAACTAACGGCAAAGGAGCGCCAAACCTGTGCCATTTTTGTTATTTAAAGAAAATACCTGCTGTAAGTAGGGTTTCCTTTTTCTAGAAATATGCATTACATCAAAAAAAGTTTCAAATACTAGTTGTTCAGCTTAAGATCGCCTACAAAAAACAACCAGTTATATTTAAAGATAAAACTAACGATAACGATGCATTCAATGTAGTGTCAAAACTGTGAAATTTTCGATATTTGAAAGCCTACTTTTCGCGAAAAAACTTTACACACAGTTCTTTACGAAGATTGCGAATATGATGATACGCAAATCGAAATTAGTTTCAGCTCTGCCTTAATTAGGTTCACATACAAAAAAGGTCTTTACATTTTAAGTCAAAACTAACGATAACGGCCATTCGAAGCGTCAAACCTGCTGTAAGTGAGGTATCTTTTTTAAGGAAATATAAATTTCATCAAAAAAAGTATCAATCATTGGTTGTTCAGCTTAACATCACCTAAAAACAACGAGCCAGTTACATTTTGAACCAACGATTACCGCTCTACGGAGCGACGATCTTGTAAATTTTTCGGTTTTGAAGAAGGACTTGCGCATTTCACACTCTGCTAATTAAACTTATTAAAATGAAAGAACTGATAGAAGAAAACTAAGTGTGGGGTAATTAATACTGGTATATTTCGAAAGCCCACCTTATCATCGAAAGCGAAAGCCAAGAGTCTTTTGCCTTCCTATAGAAAGGTCTGGTTCCTTTCAGCACTAGTTATTCTTTCCTTATTTTGATAAATTGTTGATTCAAGTTAGCTGTACTTATTGATTGCTTTCAAACAGGGTCGGATCTAGGAGGGGGAAAAGAGGGGCGAAGGAGGCACTGGTCCCAGGCGGAAGAATTTAAGAGGGTTGCAAATTTCGGGTGGAATTTGTTGTTTCTGCCGGTTGATGGTTTTGACCTTAACTCAGTCTACAAAATGAATTAATGTTATGAGAAGACGCAATTTATTTCGAAAAATGTTGCCTAAAATACTGTTTTATATTTTTATGAAGACAAATATTTAGTACTGGCATAAGATCCGTTAGTGGCACGCCCAGTTATCGGATCAATGGAAGTGGTACGCAATGACAAAGTCTGGAAATCTCTACGTTACAGCTTTCTCAATCGTGACGAGACTATAACTGCCATCAA
Organism: Rhaphigaster nebulosa; assembly: GCA_948150685.1. NCBI lineage: Eukaryota > Metazoa > Arthropoda > Insecta > Hemiptera > Pentatomidae > Rhaphigaster > Rhaphigaster nebulosa. The sequence goes on along the minus strand of OX411308.1, from coordinate 49,220,469 downwards.
GTACTGTCAAGAAATTGATGTCATGCATCGGAAGCTGCAACGTCATTGCCCAGACAGCCCTGGTCGTCCTATCCTCGCCACAGAGATCCAAATTTCTTTCCTACTGCGATAAATAAGCATGTTGTATATTGGCATACGTGTAGATTCTGACGGAAATTATTTTGATTAAATAGAGGTACACTTACAGTTGAAGTAAAGATATGGTATATTTTCAATAAATATCAAAAAACCTACATTAGTTTTGCATCAACTCAATATTATTTCTTGCATTGCATTATCAGGAATAGGTAAAACAGGAGCTAAAAGAAAGCGTATACAGCGGAAAAGAGAAAAAATTAAATTTCACCGAATTTAGGAAACTAGAGTTTGGAAGACAAAAGAATTGGAGGAGTAAAAGAAAACCAAACATGGACAATGATTTAAGAGGAACTAAGAGAGAGAAGTGGCGTTGGGAACACAGGATAGACACATACTGAGAAAGGGAACAGTGTTTAAATTTATAATTTTATATGTAGATACTTTGCACATGGTCTATTTGTCACAGTATTATATTATTTAGCCAACATACAAAAGATTGGGTTAATTATATTATTTGGGAATAATAGTGTGTCTCATATATTTTAATAATCATATATATAATATTCAGCAAGTGGGCAGATATTATCTACTGAAAAAGTATTTTCGATATGAATGGAATTTCCATGTCGTATAGGCAACAGTTTGAGTTGTATTTATTCTTGCGAATAACGCACTTGAGAAATTTTCTGTGTGTAGGTACATATACAGCAGTTAGTAATTTACTAGCAGTATAAGCATTTAATTATTTAATAAAACGTAGATGGAAGAGACTAAGAGAGTTTTAATTTTGTGTCAACTGTCGTATAGATCACAACTGGAATTAACCGCATATGATATTTTGTACATTTTATGATTTATTTAACAATTGTTATGTGATATATAACAAAACTCATAACAATGTAAAAACCGTTGAAAATAAAATAATATTATAATAAATATGGAACAGTTTTAATTTATATATATTGAACTGGAAAATGAGCTAACCGGCTTGATGGGAGTATATGAGCCTTAAAATCGGAAAAAAAATCGAATCAGTGAGTTTGTGAAAAATTCCATTAAACCCATCATTCTTCAAGATTGATAACCAATTTTAACCCCTTGGATTTATTTCAGGATGTCATATAATAATTAAGAATATTAATTTTAGAATTTAGGAGAAAACACAAACAAAAAATTACTACGCTGAAATAAACATATTTTGTTCTCATTATTTATGAAGTTATAAAATACGAAATGACCTAGAGGGCGGATATTTTTTTTGTATAACAGTTAATATTGACATCAATATGCTTATAAGCAAAATTTAACCCGGCACACAAACCAAAACCCCTTTATCCGATAACACTAAACAAACAACAAGAATTATCCATTCTTCATACTCTTCGTTCGTAAACGAGCAATATGAGCAGTGAATCAATAAATTGATAATTTTAAAGTAAAGTATGTAAATAAACACACTATTGACTGTGGGAAACTACTACCACCAATGAAACCACTTAAAACTATGAGGCTTAAAATTTTGACGATGTATGAGTTCCGATTGACTTAATAAGAAGTGGCGAGAATGAAGGAAATTGATTCGATTACAGATCGATGAACCAGCTATCAAGCTTGAAGAATGGTGGGCTAAATGCAGTTTTCAAAAACTTACTTATTCCGACTTTTCCCCGTTTTTAAGGCTCAAATACTGTAATATGTACGCTTGTGTATACACTCAGTTTGTGCGTCGTTCGAAAGAAAATAAACTTTATGAAGTTCTTTAAATCATTTCCTTGAAATCATAATTAATATTTAGAAGAAAACACCACTGGAAAAAATAATTTCGTTCTATAACAAAAAAATTAAAACGTAAATTTTTTTTTTGTTGTCGAACAATTTTACTAAGATGCATGATTTTACTAATAATTACGTCAAAACGTATGAATTCCATAAAACAGAATATAATCTCCATTCAAATAAATCAACTTTAATTTGTTTTCTCCTTAATAAACCGAATAAAAACCAAATTCCTTTCGGGAATAGTCGTTTAGGAAATAAGTAGAGTTGGGATCTATTGAATATTTAGCATTAGAAATTTCGGAATCATTTGAATCTAAAAAAATAAATAAAAATAAACAAAATTTTTTGCTTTATAACATATCTCAGGACATCTTTCTCCAAAAATACTGAACAGATTTAGATGAAACTTTAGGAGTAATGGTACTATTAATGGGCATAATATATTACATATTATATTGGAGGGGAGGGGGATGGAACCTCGTCCAACAAGTTGACCTGTTGGTCCTTTAACCAACCCCAGACGGCTACTTAAAAGGTTGCCGCCAAGGCCTAACCAGAGGGGGACTGACAAGATTCATTTCGCAGAGTCACCACGAAATAAATATTAACTGACCCAGACAGGAATCGAACTCACACTATTCCGAATCGGGCATCGAAATCATTACGATTCTCTATACCCATCCGCTGTCCCAGCTTGGAATTCAAACGGAACCAACAGAAGAAAAGCTCCTACCATTATTGGCAAGCAACAAACAGTAAAAAATAATAATAAATATATACGTCTAATTGCGAGGCTCTCCGTTTTTTTAATATAATATATAAAGCAGTTTAGAGAAGGAAAAACATCGACATTTTGGAATAGCAAGTGGGACGCTGTCATTCTTCTGTCTTTCTGTCATTCTGCGATAAAAATTCCGGAAATGACAATAGATACGAGATAAGTAACTATCTAACAATTAGAAATCGATCTATCTACGTCAGTTCAAGCTACATAAAATGAAAGGAGAGACATGAAAGTTTGACGAATCTTTTAATTAAATAAATTGGTTGACACACTCAAAAATATTTGAGTATTCTGTTTTCAATTATTGTCAGAATACTCCTCAAATATTTTAAAGCGTCTTAACCAAAATATTTAATATTCGACGAAATTAATATGGATCATATGTCGAGCAGGACTAAAAAATGTACATATAATGTAAGAATTATTTCACTCTAAAGATGGAGAAAAATTTCCGAAACGCTAATGAAATACAATATGAGGGGTGCAGGAGAAAAACAAGAAAACTCCATTTTTTTTTAATTTTGGCGCACTATTATAGCTCTCGAATAGTGTGTACTATTCAGAAAACAGTAGTCTAAATGGCAGATTTTTAAAAATTTATCATCACAATTTCGTTCTCCTGAAAAATTTTGAAGAATGAAGTTACATTGCTTTTCCCCCGTAACCTTCATATGCGATCACATATAAATTGAAAACAAATATATGAAAAACGAAGTAAAATTTCACCACTGTCTTCAATTTGAAAAAATAAAAAACTTTCCACTAAACTAACTAATTAGGAATATAAATCAATATTTTTAGCTATGAAAATGTTTTGTGAAGCGCTATGTGTTTGTGAATTCTAAAATCAAACAGGTCAAAACGAAACGCTGTTAGGCGTTGGGTCCCGGAGGAATTCCTAACGAGGCCATGAGAAAGGGATCACAAAAGAGGGGCCACAAATACAGGAAACACCCCTCGGGAACGACCCTCCCCACAGACTGAATTCGTAACAACATGCGGGGATATTGGAGGCGGATACGAGGAGAAATAACTAAAATCGTGAATGTTCAATGCGACGATGGCTGGCGAAGAAGCAGAGGGCATAGACCGAGACGCCGAGCGGAGTTGCGTAAATAGCGCGTGCGGAGCTCACTGACACACAATAGGACAGCTGCACAAGGTGCGCACCAGATGTACCTATCACCGGTCCCGGGGCTCAACAATAGCCCCTGGCATCTTGGCCAAATCAGGTTCTGTGTATGGCCATTTAAATTGATAAAACCTTCGCTCTCCTCCCAGTAAATGTCTCGATCTTTCTTAGCTCTTTAAAATTTTAAAGCCTTGGCTGATGATAAAGCGTTCCCATCATCCTCTTACCGTGTTGACACCGTTCGATATCAATCGATTAAAGAAAGCGTCCAAGAAATCTTCTAAATACCTTCAAAAATAGGGAGACACACATATCAAAATTAAAGAAACCGAAGCAATAATTTCAACAAAAAACGACCTCCACTCTTCCCGAATATAATGTTAAATGCGGCTATTATACCATTTCCAAAATCTGTAAAATACTAAGAAGTTAAGTTTCACAATTTATTAAATAAATACAAGAAAGTTGCAGATAAATAATGTCTACAATATATCAATAAAAATATCAAAATAATGACCCCAAAATAAATCAATACTTTATAAAATAGTTTAATGACCTGTCTTCAGATACGCCTATACTATTTCAACTCATCTCGAAATACTGCAGTACAGGCACCCTATGAATAATAATAATACTTATCCATAATATACTAAAACATCTAAAATGCATAAATTAAATACATATAATATGAATGAAATACACGAATTCATTCACAAAATAACCGATTCATTTCGAAAATCATCCCTCCATTCTTTAAACCTGTAAATAACTGAACTAAGGAATTACTCAAATAGAAGTAAACATTCAGTTGAGTTTTAAGTACTACCATGCCTGTCCATTCTTTAATTTTTAAAATAATTTTTTTTTCTTCATTACAATCTTTATCAATAACCGTATTATGAATTCAGTATGTAAAAATACTTATCAAAATTGTATTATCCAAGGGAGAATCCCAAATATTATAAATGTATCATTAAAATGTTCAACAATTAAATAATATGTTAAAATAAAAGAATGCTCGCAAGAGTAAATAAATCCGTGAATTCCATGTAGAAATTAGGAACAACTTTTCGCCACATAGTCAAACAGTATGTAATTCATCATATTGAGGAGAATGGAAGAATGTAGCTAAGAAAGTAGCGGATCCAGGAGATTCCCGCGCCATAGAAAATTTAAATAAATTATTTAAACATTACAGACGTTTATATTGAAGATAGCCCGCGGGACCAAGTCCCATTTACAAAAATAAAAATTTGTACTATACAAATTTACTTTTGAACAAAAAAATCATAAAAATAAAATTATAAATTATAAACTGAATAAATGAGCAAATTTAAAACTCTTAAATGATAAAAAATGCTGCCATCTTGCTTCAGTATTTAGGACTCCCTTCCACTTTGGAGGTATTCCATAGGCCCACTAGTCCGACTCATTCCCACACCATTACTATTACCAGTACCAATGCCCTCCAAACTCTCCTAACCAAGGGGGGCCCTCAATATCGTTTCGCCCAGATAGATCCTCAATTGGATGGATAGATTAGCAAATAATACTTTAGTCGTATCCAATGACTCACAATTAATCCAAAATCAGCAATTTATGGCATAGGTTTTCATGGACCAGACTAAATTTGAGTACCAGCACCAGTACCCTACCCCTAAATCACCTAACCGAAGGGAAGCCCGCAATATTGTATTGCCTAAGGACCCGCCACAGATAACCGCTACCTGAAGAGGTCCGTCCACTATTGTGATTTAAAAATTTTCACATTTTAGACTCTTACTTTTATACGCTGAAATAGTGCTAAATAAATTATAACAGTAAATAGAAAATAAAAAGGCCATCCAGTCACCAAGTTTTTTTTAATTTTATTTTACATTATATCGACGTTTCGGCCATCTTGGGCCATTCTCAAGTCTGAAAGAACACTTTTGTTTAGTCGATTTTTATTAGCATAATATATTTTTTCTTGGAAATGAAAATGGGCTAATCAAAATCGAAACGTCGATATAATGTAAAATAAAATAAAAAATATGGTGACCAATGTTAAACATGGTTAACTTTCTATTTACTGATCTAATCAAATGGCACCGAAAATTAATAAAATGACTAGAAGATAAATTATTTCTTTTTCTATTATTATACACAATGCTTGTTGTTTTGCCATTCTCAAGCAAGTTTTCATATACTAAATTAATAGCAGGTTAAGATATGAGAACTTCCCAAAAAAGAGGATTTAAAAAACATATGTTTTGATAATGGACAAAGTAAACGCCAATAAATGCAGAGTAATCAAATATGAAGATATTTATTAAAACTTAAAAAGAAAAATTTAAAAAAACTTTCGGAGCCTTAAAGAAAACATAGCTAATGACAAGTTACAATGTATCTTAAGTCACCCCCATTTGGACAATTAGTCACATGACCATAAATATTTTAAACATAAATTAAAAATTATTTATCTCCTAATTGATCGAAATCATTTCTAAAAAGAAACAGGCATGTCCTCCTTGCAAAGTTATTGGACGAACTATCTGTGAATGAAATTCAACGCATACAATTTGATACTCAACTCAATAGTAAAAAAAAATAATAATAATTGTACGTGACAACTAAAGAGAAACAATTTGTATTAGAGACAAGTAGCAAAAGATAATTTTTTTTTCTCTTATTGTTTCAGCATTATTTCAATTAATACTAAATAGTTTGTTGATCAGTTCAATTTAATAACCTTTTATTTTAAGTTAGATAAGCATCTTTGGAGAGGGGGAAAGGTCCTGGCGGGAACTTTGATGAAGATGTTTTATTTGTATCCTTTAGTTGGACAGAATATAGTTTTGCTAACTTCATTGCTTTCAACTATATTTATAATTTCGTCACTTACTTGATGACAATTATAGAAATTATACTTGATTTCCATATTAGAATATGGAATTTCCATATATGTTTATACTGACATTCAATATCTATTAAATATTATTTAAATTGATTCAATGAGTGCTCTAATAACAAGGTATCCTTATTTGATTTGATCTTTGGGTTGCCATTGTTTTCTCAAAATATTAACTATTGTTTTATCTTGATTAAAAAAATGTGCAAATAAATACTTTAAAAAAATAATAATTAAACCTTTCCTGAACAATTAGAATATTATGAAAAGAACTATGAATATGGCGGCTAAGCTGGTTGAAATTACACCTAGCAACAAGCTCCCGCCACACGCCCAACCTTTCCCGCCTTTACAAAATATCCCGCCATTTTAACAAACAAATAAAATTTGATCATCTCTCTTGATCATAGATACATACATACATACATCACAGATACATTTTCGTTAACATAATTCACAAAATCCACAATACTTCAATCTGATAATTTGCAGAATTAAGATTGAGATTTTTATTAATAAAGCTCACTTCGATAGTATTTCTATTTTGCTATTTTTATTTTTGAAATATGCTATATAACAGTGGTGATAGGATGTAAAAATGTCAAGTATACAGGATCGTACGCAGAATGTTTTTTCGGAGATTTGCATTTTTTTCAGGCGGGAAATTTAATAAGTAGGCAAGTAATGTCTATGATTGTAAAATTGGGCGTAAGTTTCAAGGATAAGCATTAAAATGGGATACAAAACTATGTATATAAAAATATAAATATTATTACTCAAAATACAAAACTGATGTCGGCGGGTATAAAAATCATATTAATTTTTTTTAATACCTTTCCAGGGGAGATTTATTCCCCCGTTCCATCCCGTTTCGTACGCCACTGCAAGTAGAGAAACTATCGTGCACAATATGTCACAGAGCCACATAATTTTCAAAATCCTGGGATAAAAAATAAGTGATAAGGAGATAACTGAGTTTAACAGAAGATATGTAAGTTTCGGCCCAATTGACCCGTGATATAATGATCACATGGTAACAACTAACTCCCGCCATACCCAATCTTTCCCACCAATACGGAATATCCCCCGCCATTTCAACAAACATACCTTCAATAGACCCCAAAATCTTAGATGAATTTAGAAATATTACACACGCCATTATATATATTTTTATCAGATAACTTGGAAAATAAACACTGAAATTTTTTAATAAAGTTCACTCAGTTAGTGTTGGTTTCTAATTTGTTATTTTTATTAAAAAACTTGTCTACAATATAATTGAATATATCGAATAACTATAATGTAAATAATAAATAACTAGAGAAACTACCAACCGTACGCACTCTAATGCAGATAGGACTATAAAACATCATGAGTCCAAATTCTTTTTAGAATCTTGAGATGAATAGCACAAAATCGCAGTAGGGGATATCAAGTTTAATACACAGAGATGTTTATTCGGCTCAAAATTGCCCAAATACCGATATCAGAAGACCGTCGAAATTTAGCTCAATGAGTTAATTAGAACAAAGTTAATAAAATTAAAAATCAATACCTTTTAAGTGAAGAAATTAGGTTTTTATCTATACAATGTGTTTATAATAGAAAAAAAAAATGTTTATAGTCAACTTTCAACATTCGCAACAGTTAAGTAAAATTTTCAAATCCTAGACTTGGGAAAAATATAGTTATAATTTCATCATTTATTTGGGAATATTAAAATATTTCATAATATTGTGTGGAAAATTAAAATAGGTATTTCATAATATATTTAGGAAAATTAAAATATTTCATATTGTTAGGATAATTAAAATATTTGATACTGTTGAGAAATCCGGTCAAAATTCTAGGGAAATTTTTGATTTTGTCTTCTCCCAATAAGTTGTAGCAACCTCCTAGTGTCAGAATAACGAAACGATAGCTAAAGCTCCCGCCATTTGCCCAATCTTTCCCGCCTTTACAGAACACCCCGCCATTTTTGTTGAATTAATATTATTTTTGTAGTAATCCAAGTTTGTAATTATTAAAGATAATTAAAAACTTGGATTACTACAAAAATATTATTAAATCAACACTCCTCCTTAATCCAAGTCCTTTTACATAAGAAGATTCAAAATGTAATACTAACAAAATTCAGCACAATTCGCTTAAATAATCTATTTAGTTCATATCAGACCAATTTTACTTAGCATACATTATCAGATAGTAAAACATTACGATATACAAATTTATTTAACATATTGGCTTCCTGATCATTAGCATACCATAAGAACATTAATATACTTTACTGTAATGGTACCATCGCTAACCTTATTTTTGATAAAATTCTATTTAATATCCGTGTCTAAGTCTTTTTTGAACAGGGTTTCTTATAGCTTCATCTTCACTGTTTATTTCTAACTCATAATCTTCTTGCCAAGAATCTTCTTTATTCTTCTTCCTCGTTATTTACTTCTTTCCGCTTCTTCTTGACATTTATCTTCCTCCATTCGGTCTTCTGATATTTCAGTCTCTTGAGTACTCAGAGGCTGATCTTCTGCCGATGTTTCTTCTGAAGTCACTCTCAGCAAGTTTTCACTTTCAGGTTAATTCTCATTAAATATAGCACTGCGCCCTAAAACTACTTTTCTAATTCTCGGATTCCATAATCTCTATCCACCACTAATAATTAGAGCATATTCTAACATTATCAATTTCTCACTCTTGGACTCTAATTTAGTGTAATCATTAGAGAACACAGTGCTATTAACATAATTATCAGAACAGCCTGAGTCAATACACCGCACTAAATTTCCACTCACTCGGTTGCTGATGTTCGCAAAAAAGCCTACGGTACGATCATCGCTGTGGTCGTCCTCCGCCCAGAAGTTCGATTCTCGCCAATAGCTTAATGAAGAAATGCTCGCTCTACTAACTGAAGGTACTGAATTACCAACAACCAATGAGGAGCAACGATGGAGAGATGACAGAGATGGACAGTGAAGCGAGAAAAATAACTCACTTCTAGAATATCTTTAACCCCGTAACACGGTTTAAGAAACGTTTAAATAAACTAACAATTTTAACCAGCATAATAAAATATCCCCCTCTCAATCGTAGATTTATGTCCATTTTCGGTTACATATTTTACAAAAGCCACAATTTATATTCCTATCTTATATCATACTTTGTAGAATTATGATTGAAAGTTTCGATTAAAGTTTGTTTTTATGGTATTTTGATTTTGTTATTTTTATTATTAAAATATACAAAGACATAAATAAATATGCTTACATAATCTAATGCACCATAAAAGGTAAATAATGGGGATAACTGCAACTAAAAACATTTTTAAAAATCAGGAATTCAATACGGTGACAATTAGTTACGATACCTCAATATATTAAATTTATAAATGAAAGTTCAAAATTACAAGGATCAACACTTCATTCAAAATAAATTTACGATTTAATTATTTATTTTTCATCTATTAAAAAAATATACGAAACTTCTAAAGCAATGAAACAGAAATAAATAATTTACAAAATAATTAGAAAAAAATCCGGTGCGTTGCGCGCATCACACAACTTTCCCTTACCGTCCTACAATAATGATCATTTTAATATAATTTTCAAAATGCTTGAAACAAACTGGCAGCATTCACTTCTTCTCCCACATAAGTAAAATGAAACAATTTTAGCACGACTATTCTATACACTACCTATATATTTTAAGTTTGTCAAGTTGAGAATATAAATTTTAAAAGTTTCGGTTTAGTTTCTATGTTAACATTTTGTTTCCATTATATAATATAAAAGTAGAAATTATCATGTTAATTTCTGCTTTTGTATTCTGACATTGCAGTATAACAGAGCGTACTGTTGAGAACAGATTGGCGGTTTGGTGGGAGCAGGTTTGGTAGCATCCGTCTCCTTTCGGATGCGCTCGGTTATCTATCTAGGGTCTTGTAGTCCTCATAAGATACTCTGTATTTTTGCTAATCCAGTCAGATTTCAATCATTCTTTTTTGTTTTTTTAGAGAGTTTAATCAACTTTCATATGATTTACCACAAAATACTTTTTTAATTATGCGCAAATAAAATTTTCTTTTCGCAATAACTTTTTCCCTGCATTTTCTCTTCATATATGTATCTCTTTGATATACATATATGAAAAGTAAAAGGGCTTTCAGGAGAAGACATTTGGCAAGTTTTATCAAAATCGTTACAGCCGTTTCAGAGAAAATTGTAAAATCCAAGATATAATTGCCACTTCCTGTTAGTTCGATGCCCTGTATTCTTGCTAATACTGGTCCTATTTTGATTATTCCGTTTTTGTTTTTCAGATAATTTAATTATCTTTCATATAATTCTATAAATAATTTACTATAAAATGCATGTTTTTTAAGTTAAGCGCAAATAAAGTATTCTTTTCATCATAACTTTTTCCCTGTATTTCCCCGGTGATGTACTGCATATATGAAAAGTTAAAGGCCTTTTTGAAGAATAATTTAGGCAAGTTTCATCAAAATCGTTAGAGCCGTTTTCGAGAAAATTGTAAAAAAAGTGTAAAATCGATTATATAAAGCGGAACTTCCGGTGAGTCGATTTTAACGAAAAAGTTGCCGTAACATGACATGCATATGCCTACCTTAAATACGTAATTTCAGTATCGTACATCTTTTCGTTTTTGAGTTAGACTGTTCACATATACACGGACCATTTTGCGAGACTTTGTTATTTGGGTTCAGGGAACCTTAAAACGTGTATTTCCGTTGAAGACTTGAATTCGAAAATTTTCGTGATCGCAATACTTTCTAAAAGTATATAATGTAAAAAGGAGAAATTTTGATTGATTGTATGGAACTTCAACGGAAACATTTTAATCAAAGGCAATTTAAATATGAAATAGTAGAAATAAAGTTTGTAGCAAGTTGTATTAGTTTGCTGAACATGGTTTTGTTAAACCAATTACAAAAATAATTCAGTATCACATTTTACTAGGCCCCAAGATTAAACATATTTTATTTGGTTGTTTTTTTTTTTAATGTACTGTATTATAATTTGTATCTCTATTGTTACTTATATCTTTATCACTTTTATTATCTATAAATTTAATTTTTATAATTAATCTATTCTCGTGTTGCCATTTACTTCCAATTATTTATTTTTTACCTAAACTGCTTGTATCTCTGATTTCATTTTAGCCCTGAAGATAGTCCACATGATTGGGTCAAAACGTGGGGTTCTACAGAAACAAAATATACTGCTGCCAGATTCCTGGTCGTATATTATCCATGGCAAACCTCGAGCAGTAAATTATCTGTTATCTATAATAACCCGTCGCACGTGGTACAGTTTAAAGATTTTTCTCATGAAAACCTGAATTATTCATTTAAAAAAATTTTTAGAAAAAGAAAAAAAGAATTTTAGGAAAATACATGTTCTTAACCAAAAAAGAAATTTATGTTTTAATTAAAATAATACATGATAATCCAAATACAATGTAATAAATACATTGAAACATGAAAGAAGTGGGGAAATCTGATAGTGATGACGTTTTCTTCAGGGTATTTAAGTCGGGAAAAAGAGAAGAATTGGGAAAATTTAGCAACTGAACATTAATAAAGAATTATTACAATAACAATAATTTCAATCAAACCAGATCAAAACATTTTATAAAATAGCAAGTAATTGTGTTTAGAATTTTATTAAGTGATTTGATAGATAAAGTAACTGATTTGGAAGTCGATTATATTTTATTATTGTGGGAATATAATTATCTATTCTATAATAATAAACCTATAATTAAACTATACATATAATTACCTGAAATAGTTTCGTACAACTTTTCATTTTTGATCTAGGTTATTCACACATACACAGACCATTTTGCGAGACTTGGTTATATGGACTCAGAGGACCTTGAAACGAAACGATTATTTCCGTTGGAAACTCGGATTCGCAATTTTCCACGCTCTAAATACTTTTGCTTTATAGATAAATGAAAGTAAATACATTTTGTGTGCACACTCTAACCACTAACAGCTCGGATCCATGTCCAACCACGCTAAAAATCGAGATTGTTAGCTGAAGTTACGTAAGAGTTACAGAACTGATTTAAATAAGATCCATCTATGAGTATGTATAAGTGTATATACGTATGTAATATGAGGATGTGTGTTTAGATTCATAATAATACATGTGTAACTTTGGTTACAGACGACTCATTCTAAAACATATGTTGGCAGTAGCACAAATTCATTTAGTTTCCGGGAATTATTGGCGGTGTCCATCGACTGGGAAGAGGCTATCATGTCTGATGGGAGAATATCGTCGGCATCTTCCAGCAGCAGCTCCTCCTAGTAAGTTAAGTATTCTCTTCTATAATATCCATTTAGTCAAAGTATCTGTTACCATCGAGAATAAATTAATTGATAAATGGAAAATGTTTTAATGAAGCTTATGGAAGGTTATTCTAAGGCAGTATGGACACATCTTTCAAGAAGACCTAAAGGGTGCATGCAAGATGTGTTCATGATCTTTCAAGAAGACCTAAAGGTTGCATGCGGCATTCTCGCTGCACATACTAAGTCCAAATGTCGAGTTGTTTTTCTAAAAAAGCTCTATTATTCCATAAGAGGGAGAATACTAAAACGATGATGCGACAAAATAAGACCAAGTTTTCAATCAAGCCATCACATTAAGACCACCTGACAACGAAAATTCCGAATTTGGAAGATTAGGGATCATAAGACGGACTCTGAGTGTGAATATACAAAGAAAAAAGAGAGAGCGTTGAGTACATTAAAGTCAGGTTAATTATTTTCAATTTCTACTTCTGACAAGCGATAAATCAAAACTCAAGATACTAATTTGTTGTTAACCAACGTTTTTAAGATAAAAATGTATTAATTGAGTCGTTTATTTAAAAAATGAACACTAATCATCATTGATAAATTTTCAGGTGCCGCGAAAAACTATATTTTCTATTCCAATTGTGATATCAAAACCTTTTTTTTTTTTTTAGAAAAAATATTCAACCTAACACATATATTCAAAAATTGTTGATTATATTAATATTAATTAAATATCTTTATATTTTACGTTCATTTTGGAAATAAACGACTCAATTCATTATTAATTTTTTCATTTCCATAATGGCAATTTTGGGTAAAGCCTACTGATAGTTTAGGCATAGAAAGTGTAACATTTCTTTGTAAAGTAATGGTTGTCTGGTACAAATCATTGATTAAAAAAAAAAGTTTTCCAGTTTAGTTGGGATATTTATAGTTTCTGTGGCCAATTTCAAAATAAAGCCACTGTCTTTAGCGGTAGTCGCACTAGTGCTGTTTGTGCCAACTAATTGCTTTGTATTAAATCGTTAAATTCGTATTTATTGGAATTAATAAAATTATAACTACTTTAATTAGATATTATTTAAAATTATTAGTGCTGTCGACTTCCGGTGGTTTGGGGAAGGAAATCGGCAGCAATAATTATTTTAAATAATATCTAATATCTAATAGAAATTTTACAATTGAATACAAAGTAGTTAGCACAAATGGCGTTAGAGAGTGCTACTTATAAAGCAGCTTCATTGTGAAGTACCACTTTTTTTAAAGGATTAATTTCGCTTCCTATATTTATTTTTTCTACGGAGCTATAATTCATTTTTCAGCTTTTTTTTACATTTCAAAGTAGAAGCTATATTTTTTTTTTTTTTTTTTTTTACAAAATTTATTTTCAGTCCGGTTTTTCCTCTGGTTTTTGCATTAAAAAGCAAAACAACCGATAGTGTAAAAAAAAAGCCCGACAAAAACCGGTTATCTGTTATAACCGACCGGTTTTTGGCATCCTTAATCACAGCATGTATTTTTTAGATCCCGATATTTTCTACACCCTAAACAATGAAAGAAAGTGCCGCGAATTACGCTCTAATGTCGATAGATTCGGCAAACAATAGGAAATAACTGCCTAGTGATTCCGTTAAATTCTATTGGAAGACCATAATAGAGAATTGACGAAGAAAGGAATTGGCTTATTAGAATTTTAATATATTATTTATACATGACATTTTTTTGTGTAAATAACTGCTAATTTTTCATTCTATTATTCCCGGCTATAACATCAGGAAAAGGTTATTTTACTTTGTTGTTGACAGGAAGTCGCTGTCGGTTCTTAATTTCGAGTTTTGTTGTAGTGCAGGTACGATGCAGGTATTCTAAATAGTTTGAGATAACAGTTGGAAATTCTTTTGTGAATTAGGTTAAGTTTGGGGGCAAATAGAGAAGAAGAAAGTGTCAAGATTTTCTCAAAATATGATAATGAATGTGAGAAATTTGTGAGGTTCGTTTGATTGAATGACTCAAGATGAGATTACCGATAGCGTGGGTACGGTAGTAAAAATTGAATAGGCAAGATGAAACCGAAGCTAAAGCCACTTCGGAAGCTGAGGAACAACAATAGGTCCACTTTACAATCACACTCTCTCAGCCCCAACCACAAAGCGTTACAAAACACAAAATATATTTTCTGAATGGACATCTTGAAAAATAAATAAGAAAAACAAAAATCAAAGAAAATTCCGCTTACATTATTCCTTCCAAAGAGACATTTCAATCTGGAAAGAAAAAAACAGTAACCGAGTAGGTTTCTAATTTATTAATTCATTTTCCTCCCTAACAAATAATGATAAAATTAGGAACAGGTTATATAATTAGCGAGAAACTGGTATCGACTAGTGATTTTGTTATTTATTTATTACAATACAAGTCAGAAGTAGATATAAATATGGTTAACAATGAAATTAAATCATAATGTAGTAAACTCGCCTTCTGTATTTTGTGTAGGTAACACTAATCAAAAATCAATATCAATATCAAAAATATAATTTACTGTTTATTATGTTGCACATTATGAGTGTCAAGACTACGGAAAGAAAATTCATGGCAGTGGTTCTTAAGTGGATTCGGAAGGAACAAATGTTACAAATGACCGCATGCCGGGCAGGAAGACATCCTGTCCTTAATAGCTCACCTGTGGAAAACCTGTAATAATTCAGTTCACTGATCTATCTTCAACAGGCTTCCAAAGGACAGTAGTATTCATTCTAATAGTCAGTTTGATTCCAATAAAAGTTTAGGTATTCAAAATTATTTCTTGGTCGGACAAAAAATCTTTGAGAAGGTGGATTATAAAAATGTTAATGCGAGTGTACCAACAGAGGAATTAAAATTGCATAACCACCATCATAATTAGAGCATAAAATATAAATTAACTAATATAAATATAAATATTATTTCATATATCATTTAAATTAATAATTTCATAATTAATTTAAAACGTTCATTTAATTATACAATGCTGTTGATTGGCTACACTGGGAGGAAAGAGCCATTATTGCAACTGTTTATCAATTAAAAGATTAATTTAGAACTTGTAAAATTTTGTTTATGTACTGAAACGTAAAATTCTATTTTTATAAACTGTGTTATTTTTTATTATTTTTAATATTCCTTACAAATTGCCAGACGCGAATCGCGTTTAATACATCGGTATTTAATTTTAAAAATTCGATATGCTGATTACTGATATTTTCCTTTTGATGATTGTGAATAAACGTAGTTTGCAGAAAAATTTGTTGTTTGGATTTGAATCAGTTTTCAATTAATTCTATTGTATAACTCTTGCAAATAAAACTTCAAACAAATCTGCCTAGATAAGTTAAAAAATCCTATCTCTGAATTGTTTTTCCAAATACATTTTTATTATCTACCCGAATCAGTGTAAAAATAAATCTTTTTATTAAATTAGAAAGCCCTAAAACCAATGATCTGGATCCAACAATTGGATTTATGGCTTACTTATGCCGTAAAAGAGTGTAATTTTTAGACCAATTCCAGTAAATTACAAAAACGTATTTAGAAAAATAATTTGGAGTTAGAACCTTTTAGCTTATCAGGGCAGTTGTGCTATTGGCTTTTCGAGATTAGTTACAATTTCAAGTTTAATGAATATTCTAAATTTCAAGAAAAAAATCAGAAGTCTAATTATACCAGATTGCATCCCTTAACATAAACATGATAATGAATCTAATGAATTGTTGAATAAATGCAACAAATATAAAAATAACTAAAAAATAAAAAAATACCTTGTCATATTAATATTCCAGTAAGTCATATTTAACTTTTCGATGCAGATTAACATGTAAATTTTATAAATAGCTGATGTCTTGATAATCTCAAATCCAATTTAACATTTTTAAAACTTAAATTTTATAGCTATTTAAGTATAGAAAACCAGTAGCACCATCATTCTACTTCATTGAAGTTGTATATTGATCACATAGTATGTTTTGTCATGTTCAGCTGTCACTGTAGCGATGATGGCGGAGAATCATGCTCATGCAAATGTGAAAGTGAAAATGAGAATAAAAACATCATATCATATGAAAAATATTGGGAGCATGACAATGAACAACTAGATGTCAGCAGGGAAGATATAATGAAAGCCGCATTCAATCTAAACCTTGCCTCATCAGATTCAGAGGTAAAAGTATCATACTTTTAGTGTATATTCAATGTGTTACATAATTGAATTCACATGAACATAATGGAAGTAAGAGAAACTTAATGCCTAACGTATTTTTTTTTATTAAATCATATATTAATAAAGCACCCACTCAGAACTTATATTTCATTTGATATAATTGCGTGGCCCTTCATTTTCTCTAACATCTTAGATTTTCTTCAACATCAATCACACTTGGTTTTTTCACCAATATTTAATTTTATCAGTCACTTACAGGGTTTTTCTATTATTATTTTCTTCTTTGAGGCCAATTGGTTATGGTTTCTATTTCTTTGGCTGTAGCCCTGATTCCTTCAACATAAGTGATATAATTTAAGAATTATTACCATAACACTTTTCCTTTTTAATCATATTGTTTCCACAGCTGATTTGCAGACACCAGGGGCTTATCCTCAGGAATTTAACACTCATTGCTCCATAAGGAATTGTAATCCATAGATTTATTTCAAAGATATGCATCTTCTAGACTCTAGTTTAAAGAAATAGAGGAGAAAATAAAGTAACAGGAAATACTTGATCAATTACATGAAACAAAATAAAAATGATAACTGTAATACAGTGGATAGACTGTGAAAGATTGTGTCAAATAAATACAGAAAGTAAAATAATTAGCCACTTAACACGATCTGACAATAATTAATCCAATGCCTTTTTAAATTACAAATCACAGGAATTGTTATGGTTAAGTGTTAATTTATAATAGTTAAAAGTTGTTTTTTTCTACTATTGGCATTTAAAAGCATATTTATACATCTTATGAATTTTCTCATCTAATACCAGATCAATTGTATAAGCATAAATTAAATTTTATTTAGGAAAGCAACAAAAGGTCTTTTAGTGATGAAGATAACACAGACAGTGTAACAGAAGTAACGAATAACACCACACCATCTCACATAGCCATACCACGTTCTGATTATGATAAACCATGTCTTTCAGGGTAGGTATAGTTGCTGAATATTTTAACTATATGTAAGTTGCTGTAATATTTCTATATAATCTAAATACTTATGGGCACAAAAACTATAAATTGATTAGTTGGTTCTTTAAATGAAATTGAGTACTTTTGAAGATATGGCAATTGTGAAATAGCTAATAGTTGTAGGGAACCTTTGTATTGCAGTATATCATCTGTACCACTGGCTTCCAATCCTTATTTCGGTAATTATTGGGATCTCACGCTGCTGATAAGAAAGGGGGCGTGGCCTATGTAAGGTTATGCATCCTCACATCACCAGCTACCCCCACCATTTTTCCCCTTTCCCCTACTTTTTGAAAAAACCGCGTCTCCCCACCAACATCAACTTCCTGCAATTCTTCGAATGTAATGTCTTTAATTTTTTGAAAATAGCGCCATTCCCCTCCCTGCCCTCTACCGTCAACAGGAAATTTCACAAATAAGGATTTCCTTTCCACCAAAATCTCCTCACTTCGTTTCGTAATCTGTCGTTAATTCAAGCTGTCGTTTCAACATGCAAGTAATGAATTGCCAAGGGTGTGAGCATGGGATTGTATCCTTAGTTGGGGAGCTCGGAGATAATGAAGCACTTTCCCTTCAATTTCTCAGGAGGCCTGGAGTAATTAGGAAATTTTTGAATTGTGAAAAATGTGGAGCACCGTGCAGGGAAATTGAGGGCCAATTGCTGTTTAGGTAATTGAAAATAAATAAACCTAGCAATGCTATATCCTTAATGAGTTAGTTATTTAAGATATTAATAAAATTAATTATTTTTGAAACATGTGCCCTGTGTTATTCCCTAAGCATCATGCTCATTTAATGTGTTTGTAATATCTAATATTGCAAACATGTGCCTTGCATTATTTCCCAAGCAGCAACTACAGTTATCCTTTCTGTTATCCTTTCTCAGTCTGGTTATTGCTCCTTCTTCTCTACGATTAGAACGATTTGACGTGGTCCATGGCTCGACTGATGTTTCAATGGCCTTCAGTTTACTTGGTGGGTTCTCATTCCACATGGACTGCCACCCATCTGTAATTTCTCTTTTGAGGGGAAGACTGAGTTCTAGAGGTGTTAAAATGGCAGTGTCTCGACCTGGAAGGGTAAGTGCCTGTTTGGCTGCTAGGTCCGCGAGCTCGTTACCGACTATTCCTACGTGGCTTGGCACCCATACGAAGTATACCGATTTTCTTGGGTTTTCGAGCATATGGAGGTAAGTATGGATTTTAAGTAATGTAGGGTGTTTTGGATATGTATTATTTAAACCTTTTACTGAACTTAAAGAGTCAGTTATTATTGCGATGGTTGTAGGCGATATTGACATTGAGAAGTGAAGGGCTGAGACTATTGCATGGAGTTCGGCGGTATAAATGCTGCACAGTTTATGTAGTTTTATTTTGTGGGTTGAGCTATGGGTAACGAAAGAAGATGCTGTAGAGTCGGAAGATTTAGATACATCTGTATAGATTAAGAATGGTTCCGGAATATTCTGGAGGAGACGGGAAAATTCGGTTTTGTATTCCAAGGGCGATGTTTTGTTTTTGGGCAGTCGTGATAAATGTAACATAATTTTTGGTGGTTTGTGCGTCCATGGAGGAGTATGAATTTCAGGTTTATATAAAGGAATTCCTTTAAGGAACGACGTAGCGGAAGAAATTCTCTCTGATAAAGGAAGTGTTGAATTAATTTTTTTTTCAAAAGTTTTGGAGAATTTTGGTTTCAAAATGTACCTATGTGTTGGGTGTTCCGTTTGATGGAAGAGTTTAGAGATATAGTTTATTGCCAGTTTTTTTCTTCTGAATAAAAGAGGCGGTAGCCCTGCTTCGGAACACAGACTGAGAATAGGATTAAACGCGCCGGTCGCGATGCGAATTCCGGTATGATGGACAGTATCGAGTTTATTAAGGATCCGGTAGCGGGCAGAACCATAGATAAAACACCCATAGTCTAATTTCGAGCATACTAAAGATCGGTAAAGTTTTAGCAGAGTGATTCTATCTGAGCCTCAGGAAGTTGAGAAATCGTAGTATATTTAATTTTTTTGTTGCAGTTAGTTTTAGTGTAGAGACGTGCTGTTCCCAAGTCAGTTTTCGGTCAAAAATCATCCCTAAGAATCTATGGTTGTTTGTATATGGGATCGAGGAATTACCTAAAAGTAGTTCGGGAGAGGTGGGAGTATTTCTCTTTCTGCTGAAATGTAAACATTTAGTTTTTTCGGTAGAGAAACGAAGACCAATGGAGAGGGACCAGTTATTAATTCTATTGATGGCTTCCTGTAATTTAAGTTGTATGGTGGTAATGTTATCGGATCGACAAATAATGGCTAAATCATCTGCGAACAAGAGCGGTTTGACACCCCTAGGTAAGTTGAGTCCCAGGTCATTTATTGCTAGGCAGAATAGAGTGGGGCTAAGGACACAGCCTTGTGGGACACCGTTGACCTGTTCATGGTTCTCAGATAGTTCGCATCCTATTCTAACTCTGAAGTGACGGTTTAAAAGAAACTGTTTGATAAAATAGAACATTTGCTCTCTGATTCCTATAGATGATAACTTATTGAGAATTACTGCGTGTTTTATGCTATCAAAAGCCTTCTTCATATCAAAGAATACAGCGATCATCTGTTGAGCATTGATGAAGGCATATTGGGCTTCGGTCTCTAATGTAACCAGATGATCTATTGCGCATCGTCCTTTGCGGAACCCAGATTGAAATAGTTGTATTAAATTATTATTCTTTATTATCTACATTAATCTTTTGTTGACCATACGTTCCATAATTTTACTTAGACAACTAGTTCGGTATATGGGGCGATAGCTGTTTGGGTCCCGTTTGTCTTTTCCGTTTTTAAGAATCGGGATTATGACTGAATCGCGCCAGGTGCTTGGGAAGTGCCCAGTGGGCCAAATGTGATTATAGTATTCAAGCAGCCATTTTTGTGTGTCGACTGGAAGATTTTTTATCATGTCGTAATGGATATGGTCTGGACCAGGCGAAGTTCCTTTAACGGTATTTAAGATATTTTTAAATTCCCACATTGAAAAAGCAAGATTATAATAGGAGGTTTCGGCATTTACTGTATTATCAGTTTCTATTTCGTCAAGGTTGGGACTATTTCTCTCAGAATTATATATCTCGGAATAAAAATTTGCAAAGGTATTTGAGATCAGTGAAGGGTTGTCAGACAATTGTCTATTAACCGAAATAGTGTAACGGGAGGAAGAAGGATTTTTAGTAAGTTTATGGATTTTGTTCCATACGTCAGCTGACGTAGCAGTAGCATTTATGGAACTTATATATTCTTTCCAAGACTCACTCTTACATTGTTTGAATATTTTCCTGCATATAGCCCGCTGTTTTTTATATTCTATCAGGTTTTCGGACGTCATAGATTTTTCGAATTTTTTATACGCTTTACGACGATCTTTAATGGCTTTTTTACACGTATCGTTAAACCAAGAGACTAGCGGTCTTCTGGGTAAACCTGAGGTCATTGGTATTTTGATGATTTTGCTGCTTTTATGATCGTATTTGTAATTATTTCACAGCCTTCGTCTATGGGCATATCGGATGGCTGTGCTTGGGGTGGTGAAGCTAAGGAGGTAAAAAGAGACCAATTAGCATTTTTCAACACCCATCTCGGTTTTACGTGCGTGGGATTCATGTTAGTAAATTTTATGAGTAGCGGGAAATGGTCACTACCATATAGATCAGGTAACACTGTCCAGTAAATATTACTAAAAAACGTTGGACTACAGAGAGAAAGATCAAGGGCTGAATATGTCCCGTAGCTGGAGCTGAGGAAGGTAGATTCTCCAGTGTTAAGTAAGAGAAGGTTAGAGATATCTAGAAAATTTTCTATTATTTTACCCCGCATGTTGATATCTTGGAATCCCCATAGAGGATTGTGGCCGTTCAGGCCCCCAATAAAAAGAACAGGAGGGGGCAGTTGGTTGTAAATATCTAATAGATATTGAGTATCTATTGTACAATCTTGTGGTAGGTATATATTGTATACAGAAAAAGCAAAACTTCGGTGAACACTGACAGCAACCGCTTGAAGGTGGGTGTTAATCGGAATTGATTCTGAATATATGGATTTATGTACAGCTATTAAAACTCCATGGTAATTATGATTTGGATTGGGGCTATCTTTTCTATAAACTTCGAAGTTTTTTATTGTGATTTTGTCTTTTCTTGCAAGATGTGTTTCCTGAAGAGCTAGGCAAAACGGATCAGTATCACGTATTAATATTTTCAAATCATTAAAATGAATTTTTAAGCCATTACAATTCCACTGAAGCAATGACATATATGGTTATTATATTTAAAAGAAATAAAATAAAAAATGAAAGATACATATATATGTATGGATGAAAATATATTCTAACTAGAACTAAGAATATACATTTGTTTTTGATTAAAGGAAAAAAAATCTATGTATTATTATTTTTACTAGGAGAGTTTTTTCCTTTGTTTTCCTCTTTTTGGTTTTTGAACCACATATCCATCTTCTTCCTGTTCATTATTAATTAATATTTGTTCAGTAATTAAATCGACGGGAGGTGGGTCTGGTTTAAGTGGCGGGGATCGAGGAGTCGGGGTGGTGGAAGGTGGTAGGCTTGGAGTGGGGGAGGTTTGTGGGAGATGCGAGATACTGAAACAGCTGGAAGGAGAGGCGAAAGGGAGAAGAGTGGGGGTCATTACAGCACTAGCGCAAGACCCTGCGGGTTGGGTGATAACAGACGTAGTCTGGTATGGCTACAATGAGCTTTAATCGGAATAGTTTCATTTGATATTTCTCCAGTTGGGCTATTTTTATTAGTCTCTGTTTTGCTAAGATTATCTGGAAAATAATATAAAATGTTGGCCTGAATGGCAACATCTTTTTTTTCAGTATTTTTATTTTGATTTTTAGTTATTTCCGAGAAGGTTTTATTAAACTGAATAGGATTTTTCTCTTTATATATTTGTTTCCCTTCGTTCAGCGATACTTTATTATTCACTTGTATTGCTTTTATTTCTTTTTGCAATTTAAATACGGGACAGGAGCGATCAAGAGCATTATGTGAGCCGTTACAGTTAATGCATCTAGCCTGTAGATTGCACCTAATATTTTCGCCATGTTTATTCTGACCGCACTGGATACACACACTTTCTTTTTTACATTGTGCCGTAGGATGAGAAAAACCCAAACAATTAAAGCATCGTTATGGGTTAGGTATATACGGTTGAACTCTAATTGTTTCGTATCCAATCTGTATTGTATCTGGAGTTTTAGGGGTCGGGAATGTTATTATATAATTATGCGTTAATACTTCGTTTCCGTTATTCTTTGATTTAATTCGTACTATGCCTTTAATAATTGGGGTCAGTTCTTTTTTAATTTCTTCTATTTCCATATATTGAAAATCGAAACAACGGATCACGCCTTTGCTATAGTTAAGTTTGTTGCGTGGAGTTATCTGTACTGGGTGTTGTCCACCATAGACCGTATAGGATAGAAGCTTATTGGACTGTTGTCCATTTATTGTTTGTATTAGTAGAGACCCGTCTCTTAACTTATTTACGGTATTAACGTTTCCTACCAAGTTAGAAATTACTTTATGAATAAAAAAAGGGGAGACTTTTTTAGTCTTCTTCATCTATTCTTTTTACTAATAAATAGGTTGGTGATATGTTTTCTGCCCTTTGTGGTAAAATTTTGTCGGGGGGAAATTTGATTCGACCCCGAGCCCATTTTCTTTTTTTATTTAAAGGACTAGTTAATTCGGGAGGGTCAGGAGGCTCTCTCATTTTTGGTTTAAAGAAATATAAAAAAAAAGTAAAGAGTAGTGATTTAACAAAATTAAAGAATTTCTTCCAGATAAATAAGACAAAATAATAATAACAATAAAGTAAAACAAACCGCAAAAAAACAAAACAATAAATAAATTAATGTTATAATAAAGGAAAACTCTTATCTGTTTAATACTCTGCGGAGAGTCTACGACTGTCTCGGCCGGAATCTAAACAGCTACTGGTTATTGACACATTTATAATAAACTATATTAAAGGAGTGTTACTCTGGAGGACAAAATGCCAACATGTGCTGAAATATAGCATTTCCAAGTCAATTGTAATGCTTTCCAAATCAATTGTCACCTTTTCCATTTCAATACAACTTTACAAGAGGGGCGCATTATCACTGGTTCCAACCGAACTTACCCGAAGATCGTCGGCCTAGCACAATCTAACGCCATTTGTACTGACCAAATGCTTCGTATTCTTATTTAACCTTAATTACATATTATTTAAAATTGGTAGTGCTGTTGACTTCCGGTGATCTGGGGAAATTCTAGTGATAATTTAAATTACGGTAAGGACATGGCCTCAACTGAAAAGGAACTTTCGGGGTTTGTTTATCTCTTGAGCGAGGGGAAGTCGACAGCTGTGATCTAATTAAAGAAGTAATAATTGAAATGACGTTAAGCCCCCGAACTCAACTGAAAAGGTTCCGTTGCTATTTTGTTTATTTCTTGAGCGAACATAAAGAGCGGAAGAGCACTAATAATTTTAAATAATATACAATTAAAGCATTAATAGTTTTAATAATTTCAATGAACACGAATGTTACAATTGAATGCAAAGCAGTCAGTTAGCACAAATGGCGCTAGAGTACGCGAGTCCGGCGACCTTCGGGTAAGTTCGGAGGAACCAGTGATAACGCGCCCCTCTTGTAAAGTTGTGCCAAAATAAAATTTGAAATGTGCAATCAGAACTCTTGAAAACCCAATAAACGATCTCCTTATCATAGGAAACTTCAACAGCAATGTAAAATCTAAATACGTATGCGCGACCGAAAATTCGAAAGGAAATTCGGAAATGGCGCCCTTGAACATCTAATAAATGATACCTAGACCGAAGAATTTTGAAAACTAATAAACAAGTAAAACTGCTCGTGACCGAACAAAATGTGAAAATTTGAAATCGGCAATTTCGAAAACCTAATGTACGAACGCCAAATCATCAATGAAATCCAGCCCTCTTCCCCCTTCCAAATAAATAATAAATATTTAAAAATAAATAAACAATTTTATTTCAAAAATGTAAACTACTTGAAATTAGCACTTAATATCAATTATCTAATCAACCAAAAAGAATGTCGGAAGAATAAGCAAAAATTATTTCAAAAGTCATTATTGTTTTCTAAAATAGTTATTTTTTAATAATAATATAGAATTAATTCATGTCAAATGGGTCACAATTGAAAGGAAAAAATTTACAATTGAAATAGAAAAAGTTACATTGAAGTGAAAAAGGTGACAATTGATTTGGAAAGGGTTACAATTGAAAAGGAAAAATTTACAATTGAAATAGAAAAAGTTACATTGAAGTGAAAAAGGTGACAATTGATTTGGAAAGGGTTACAATTCAAAGGGAAAAATTTACAATTGAAATAGAAAAAGTTACATTGAAGTGAAAAAGGTGACAATTGATTTGGAAAGGGTTACAATTCAAAGGGAAAAATTTACAATTGAAATAGAAAAAGTTACATTGAAGTGAAAAAGGTGACAATTGATTTGGAAAGGGTTACAATTCAAAGGGAAAAATTTACAATTGAAATAGAAAAAGTTACATTGAAGTGAAAAAGGTGACAATTGATTTGGAAAGGGTTACAATTGAAAAGGAAAAATTTACAATTGAAATAGAAAAAGTTACATTGAAGTGAAAAAGGTGACAATTGATTTGGAAAGGGTTACAATTGAAAAGGAAAAATTTACAATTGAAATAGAAAAAGTTACATTGAAGTGAAAAAGATGACAATTGATTTGGAAAGGGTTACAATTCAAAGGGAAAAATTTACAATTGAAATAGAAAAAGTTACATTGAAGTGATAAAGGTGACAATTGATTTGGAAAGGGTTACAATTCAAAGGGAAAAATTTACAATTGAAATAGAAAAAGTTACATTGAAGTGAAAAAGGTGACAATTGATTTGGAAAAGGTTATGATTGACTTGGAAATGCTCTATACTATCAAAAAGAACAAAACATCTTTAGGCCAGTCCATAGAGGTGCTAAACAGCAGAGGTCTATGGTGCAAAAGGTGAGATAGAAGCTCTTAATTTTTTTAAATTGTATGTATGGTAAAAAAAATATGCTATGATGGGTCACCTCCGGAGAACACTTTTGGCATATAAAAAACCTCGAAAAGTTTGGGTTTATTTCTTTTTTTGCCTATAATTTCTAAATGGTGCACTCAATCAAAATAGTTGAGCTTTAATAAATTAAATTCTGCATTGAATGAGTACCACAATGCAGTAATTCGATTAAATGAAGCGATCGAAAACCACAGTCGTGAAACGGTGATTTTTTCCAACTTTGTCAAAAACTATGAACCTGTAGCTTGGATTCTCTAAGAGAAAAACTCATAAAATAGAAGTTGTAAAGCATCAAATTCTGTGTTCACTGAGTATCAAACTTTTAAATTCGGTTAAGTATACCTCTCGAAATTGCCAATCTTCCGATCTCAGGGATTGGCATGTTAGCTCAGTAGAGATATCATTTTATATTGCAAAAGGGGAAATCATTTTAGTTTTCAGGTATATTGTATGCATTGCTTCTTCATGAAAAATCCAAGCTTTCAGTTACCACCCTCATGTGCGTTTTTCGCCCTCTTGAAAAACTGCTAAGAAATAGAACTTTTTTCAATTATTCCTCAATAACTCATTTGCAGTACCAAAGTCAAATTTCCTGCGTTTTGTAAGTAATATTTTAAAAAATTCTAAATAGCTACTGAGATACGGGTAATTGCCAAAATGTCCAAAAAACGAAATAGTTAAGATTTGGTTCCACCTTAATAACTATTTGTCAGTGCATTTTAACAGAAAATACAAATAACCAATCTTGTAGAGCATTGAATTTCCAACAAGATTCATATAAAATATTATTCTCAACAGACACCAAGATATCTTAAACAATAATTTCAGTGAAGATGGACTGGAAACTGAAAATATCATCCGCTATTCACATCAGTATTCCTGAATGTTATATCATCATTAGCACATTATTTACAGCTCATACATACATAATTTGTTAATGATGATATTACATTCAGGAATACTAATTTGAACAGCAGATGATATTTTCAGCCTACTTGGTACTCCATTTATCAATAGCATCACAAAATTTCATTATGTGTTCTTCACTGCAGCATGCTTCTTCATGTAGAATACCTTAGGATATTAAAAAAGATAGGGAGCTTCTTTCATATTTTAATTTTTCATACACCTAGAACAACTTCAGTTTTTTGATATATTTATGGATAAACAAATGGTCACTGAATCTCATACTAATAATTACAACACTGTAATTAAGGAAAAGTATTATTATCATATTAATAATTACGAAAATTATAGTTAAGGAAAAGTAACTGGTGTACCTATTCTATAAAAGACCCTAAAATTTTTCAAATAACACTCAAACCTCAAGAAAGCTAAAAAATGAAACAGTTATAACAATTAGTCCTCAGAAAAAAGAAGAAGGAGGGTGTTGGTTAGGAACCACAGATGCAAATACAATTTTTTTTAAGATCTCTGGATCAAGAATATCGAGTCAACAATACTAAATTTGGTTTAAGTCCTTATCAAATTAATTTTAGTTAAAATACCTTTCTTTGTTAGCGAAACCATATCAAGCTTCATTCATTCTGTGTAACTGAATAAAAGTTGAATGGCCAGAGCTCTGTCTGTTCAGAAGAAAAAATATCATAATTCTAATATGGAAGTATGACAATACTTTCAAATATTACACACTGTAATCTAACTGCGACAAGGCTGAAAAGCTATTAGAAACTAACTATCAGCTATAATCAACTATCACATTGCTTTATGTATTATTGAGCTAAATACACACTATAATTTTCAATATAATAATTAGAATATACTTTCATTCCTAGGCTCTCAGTAAAAGAATTTTTGCTGAAAATATAAAAAATTCTTTGAAATTGTTGATTAAAATACAATTTTCATAATTTTCTAAACATTACCATAGACATGAATAGAACAATTTTTAAACCAATCTAAAAGATTTTCCAAATTGAATCTCATCCTTAGTAATGATTTGATAAATTATTGGAAACAAAATTTAAGTAATTAATTGATGGGTGTTAATATATTAGCAAGGATTGAACAGAAAAAACAACAAAATGATTCAATTCATCAAAATAAATGGCTTTAGATTTTGATTTTCAAGATATTAGGTCTGTAACAATATAAACAGTTTTAGGTGAACTTATAAACTGACACATTTAATTATTTTTGATCCTTTATGAAACAAACATACTATCATTAACTGCTCACTTTATTATTATTATTATGTAGCAGGATCGTTTATTCATTTTTAACACTCATATGCTCCAACTTAATTATTTTTATGATTGCATAATTTGGGAATCGAGGATAATGTGCTGGGTATCACTACAGAAGCGTCAAGGCAGAGAGAGGTTCCTGTATCCACTCAACTTCTTGAGAATAACTCGAACTTGAATAAATAAGTAGCATTCTGGTTCAGAAAAAAAAGATTAAAGTTGTGAGGAATAGTGTCATTTTCCATTATTGCATCAACATATTCGGTAGCCTCGTCTCTTCTAAAGATAAATTTGCATCATGCTGTAGTTAAATAACAATTTTCACTAGAAAAATTAAAACATCTAAAAGATAATTGATCAAGTTATTTTTGCACAGCTATTTTGTGCCGGAGAAATTTACTAAAGCTAAAGTAAGAACATTCAAAAAAGGTGGAGAAAGAAACTTCAAAATTGAGGCTAGTTCAGCAATAAATAGAAGGAAAAAGCAGTTTGAAATTGACAGACAGAACATGGTAAGTTTGTCATATTGCTTTCCCATTATCCTGAAAATTGGTTTTTTATTCAGAAGTAATGCCATGTATTAGACAAAAGAATAATCAGTTCATTCAATGCAATGAATATTTTTTTTTTAATTTTATAATATGTATTCCGACGATAAATTAATGTTATCCAATCTTTACTTCCATGTATGCAGTAAAAGAAGTATTGCCATTTGCAAAAAACAGAAATATCCATTTTGACTAGTTTCATTGTGACATCCTGTACATTCGTTAGTTTGTATCTCGTATAACTTAAAAACAATTAGCTATAAAAAGTTAAAATTTTGTATTTAGGATTGTTTGTAACATTTATTTCTGAACCTCCCTTTTTGGTTACTATATTATCACCAGAATAGATACATTACTTAAGAGGTCATAAGAGACTTTCATCAAAAATTATATTAAAATGTAATAAAAAACTTCTCAAATTTGGTATATGACTTGTATATTAATATTAATAACAAAATAAATTTTGGTTAATATTGGATAGCCCGAAGTAGTACTTTACCTAAAACAGTTTTGTGTTTTTTACCTCCCGTCTTCTTAGAAGGGAGGAACAAGGAACCTGTTAAAAATTACAAAACAAAATTTTCATAGATAAGCACGTTTCAAGGTCTGCACTACCCCTTTTAAACATTTTTATAATGAGTATATGTATGTGCCGGATGTCAATGAATGGATGGCAATAGATGTTGAGACGTGCCGTGTCTTTTATGAGATACTGCTATCTTTGGAAATTAGTAATAAAATTCAAGATCACTTTTTGGGCCACCGATTTATAGTTTAAACGGCATACAAGAAAGTCAAGCGGTGTCCATATCAGATATTTATCATAAATAAAACTTTACTAATTAAGTTATTAAACAAAACTATTAAAATCAATCAAGCTTGATATTACAAATACTGCTGAATGTTCTACCTCTACAACTGTAAATACAATTTACATCTTCAACCTTACTATATTTATTAATTATTAGCTTGTAAACTTATAAGTGAACTCAAATGATATAGATACCAATTCTAAGTTGATAGAGCCAAATAAAAGCATGTAATTTAGGACTAATTCTCCAGTGTTAATTTTAAAATGTATTTCTTTTATTTTTCTGAGGAGTTTGAAGGCATTCTTATTTCCATAGAATGTAGAAAAACGATAAGAACAATGGATATTGAAAACGGTAGAATTTGTTGTGAATTTTTAATAAATACATATTATGGAAAAGATAACGTTAATAAGTAGTGAATATAACCTCTCCAACGTAGACCTTAAGAAATTTACATACTTAAATATTAACTTACTTCTTCTTTTTTTTTTTTAGATAATGCTTCGAAAACTAAGAGATGTGAAGCCAGTAGTGGTCTTGCCAAGATAGATAAATAGATTTTCAAAGACTTATTCAACACTGAAATATAATAAATTATAAAAAAAAGAAAATAATTTGTATTAGTTTACCTGTATATCCTGGAGGCAGATCAGAAGCCTTTGTTCATCAGAATTGAGTTTGGAAAATTTGTTCAGCCATGAAGGACCACCAGCTTCTTCAACAGCTGCGGCAAAGTTTTTGAAGAAGCCCCTCTTATCAGATTGGAGGGTTACAGCATTGCATGCTGATTGGTAATCATCCATTTATTCTTTAAAAAGAATTGAAAGCATTACTAATTTTAAACATAATTATTTATAAATAATATAATATAATATTATAAATAATATTTATAAAGCTTCATAATAACTGGTCAAGCCATTTTCATAGAAAAAAACAAACACTATTCCCATATTATTAAAACATTCATTTTTTAAAAAGTAAACTTTAAAAAAGTTATTCAACTTTGTAAAAATTAATCTTGTATTATCTTGAATAATATAAAGTATTCTATAGTACAGTGCACTAAGTTAGTTATGATAATTGGGGCCATTTCCCAAATAAATGTGTTATAAACATAAAGAAAAGAAGGTTCAATGGGCATTAATTCTGATAAATTAATAAAATACATATTTTTATAATATGTTTACAAAAATTTGTTATTTCATATAATACAATTAAATATTTAAATTTACATTAAAGTTTGTAAAATTTCGATGAGGCAGTAAATTTTAAAACCGACATAGACAAATTTGTACTCTATTACATACTTTTATGTGGCATTATTAACTTAGAATTAGGATTTCACTGATAACTTCACCAGTTAATAATTAATAAATATAGTGAGGTTGACACTGTAAATTTTTCAAAATTATTTCTCGAGGATAGGCAATTTTTTAAATTTACTTTTAAATCGAAAGTTTTTGTATTAAATTAAAAAAAAAGCATTTGAAAAAAATTGCGTATCCTAGAGAAATAATTTTGCAACATTTATACCGTCAACCTTAATATATTTATTAATTCTTAACTGGTGAAGTTATCAGTGAACTCCAATGATATAGATCCAAATTCCAAGTTAATAATGCCAAATAAAAGTATGTAATGTATTATTACACAAATTTGCCTGTGTCTGTTTTAAAATTTACAGCCTCCTCCAAATTTTACTAAACTTTAATGTAAATTTAAATATCTAATTTTGTTATATGAAGTACAAATTTTCGGAAAAATATTATTAAAACATGAAACAAAGTCAATATATTTAAATATCTAGGAGAATGGCTAGAACCAAATCTGTCAGAAAGGGTAGCTAACAACCCGGATTAACAAATTAGAGCTGGCATATTGATTGATCAAGAGCATTTATAACAAGAAGTGTCTCTCTCATAACACCAAACTGAGACACTACCAGACAGTTATCCGCCCAGAAGCCGTATACTATATCTGATACTGAATAGGAAAGGATTGTTGGACAAATTGGAGGTCCAGGAGAGGAAGATCCTGAGAAAGATGCTTGGAAGTAGATGGAGATTACAGGAGACGACCAAACCAGGAGATATATAGTTATACTGAAAAAATCACAGACGTGGCCAGGAAGAGGCGTCTGGCTTTCTAGGGACATATTACGAGGATGAACCCAACAAGGACGACCAACCGGCTTCTCAACTACTGGAAGAACAGGAAGATAGTAACACCATGGCTTACAGATGTGAAGAAAGACTTGCAGGAACTGAGGATAACGGATGACGGCATCAGAACCCGATCACCTCTCAGTAGAATAATCAAACAAAAGAGGTTTCAGGATAGACCCCCTCGTAAGAAAACAGGCGCCCTCTGGACAAAGGAGAGAACAGCCAGAGAATGGGTGAGTACTGGGCAAGCATCAAGTCCCTCTCCAAAAAGAAAAGGTGACCATCGTGGTCCTCAGGTGACCCATTCGAAATAATAATAATAACACATTTTATTAACTAATCAGAATTAGCATACCCAGTTTCTAAAAATTTTTCTCAACAAATACATTTTTGAACTCTCTTCTACATGACAACAATGAGTCCAAAATTAAAAATTCTTGAAAGGCATCCGTAGTTTTTAACTTTCAGCTCTAAAAAACAGTCCAAGTTCTTGATCTTTGATTGGCTGGTGAGTATTGAAGAACTCAAATTTTTAAGCCTTAGAAATATCACAGGTTTAATCGTGAAGTGAAAAGCCATTAATTGCTTAGGTTCATCGGCCAATACTCAAACCTTAAACTAAAAGTTCTATTAATTTAATAGAGTTAAAACTAAAAAGAGATAAAAATTAATTGTTAGTATATAATTAGAAGATTTCCAACAAAAAGCCTTGAGTCTCTAAAACAGTGACAAACATCTAGCCAGTCGAAGTTTTGCCAATTCAGTCATCATCAGACAAAAAAAACAAAATCACATATATGCAGACAAAATACTTGTCTCATATCAAGCTTCTAAAAAGATACATCAACTAGAGACTAAATCACTCTAAGACATCTAAGCACATACTCTTATGCACACAAAAAGTATTCAGGCCCCCTCAACTAGAACGACACCCTCGCTCTTTATTTTATGTGTCAGGTAATTTTTTCGTTAGTGCTGTGGTACTCTTAGTAGTACTACATGGTAGTCTTATGCATTTTAATTGTCAATGTTTATTTTATTTTTATTTTCGGAATAGTTTTGTTAATTTACAGATAATTTTTTTAGCTTAATGTTCTGTATTTCTGTATAATCTTAGTGACTTGAAGAAAGGCGAATTTTATAAATTTCATTCTCAAACACTTTTTCTCTGGGAAACATAATTCTACACAATACTTTTTGGCAAACCAGGAGCCAAATCTATACCAATCCCAAAAGAAATCTCGACTTTATTTATACAAAATTAAAGATTAATAAAAGTAGATTTCCTAGAAGTGGGTGGAGTATCTGTAGCCCAGCAAGGTGGTGAGAAAAACATTCACAAATACAGTGTGATTTATAAAAAGAAATACAACTTTTGACTATTGGTCCTTTTAAAATTCTATTACAATGAATTTAGTTCAGAATATACTTTAGCTTAGAAAGCGAGAATATACTTCTAAAGGAGAATTTCCTACTACTTTATGTTGGAGCTTAATTGCTTTGAGTAGTCTTTGATTGATCGCTTCCTATTCAACAAAAACATGCCTTACTTAAAAAAAATCATTAAATTTCCTGCTTTTCTATGTGGAATCAGATCATTCTCCAAATGGACTTTTGAAAATATTTCCGCACACTTTACAGTAACATTGTATACCTTAGAATAAAAATTTACTTAATGAAATCAACTCAGGTAAATTAAAGATATTTTTTAACGTTATCAAAAACAGACATCCTATCCTAACAGAATTAGAGTTTTACTAAAAAGACTAACTATTATTAAAAAGAAGAAGATAATGACTTAAGTAAATGAAAACTTGCTAAAAAAAATAAATATGAAATCAGGTTATCCTACTTATTCTTGGTTAATTGGTTAAGCATGGCTTAAATAACATGATTTCAAATAATCATTAGATAATAAAAATCTAGAAATAAAAACTTACCTGATAATTTGAAGATAAAACAAACCAGTAAAACCAAAATTGAACAATTTAAAAATACAATGCGATTGCAAACAGAGAAAGCATGCACATGGATAAAATTTATAAATAGATCAGAGGAGATCCTCAGTTTAAATTTAACTTCCACTTCCCTTTAACTAATATGAAGCCCTAATTTTAAAAACTTAAGGACCATCTCCTTAATATGTAAATAACCTTCAATGAATTAACATTTTACTCTAGTTTATATTATATATATATATATATTTTTTTTTTACATCTTTTCCTTACATGGTAACCCCATATAAGGACTGATTATTATGCTATACATACTCCATGCCTTAGAGGCATACTACATGTATGATAAGAAGAATAACATTTACATATTCAGTGAAGTTGAACAAAGTTTAACTATCCAATTGAAAATAAATAACTAATAAAAAAGAAAATAAAAAACAAAACTGAATCAAACAAATAAATAAAAATTAAATAAAGCCAACAAGAATTACCTAAGCTGCCTAATTACCTAATCTTTGGTCATTGAGTCAAAGTCTATATTTTTAATAAATTTAAGCAAGTTGAATAATTATATATATATATATATATATATATATATATATATATATATATATATATATATATATATATATATATATATATTTTTTTTTTTTTATTAAATTTAAACTTTGAATGGAATAAACACCAAACTTCCATATATATATTTCTCAGAGAAAAAAAGACCCCCAAACGATCGAGGAAACTACAATTAATTTAATTCTAAACAAGTATCATAAGTGATGTGATAATTGTACTTATAGGGTACACCTCATATGTAGGACCGAAAATATAGAAGCATATTGTTATTTACTAACAATATAATTAAGTGGAATACTATATTTTATTAAGTAACATTCAGCACCAAAAAAAATTGTGAGCCTTGAATTTATCTATTTGCTTCTCCTACACTGCAGACAATTTGTCTTCTTCTTTTTTTTATATGCAAAATATAGTACATGCATAAATTATAAAAGACACAAAAAAAGAATACATAAGTACTTCAAGTTGGGAAAGGGGTCAATGGCATGTGGACATGACCTTCAAGAATGCTTTAAAAATATGATAAAATATATTCTTGAACTATCAATAAATGAAGGGTTCTGTCGAATAACGGTCTATGTTATATATTTGTGAAATCGGGTTTTTAACTGAATAACATTCTATATTTCTTCCATTACATATTCTTAACGTAAACTTATAATACCACTTCAATAAGAGTTTGACGGAATAATAGCCTATGTTATTTTCAAGCAAAAAATGGTATAATCCTAATTAGGGGTAAACTTTTATTCTCCTATAAATTAAAAAAATCCACATCGATCGTTTTTCGATTGAATCCTTCAAATATCAAAGATAAAAATTATTATTGAAACTTTCAAATGTATTTATCCAACAATTAGATCAATAGAATGGCCAAATAAATTGTTTCTAATAAACGGATAGAATTAATGCTATTTTTCAAGGAAAACAATATTTAGAAATAAAAAATCTGGCCAATTGAAATTATGACTATTATTAATTTTACCAGAGAATTTCCAGCTCTACAAAGCTATTAAAAAAATTTGTTTTTCACAAGTTTTATTTATTATATATGCTTTCTCTTATTATTTTAAATCAATGCAATGAAAATGACCAAACAGGCATAAAGAATTAATTAAAACCTAAATAAAATTTCTTTGAAAAACTAATATTTCTAAAAAGAATTTTGTAATAAACATTCCAGCTAAGTTTCCAATACTTATGAACAATATGATTATTGTAGTACACGTAATTATAGTGTAACATTTTTTCAATATTAAAATCGATTGTAGGCATGAATTTGCCAGAAATTAAGCAGTAAATAAGCTAAAATAAATAAAACGATAATAAGTTGAAAATTGAACTTAAGAAATTGATAGTTATTGTGATGATGTTGAAAAATTTCTGAGCAGACTACCATTCGTTTCTAAATACCAACCAACACAATGGTATAAAGCAATTCTGTAGTCCTTGTCACTTAAAAGAGTTTTTGCCACACTATTTTTTTTTATGATTTAAAATTTACATTGGTCTTTAAATATAAAAAACAAAATAAAAAAAACATACTTTTTTAAATATATATGTATTTTTTTTACAGAATTAAGTACATACACGCCAACAGGAATCCATAAAATATCATAACAATATACAATTACATTCAGTAATACAACAACTAAATTTCTATACAGTTTAATTCATGATCTTAAAATAGTGTGATAAGAAAAATCACAGGTTTTTTTTAATATAAATATAAGATGACACATATCTATATTTCCACTTACAAAAAAAAGCAGCGGAAAATTATTAGTTAAAATCTAAATATTACCACTATCATTGATACAAATTATAGAAAAAAAACTTTTAACAACTTATTATCTGTGTTAAATACGTTGATGACTGAGTCATCAAATTATGATGATGATGACAGCTTCCACCAAAAATGAAGGAATAGAAAAGCCGTCTATAAATCAAGTAATGAAAGCAAACGAAACTGTAAGACTCAGCTAGTGATTTATTTCAAATGTCACAGTAGAAATTGTTCCAAAAAATGGAACTAAACTTTAAAATGACTTAGGCAGCATACACCAAAAGACA
Organism: Rhaphigaster nebulosa; assembly: GCA_948150685.1. NCBI lineage: Eukaryota > Metazoa > Arthropoda > Insecta > Hemiptera > Pentatomidae > Rhaphigaster > Rhaphigaster nebulosa. The sequence goes on along the minus strand of OX411308.1, from coordinate 49,183,796 downwards.
ACTTGAACATACTCTTTTCCCCTACCATTCTCCAATATGTCTTTATGAAATATGTATGTTCACATTTTGTATTTAAGGAATCTATAGTTGATCATTTCTGTGATTTCTACGAATTTCTCTTCATTTGTCCAGATAAAATTCTTTCAATCATAAAAGTGAAACCACAAATAGTTTTAATAAGTACTACATAAATATGTTATTGAATGATAAAAAATTGAGATTTTTCTCTATCACGAAATCTCTATAATTTTATTTATTAAATATATAAGATAGGATCTCATATAACTAAAACTTCCTTTGAAAAACTTAATAAAAATGTTTTTGTGTCTTGCAAATGCTTAGTGCATAATGTCTTTCATCATTTCAAATAGTGATAATATTAAAGTTAAATTTACTATCTATAAAATACTTTTTATAATTATAAAAATAATTCTTTCCTTATGAAACAAAACATTTCAATATAAAAACTAATATTGCTTATTACACTTATAAGTAACTGCTTACACATTAATTATGTACAAATATTGGACGGATCACTGATATTAAGGCTCAAACTTATTGCCTAAAGTAGTAAATATTTTATAGTATAGAGTGCTTAAATTAAGAAATAAGGCAAGTGTATATACAGAATGCAAAATATATTTAATCTAAAAACAAATTGAAGCTCACCAAAATAACTATTTAATTAGATAAACAACTTTTCAATTCATATGCATGATTTAGAATCATTTATATATGCTGCTGGTATAATGTATTTTGGAATACTTTTTTTTCCAAAGTCATCTTCAAGATTAAAAAAAAAAAAAATAAATAAAAATAGAATGTAAGACAGCATACTGTTTGTAATCCTATCTCAATTTGTATTGATGTTTGAATAATTAAAAAATATAGAATAATGCAAACACAAAGAAAAAAATAAAGCCAGTTTATTGATATCATTCAACTTCAATTCAATACGATAAAAAAAAGACTGGTTGTTTCTAAAAGCTTTATGAGCCCATTGCTCTTGAATTTGAGATTTATAAGTGCTTGTATTTCAAAAAGAAAATCACATCTGTTTGAATTGTTTCAATGTAAAATTTAATTGCATTAATTAGTTAAATAGATATTTATCACAACATAAAATAGGATATTTATCCATGTTTCTAACTTACTTTTATAATACATATTAACAATAAGAGTCTAAAAAACAATAACAAATTAATACTATACATAATACTTTAAAATATATCAATCTAATTTAATTAAATACTTGAAAGTATTAAGTCACTATCAGTGGAATGTGATGTATGGACGAAATCATTAAATATATCTTTTTTTTTTACAAAGAATTCATACCATCACCATAACTACCCTTCCAATACAATTTTTGATATTCAGGTATCCTAAATGGTGTTCATAAAAATGACAAACTATTACAAACAGTCTAATTAGCATTAAATTACATAATATGTAATTAATTACAATAATAAACAGTATCTCATGCATATTCTAAGCATAAACAGAGTGATAACAATGATTTTACACCATTTTAACCCTAATATTCCATTTCTTTTTTCCAATTCAATTAGTATTTAAAATATAATGATGGCTAATATAACTGAAAAAGATAATTAAAATTGAAATACTATTCATAAAATAACAGATCAAATATAATGAAAAATTAAAGGAACGAATAATTTAAGAAATAATCTCTTCTAAACTATAACATTTTTGCTAACTAAAATATTATACTGGTGGACAACCATATGTGAGCGATTTGAAAGCTTGTCAACTCATACCTTGCAATTATTAAACTTTCAATCACTTAGTATAAAATACTAATAATCATCACTAAATCTCTTCAATATCAAAAATAAATTTTTGAAAGAATGAAAAGTTGAGTCTGCACAATACAGTACAAATAAAATTTGTTTACCCCTAACATTAAAGAGTTATTACATCACAATAAGAATTTTACTAATTAATCAAATATATCAGTTTAAATATTGTAGATCTTTTATTCTATTTTGCAAGTATTAAAAATTAAATTACTCATTATTAATCTTTAATGAATCAGTGAAGGTATTGAATTTGAAGGTTATTTAATTGCTAACCAAATATTGCTACAGATTTTAAATAAATTTTGAATATGTTCATTATCATTTCAGAAGTCTTGTTGTTTACACTTAATCAAATTAGAGGGCTATCTGATAGGTAAATATATTAAACAATTCATATTTGATCACAGAAGCAAAAACATACATTTCCTTACTGCATAAAAATAAAATTAAAATATATAAAAACAATTGAGCACATAAATTATCAGATTACATTCATAATGTCTTTTTCAATCAAGTCAGTCCAATAATGAAGCTCCAAAATCTAATTTCTAGAGATATTTTATTTATGTCAATAAGATGATAAGAGACCAATTTTTAATACTTTAGTAAAGGAATAAATGTAATATCGTTTAAGGGGTATACCAACAATATTTTGATAGGCCATTTTAAACTTTAATTAATATCCAAAAGATCGAAATTAAATATAATTATGATCAAGGAAAGATCACAGTTGAGGAATTTCCATCACTGATAATTTACATAACACAGAATAAAACATGAAAGACTTTTATTTTAAACGCACAATAAAAAGGTATTAGTTCCTAAACAGATCTGCTTCTGAAACAGGAAAGTCCATTGTCACTAAGTCTTTTCACTCTGAATGGCAACGATTTGTTGCAAAGAGTTTTATTTGAAGAACACAATAGGAAAACCAATTGTAACAAAATAATCGAAAAGTCATCAGGAGACACCACAAAACGACAAAGGAATTCAATCGACAGGAAGCTCAACAGGTTAGCCGAGGCAGCCCTCTGTGAGGTCCCTGTCAAAAGCTGGTCTCGCCTCTGTTCTCTGCTAGGACTGGGCTGGGTGTCATTCCAGGGTTGTCGTATGCCGCGTATTCCAGAGTGGCGTCTTCGCTCGGGTGCCGGGTTGAAATCGGGGTCGTAGTAGTTACCACGCTCGGGGCTCCAGCGGTGGAAGCAGGCGGGAGATCCATCGGCCGGATTCCGTTACCTCCGCAATCTTTGTTGTTGTTTACGATACCCTGCAATAAGAAAATCGAAGATGAAAAGAAAGGTAAAAGTTAATTAAATAAATAAGCACAATTGCGATATATATATTTTCGAAATATATTGTTAAATTGTAGAATATTTGGTTCGAAAAAGGATGAATAAGTCAACTGTAGAAAAAAAGAATGAGTCCAGTGGATAATATAAGAGGTTACACAACGCAACATTGCGGGGCATGCATCTCGTTAATGTAAATTGGAGTGATCGCGCCGGTTGACCTGGGCTAAGTCGTTACTAAGTTCCCTAAGAAGTTAATAAACGCTGAGCCGATTCGTACACGTCCGAGGGGTAGAGAAAGAGAAAGTCGAAAAAGGGATCAGCATTGTATTTGTGACAAAAAGTATCAAATACTAGTTAGGAGCAGGAACAACTTGTCACACGGACACCAAGCGGCTGTCACAGGCCATCCGCAATTACAATGCCCTTTTATTTAGCACTGCTTCTTACCTCCATTGACAAAACTTTCTCGGCACCCTTTTAAAGATTTATTTCAAAACACACTGACCAATAATACTTTTAAGCAATTAGCCCAATTTCAACAGACCGTCAACCTATTTGGAAATATTTCACTGAACTGCGCCGTCACATTCTTTCTCCTATTAACATTCAACGTTTCTCGTCATCTACTCGGTAACTATAAGCCTATAATGTATCTAAAGAAAATAATAAATACATAAAGGAATATATATGATGTTAAATATTATATACCAATAATAGAGCCCTTCAAAAGACGCTTACCGACACGGTAGAGATTTTCTTTTCCATCATGTCCTTCTCCCTCGTAGATGCCTTGCAGAGCCTCCGGTACTTCAGCCAAGCGAAACCTAGGCAGGTCAGCATTGCCACCCCGACCAGAAGACTTAGAGTGAGAGAGAGAGCCACCATCGCTCTGAGACCCTCAATGGAACCTGATGTCATACAAAAGAAAACCGTTAACAAATAATATAACCTTCTGTATCTTGAAAATTGCCGAAACATCATAAATTTATTACTGTTTTCAGATTTTAGAATAAATAATTATAATAAGTCTTAGTCTAGCCAGAGATGACAACCAGATAACAACCGCTCAGTATTTCTTTCTTCTGGAATCGTTAACAATTTACAGTATTAGTTCTTCCAAGTCACGTCGAACATACCCTGGTTATTTTCTCATGGAAATGAGGAAGTTCGGCTAGAATTTAAATGTGCTAAGGGCAGCAGGACTAAGGCGTGCTTTGAGCAGTTAAACCGTAAAATATTAATGCTGCTAAGAAGGGAACAATAGGGATTGAAAATTTAATTTTCACTTCATGAGCCCTGTGAAGTTGAAGTTTGAGACGAGTATAATATAAGTATAATATAAGAAGTATTGTCATAGTGAGTGACAACTGACTTTTCCAGAAAATTCAAGTAGACTAACTTATTAACTTAATTCAGAGAATCCTCAAATTATACTGAAAAGTATATGGGATTGTCAGGCTCAACGGCAATATATCAGATAAATTTGAAATGAAAACGGGAGAAATCCAAGGGGAAAGCTTTGTAATGCACATGGATAGAATAATACGCGGAAGCTAAACTAAGGACCCCTAAGCAGAAAACAGGAAATTGGAAAATGTATTCCGTACACAACCAAAATATAGTATTTGCTGATGACATTCGCATAGTTTCAGAAAGCAGAGAAGCCTTCCAGAAGCGCTGCAAGCATGGGAGGAAGCTCTGAGCCGAAAAGGGATGACTATCAACCCGAACAAATCTAACTTTATGGTTGTGTCTAAAAGTGGTTCTGGAGAACAAGGAACTGTAACATTTGGAGAGTTAAATTTGGAAAAGATCGACGTATACCAATATTTAGGAACCAAATTAAGTAACGATGAAAGGTTCACTGTCATCTATACCTTCGCCGAAACTTAGCTAATGCAAAACAATGTTCTAAAATGTTAATTAAAATGTCCTTGACTAATTCACAACTGAATTATTACCTTGATTAATATAAATAATAAAATATAATATGCAAGTTAATGATGCAGAAAACAATAAAGACTTACCGAGCATTTCTTCTCGAACTTCTTTCTGCATGTCCTTCCCTTCATCGTAAGTGACATAATGTTTGACGACATCGTGGATATAATCTGAAAACAAAGAACCCATTTAAAAGAATAGTAAAAGTGTTACAGACTAATTGATATATATATATATATATATATATATATATATATATATATATATATATATATATATATATATATATATATATATATATATATATATATATATATATATATCAATGAATGACTATAAAACTTAATACATATATAACAATTATTTTTGCTTGGATTAACTGGCGTGCTTATGTAAGTGCCTATATCGGATCGATAATTATTCAACGGCTACATCACAAAACTAAAATTTATTTCCTAAGCCAATAATAATTTTAAATTAAATAAAACAAAAATCAAAGTCAACGGTTCTTGGATGATTTCGTATTATAAATATTAGTTGCCACACATTTTGATTTACCATGAAGTCGAAGTCCTCACAAGGGAATTCTCATCACTTTTCACATAACTGTTACAAATGCTGAAGCGAAAAAAATATTTTTTTTTCCTATTCAAATAGAGCCTTTTATCAATAAATCCAAATTTCTTAACTTAAAAGGTGTTGGTTTAAAATTTTAATATAACTTATCGAGTAAAATGTTTTATTACAATATTTATATGTATTTGCAGTTTGAAGTAGGTCATCAAATCAATAATTACCCAACCTTTTCGGTTTTAAAATTTTATTGAGAGGGGAGTGACTCGCCCCTCCACCCTCTCTATGACGACATTCCTGACTTTAGGAAAACAAAAGAAAATACTTCATAAGAAATGATTCTTAGATGAGACACCAGAGGTCGATAAGCCTAAATAAAGCAGCAAGGAAGAAATCGGTGAGGTTTTAATGATCAATAAATTATTATAACTTATTTTACATTTTGGTTATTTATATTAAGGCGATATACAATACATTAATATGTAAACTAAACAATACAATTCAACATATAAAATATAGTTTATAGTGCAAATCGGAAAAGGAACTTGCACTAAAGAAATTAAAATTTAGATCATCACCAAAGTAAACAGTAAGAAAGTCTTTTTGTTATTTTTTTTTTTTAAATACTGATTCGAAAACTGTAATGTTGAATATCTACATCTTATAAATATACAAATTTAGAATTAATTCAAACCATTTGTGAATATGCTAAATAAATGTTGTTGGTCTTAAAGAATGTGGCAAGTAATTTAAAAAACTCACAAACCGCTCCCTAGAATTTTTTTTCTATGAGTACAATTTCTATAAGATGCAAACTGTACCAGCAGCTATAATTCAGTTTCTCTCGTAAATGTGGGAGTCGGTAATTTGCATATTTGCATTACCACATGGTAATTTATTCTAACTGTGCATCATCACAATCATTTAAGTTCCTCTTTCCATTAATATAAATTATTTTTAAAAAAATGTATAACACCAAGATGGGTAGATTGTTACTAATATTTTTTCCTGCCGAAATTACCTGAGGAAAGAAGTAAATGCATACAAAATGAAAAAAAAAAGCGAAGGTTAGCGGAGCCTAATGATTTTTGGTTTATTATTTTCAATAATGAACCTCTGTAATCGACCAAGAAAATAAATCTAGCCCTCTCTCTCCCACTCCCTCCCCAAAAGTAGAATTCAGAAATCGAATAAAACTAAATTTGTCTGTCCACGGCTTTTTCCGATATTACTGGGCCTTTTTTTTGAGATTGGAGCCAATCACAAGTCACATTGGAAAACATGTAGTTGTCTTTCTACACTAGGAAGACCTTCTTTTTATTTGAGACAAAAAAAAAAAAAAAAATTACCTACATGATTCCAAATTCATAGTCGTATACACGTAAAAAAAAAAACCTTAATGCAAATATATTTTCACAGCTTTACGAGGACGGAAGGATAGTAAATACCTAGTTTACATCTGCCAGATGGTCTTAGGGAACAATTGTGAGAACAACTGTTTCCTGTAACAAATCAGAACGGGGGAATATTCTCACAGAATGGGCAACGGAGAGAAAAACGAAATATGCATGATGATCAAACTAAATTTTTCTTATAAGGAGTATACTTTTTTATCCCTCCTCCATAATAAAAAAGGTACACACTGAGAAATCTACAGTCACCAACTTTCTTGTCGGTGAGTTGATGCTAAGGGGCGATGCGATGGTCGCTGCTCCGTTGTTAACGAAGCCTCAGAGAAGAGGATATCGCGACATGAGAATCAGCACTGCGTCGCACGTGGCCTATGTGGCAACAGTCACACAGAAGCTGTGCTGCCTTCTTCTGCGTCTCCATGTGCGTCCGGACTTAATGTCAAGTTTTAACTTTTCGCCAAGCTTCGTTATAAGAAGTTCCACAAAACTATACTTCCTATAGCCGATATATTCTCCGCAGTAATTCAGATTGTTCAGTATATTTTAAGGTAATAACCGTTTACCTAAGAAGAGATTCAATTTTCTTTGAAAATACGAAAAATAAAACGGGTACTTATCTACTAATTACGAAATCATGAATAATAAAGAACGCAATTTTAGGAAATTCATCAGGACGGGAAAATTGCCATTTTGATTTTTTATAGCTATTAGTAACTTTTTATAGCTATAATTTGTAGCTACAAGTACCTACTGCTGACCATTTAATATTTAATTTAATAACAAATTTAAATTTTGCGTTCAGGTTCCCTCCTTATGAAATTACCTGTACCTGAACACTACAATCCGTGAAGGGTCTTGGGTTCAGTACTTGTTAAGGACCGTACTGTTTCTGGACCAACGGTTGTGCACGGAGCTGATTCGGCCGAGATCATGCTCAACCCTCAGATTTTTCCCCCAATTAAGGGTATCCACTTCATAGAAGATGCGCGAGCCCCAGGTGTCTCTTCCGATCCACGGCTGAAAATAGAATAAATAATTATCTGCCTCAGCCGGTCTCGAACCCGAGACCTAGAGATTAGCAGCACAGTGCCCTATCCACTGGGCTACCCCACTATTGCATTAATATTTAATATCATTATTACGATCTAACTAATAGAATATTCCTAGAAAAAAGCTCAGAGTCTCTCGAATAGCTGTAAATAAGTGAAGAGTGAACTTCGCTAATTCACATTAGTGCAGAATCGGAATAGCCTATTTCACTTGAGCAACCTGATCAAATAGAACTATTAAATCACTACCGAACAGTTCAGCATATCCTTTATGAAGAAAAGCTCCAAAATACGAAAATTTTTGTTTTGCTTGGAAATCTTCCATTGACGTATATTTTTTTGAGAAACAATTCCAGATTTTTTTTTGTTTCAATATTTACCGCAATAACAATTTTTTGTTAGTTTACTAATTATAAATTTTACTAGTCAAAAACATAATGACTTCTTTCGAACTATGAATAGAAGTAATTTTATAAAGCCTGTCTTCATAAAGATAATAATAAATTGATTTTTAATGTTGTATAAATATTGTTATACTAGTTAGGTGACCATATAGTATCAATATGTAGCTTCTGTATGAATAGGTAATTGAAAACATCATTATATATGTTAAAAATATTGTTCTGTACTTCAATAAAGTCAATAAAATATTTAAAATTATTTTTTCCAGTTAAATTTATTGTTTAGTCAAACATTTTTTTTAAAATATGTTTTTATTATCCTGAAACTTTTTGAACTTGAATCTTCTTTTTTTTTTTAAATTAAATACTGCTACAATTTGAATCATGATTAAATGTTCAAAAAATGAAGATTAATTCTTTTAAAAACAGAAAAAGGTAAGTAGTATTGACTAAATGTCCTACTTGATGTTTCATCAGAGAGTTGAGGGACCAGTGATGATCCTAACACACAAAAATTCAAAGGCTTCTCTACTAAAATTCTACTTTTAACTATTGTGGAACTTTTCATCCAAATTAATGATATCCTGAACAATAAATATCTGATAGCCAGCAATATATATATCTTTGATTTTCTGTTCTGATGACGTCTAATAATAATTTACTGCTATCCTGGAATCCTTAAATAGTAATTAACATTTTTGATCTTTTATTTTTTCAATTTTTGGTTTATTAATAATTATTGATAATTTCTATACTATTGTATAATACAATGTATCATATTATGCTAAATTTTAAATATGTATAGTAAGCGCGTGAACAGCTAACAAAAATTGTGAAAGCATAAAATATCAATAATTATTATATCCTTCATAAGTATATTAATAGTTAATAATAAATTTCAAAATCTTGAAGAAATGGGTATAATGTTTTAGTAAAAAAAACGAAAAAAAAAAAACATTAAAAAAAAGTCCAGATTTTGAAAATTTGTAACGTTAATTAATTAATTAATATTTCACAAAAAAATAAACAAATAATAATAATAGTGACGATCGAAATGGGCTAGTAAAGTAATGAATGAATCCCTAAAAAGGTAATAAACACTGAGCCGACTGGTAAACGTCAGAGGGGTAGACCGAAACGTAAGTGGGAGGATTGCGGTAAGGGTGATCTCGCGGATTTGGATTTGGAATGTAGTCGGTGGACCGAGGTTTCTAGACAGCGATTGGTGGTATCGGCATCGAACCTTCGGATTCGCCAAGCCTTTTATTATTATTATGATTAATAATAATGCTAAGATTATTAAAATCAACCGGCTATTCAACTTAATATTGCTGGGAAAAAGGTCAATCAAAGTGAAAATGTGAATGGAAGGAGATGCCGATCTTTTCCCACATACATTAAAGTCACTCTAACTGCAGCAAGTTGTTACGCTGCAAAGATGTAGTTCTTCAGGTGAATACTTTACTTTAAAAGAAAGAAACCGAACGCCTCTTAAGGAAATAAGAAAACTAGAAATTACAGGCACTCGGGATCTCTTACACTCGTAACAATGAAGAGTGGAGTGCTCATTACCAAAGACTGACATTAAAAAAAATCTTAGATTAACAGCAATTTTCATATTATTCTACCGTTAGGGAACAATTTCATGGCTAACGAACTATGTTGGACAGCCTAACATTAGTAGGAGACTAAATCTAACACAACTTCAGGGAAATCTAAGAACTTTAAATCTGGAAGACCAAATACTTATTTTATTTTTTATTTGAAAAATAATACAAGCTGCCACACTCAAGAGCAATAGGCATTAGGGCTATAAGAATCCATTCATACCATATATACAAGATAAAAGAAAGAAAAAAAAATAATAAGTATCATATAAAAAGAAAAAATGTACATTACTAGTAAAAATTAATATATATATATATATATACAAGTTAAATGATATCAAAATAAGTAAACAACCAATAAAACGAAAAATTAAGTTAAGTAAAAATAAAATAAGTCTTTCATTTCGTCAGAATCTTACTCATCATCCTAATCCCTTAACACAATCCCTAATCAGCACCAACCATGGTTGGCGACTGGGTGAGAAGCGCTGGGATCTCTTGGAGCCCGGCTTTGCCATCCACATGTGGGAGGCAGAGCAGGGTTCGGAGTTCCCTGGGCAGATTGCGAATATTGTAAATACATATTTAGAGCTATTTTTGATTAGGTTTTCCTAGTAATAGGCAGAATATATTTATGTAAATTTGCTAAGTTTTCATAATCATACTCAGAAATTAAAGCACCCAATATTTGGAGCTCTAGTCCAAGTCATTCAATGTAATCCATACTCCGGGAAAAAATATGTAAATTATAAGAATAAGTATGTGTCTGAAAATCAACTTACGGTATCATTACCATGTTAAAAATAGAATAGCTAAATTTCTTTTCTCGATCTCTTAGGCCCTGTTTGCACGTGATAAGTTTACAAGTATTAAGCGAAGTGTTCTTGTAATCTATATCTAGTAGCAGTATGCACACATATTAACAGAAAAATAGGATTCATTCTATTCTTCAGCTTTATTACTAAAGTTCAGGGATGACTGAAGAGGGAGGGATTATTAAGATCGACTACAAATTAACTAAAAACTTTACTAATCACTTATCCACTTGGCAGGTTTAAAGGAGGAAATATGTAGCACAATATTACTCACCTTGGCACTGCTTCTCACATAGCTCTCGGTCAAAGTTGGATCCCTGGCCGGACTTGTTCCCGATGGAGGGAGTGCAAGGGAAGGAACAGTTGCGGCAGGTGTTGTCCGAGCAGTACTGATACCTGTCGCAGGTGATCTCGCCGCAGTGCTTCACCAAGATGAGGCCGTCCGACATGACTGCCACCGGGAGAAGCCACACCAACCACCACCTGTCATCAAAAGCAAAACGGTGTCATGGCATGGAATAAACAAATAAGCTATGGTATTGAAGACATGGTAATAGAAATAGACAGTATGGCTAATCTCCCTCCTCTGGGATTCTAACGTTCTACTTATACCGAAACAAATTTCTATCTGCTGTCATTACATATGCACTGGAAACAAAAGTCAGTACTGCTTAGCTACTGAATCTCCACTTAAGAAGAGCAGCTAAAATACGGGAAATATAAGAGAATTGCTGGTGTTAAACAGAAGCATCCTCACATCAGTAAAAGGAAAAAGGTTAACATAGTTTGTACAGGTGAATGGATACTGAAAGTATACCTAAGTCAATTATTTAATGGAAATAGAAAGGAAGAAGTAAAAAGGAAGATAGAGAAAAAGGTGTAAGAAAAAGCCTTGAAAGAAGCGCTATTCGGAAAGAAACATACCTCGATAGAAATGAAAGGAGAATAATTAGACATTTATATAAAATTTTGAATTAAAAAAGAACTAGCCGGAAAAGAAACAATAAAATCAACGGAAATAGATAAGAGGAGATCGGAAAAGAAGGAAAAAAAAAAAAAAAAAAAAAGAAAACGCAGATTATATATACCCGCACAAGTTTTGACTTTGCATAAATTATTTTTATAGATTGTAGAGAGATCCATGCAAATCTGTGGAATTTTCGAGTATCATTCCTGCACGAAAGACAGGCTAAACAGTAGTTCGCGAATAAAAATATTGAAATAAATTGCTAGTTAAGCACTAATAATAAATGGAAAGTGAGATGTTCATAAAATGTTATTTATGATGGTACATTTTAGGACTAATGAAAGGGCATCTTTGACTAATGTGCTTGTTACAAATTAATTTTTTTTTTAATTTCACTTTCAATGTTTGTTATGAATCCAATGCCACATAGACAGTTTCCTTTATTTTATTATTATCCCGGACGGTGTTAAGATCAAATATTGCACTTGAAAAAACACAAGTTATAAATAAACTTAAAAAGTAACTTTTTTTTTGTTGTATTTAGAAAAAGTCATGATTTCTATTTTGGATTTTCAAGTGTAATTTTCTAAATTTTTTATTTCTAATGTATGTATTATTTTGTATTACATTAAAGCAATATTACTTTTTAATTTATTTCAGCATTTTTTTTTTCTTCTTCAAAATTAATCAGTTAATTTTATTAAAGCTTATAGAAACTTTTTTATGTACTTAATTCATAACTGTAAAAAATCTATTAAAACCAGCAAATATGATGGATGTAGGGTCTAAAATAAAGTCGTGGTGGCATGAAGATAAAGGATATGCCTTTTCATAATTAATTAAATAGGCAAATAATGTTGGAGATCTCTATTCAACAAAGTAACAAATTTGAAAAAAAAAAAAAAAAAAAAAAAGTTGGTACTTAACTATAACAGATACGAGAACAATCAATAGGAACATTATTTTAGGAAATTGAATGCTCTTCAATTTTTCAAAAAAATTTGTGTTAACCTACGAGCAACAGTATTCGAGATATAAACGAAAAATCGAAAACCATGACCTTTTTCTTTTTTTCCTCTGCTCTAAATTAAACCCGGAGACGTTTAGTCTCCTTAAAAAGTCCAAACAGATCCCTGAAGTCAATTCAGGCCGTCCCTTAATTTCTGGCTACATCCCTGTTTCGATCATTCGATGACTGAACAATATAAAGTTTTCTAATCTTCATGTAAATTCTTGTAACTTTGATTGAAATTGTTGTAGTTTCAGTAAATTACTTTTTCCTTACGTATCTGCATATAAGTTCTTGCAGTTCTGAGTAAAAAAGTAAAAATATAGGAGTTTTCAGCTAGATTTCTATAGTTTATTTATATGTTTTTCTTGTTCATATTAATTTGATTTGGGGAGTCTAGGTCAGTAATTTATCCAAGGTTATTCCAAGGCTGTTTACTGTTTCTGTCTGTGTCAAACTCTGCTGGTGAAGAAAAACAGGAGGGCGTGGACCACGAAGGAGAGCGAGTGTTATTATATGCTAGAAGGGGGAAGAGATAGAAGATCCCATCCCAATGACAATTGCAATCACCATGAAAAATACAAAACATATTTATTAATTAAAATATAATATTAATTTATTAAACCGTATATATGTATAGCCCTCTCCACTAATTGTCTACAGACAATTGATACAACTTAGAAACAGACACGAGGCAGTATACACAGTACCCGAAATACTGAATGGTTGTGAGGGTTTAGGTGTTTTAAACGACTGACATGGTCGGACGCACCTAACAGTTTTATCATATAGATTAAAACTTAAAACATACTGACATGATTAGCAAGGTTTATGAAATGCTCCATAACCTATATAGGTGTACTCAGCTGACGTAACCAATTTTCTCTTCCCTCCCCCTCCTTTATCGTATTCACAACTGTCAGTTCATCTGAAGGTTGTTAATTTAAAAATAACTAGCGAATGAGATATATAACAATGCATAGGTTTTAAATACAGTGTTTAATATATATATACTTTGTTCTATTTGAATAATGCATTTTATTTCTATGTAATATGTAATTCAAGGCCATTTAAAGTTAATAATAGCATATTTGATCAAGTATCAATGCATTAATATGAATAAGGTCATTAAATATTTTTGCTAATAAAGAATCTTAGTTATATAAATAATTATTATAAAGAGTTAAGTCATGGAAAACGGGGAAGGGAACGTGAGACTTATGAAGTCCAAAATTATTTGATTACTGATTAAAAACATTAATTATTAATTTATTCATTATTAATTACTTTCTTTCTGAATAAAATTTGCACAACACTGGTTAAGGCCAATAAGCCAAACGAAAGTCGAGCTGTGTGGAGATAGCTTTACACAGGGTTTACGTGAAAACGGAAAAATCTATCGAGTTCGGCCTTTAATCGATTATATAGGACTTCCAAGAACTATTCTTTTATTCATATATCTTCCTGATACCGGTTTAGGTTATACACAGTTGATTTATATTGCAACATAACTTTTAATATGTCATCGAAACGTCAATAGAGGTTACAAATATTACTGAGTTCTATAAATAGATATACAAGCTGATGAATAAAAGGAAGAATCTAAAATCCTGTAGTAATATCTAGCATAATAGATAATTAATTTAGTTCGCTTGACAAAGTTTATTGATATATAATGTTTGTAATGTAAATTAAGAGTTAAAAAAAAAAAATTAAATAAAACACAGAAAAAGCTTTTTTTTAATTTTAAAAAAATTTAAATTTCCATAATTATTCTATGAAAATGATTTATTTTTTTTGTAGTTTTTAAAAATCAATTTTACTTGGTTTTAAGATTTTCTAAAAGCAAAATCCAATCATAACGAAGAATATTTGTCCAAAGAGAGATGAGCCAACTAAAGTATTGAGGATCCTACACTATGTGGAATAGCATTAAAAATCACAAAATAATTGCAGGTCTATGAAATAGAAATGGATTGGAAAAAATCCACACAAACAACTAGATTATAAGGTGATGGACGAGTTTCCATATCACAACCTTGAAAATGTTTGACATGTTTCACAAGGATCAAGGACACATCTTATTATTAAATAATAAAGAAAATGTAAAACTGAAAAAATTGTAAGAACTTTTCAAGATATTGTTTTGATAGATAATTGGCTGTAATGCAAAAAACGTCCAACCCACAATTTTTTATTTGTCTTTTTTCTATGGTATTGGTTAGATTTTAACATCTTTTATTTATTGCAAAAGATGTTAAAACCTAACCAATATTATAGAAAACAGACAAATCAAAAATTGTGGGTTGGATCTTTTTTGCATAACTATGGCCAATTAAAAGAGATGATACAAAAATATATTAGGGACTTGAATAAGTTCTCTCTGTTTTTTCGTGAAAATAAATGCTTTATTTAAAAAAAATAGTAAAGAACATGCCATTGAAAGTATTGTCCATCGCTAGCCACTACTTTCTCCCATCTTTCTGGCAGCATACGAATACCATGTCGAAAGAACGACTCATCTTTTGAAGTTATCCACGAATCGATCCATTTTTTGGCATCTTCATAAGATGGGAAGTGCTGCTTAGCCAGGCCATGAGTCATCGATCGGAACAAGAGGTAATCGGAAGGAGCAATGTCCGGTGGGGTAGGACTTCCCATTTGAGCGTTTCCAAGTAGGTTTTGACCGGTTTTGCAACATGTGGCCGAACGTTGTCATGCTGCAAAATGACTTTGTCGTGTCTTTCCTCGTATTGAGGCCGTTTTTCCTTCAATGCTCGGCTCAAACGCATTAATTGTAGTCGATAGCGATCTCCCGTGATGGTTTCGTTGGGTTTGAGGAGCTCCTAATACACTACACCCAGCTGATCCCACCAAATACAGAGCATGAGCTTGGAACCATGGATATTCGGCTTTGCCGTCGATGTTGATGCATGGCCGGGCTTACGCCACGATTTTTATGCTTCGGGTTATCGTGAGGAACAAGCAGCTTTTAGACCACACCGACAAACGCAGGATCACATCTTCTCGCTGAAGACGATTATTGAGAAGGCATGAGATAGAGGAAAGAACTTGTACCTAGCGTTCCTGGACATAAAAGCAGCATTCGATTCAGTCCCTAGAGAAGAAATTTGGACAGCTCTAGCCGCTAAAAATGTGCCCGCAGCATTAATAAATGCCATAAAAAGCACTTATCATGACTCCAAAGGCATGGTTAGAATTAATGGAAGAATGTCAGAGGCTTTCGCCATGAGAAGGGGTGTTAGACAGGGGGGCAGTCTTAGTCCTCTTCTTTTCATCACTTTTATGGACGAGATATTGAAAATCTGCAAGCGGAGGACAACACGGATGGTCGTTGGAAAGTGGAACATGAGGACAATCCTAGCGCAAGTAATGGTTTTTGCAGATGATATTGTCCTCATTGCCGATTCCAAGGAAAATCTACAGCAGGCTGTTACGGAGTGGGAGGCTGAGCTAGAAAGGAAGGGTATGATATTGAATGTTGGAAAAAGCAAGGTGATGCACATCGGACGTGAAGAAGAGGAGGTTTTGGTTCACTGCAGGGGAGAAACCTTGGAGACAGCGCAGGAGTATACTTATTTAGGAGTAGTGCTCATCAGAAATGGGAAAATGGACCAAGAGCTCTCAAACAGGATTAAAAAAGCAAATAGCATATACTACCAGCTATGCAACACAGTGGTGGGGAAAAGGGAATTGGAAAATAATGTAAAATTACATATCTTCAAGTCCATATACCTACCTACCCTCATCTATGGAAGTGAGAGCTGGGTCCCGTTGGACAAGCACTGGAGTAGGGCTACTGCGGCAGAGATGAAATACCTCCGGAAAATGGCAGGCAAAACAAGGAGGGACAGAGTTAGGAATGAGAGAATAAGGGGAGACCTGGGAGTGACTGCACTGAAGGAAACAGTGGAGAGACGACAGCTGGGATGGTTTGGTCATCTGTGCAGAATGGATAAGGACCGGGACCCAAAGAAATTCTTTGAAGCCAGGCCTACCGGACGCCGCCCTCGAGGAAGACCAAGATTGCAATGGATAGAACATATCTCAGGGAGTGGTGAAAGGAAGGGAAGGTCAATAAATGTAATGAAAGCGCTGGCTGGAGATCGAGAAGCTTGGCAGTCTTGGATCGGGGCACCTCCACGCTGAAAGGCACTAAAGGAGGAAGATAAAGAAGAAGAAGAAGAAGGGTTATCATAGTATATCCACTTTCATCGCCAGTCACGATACGATGCAAAAAACCTTTCCTTTTCTGCCGTTGGAGCAGCTGTTCACATGTGAAAAAACGCTCGGCTTAAATTCGTACAGCACCCAATTTCCTTGCTTTTGAATCATTCCTAATGCTCTTAAACGTTTGGAAACTGTTGTGTGATCAACTCCTAATGATTCTGCAAGTTCATTTTGCGTCTGAATTTTTTCGGGGCGCCAGAGCGTTCAATTATCTTGAATTATCTTCAATATTAAAATCATTATTTTTAAAGCGTCTAAACCAATCTCTGCATGTTGTTTCCGACAGAGCATGGTCACCACAAGAATTCTATGTGCTTCAGATGCAGATTTTTTTTTAAAAAAGGAATGCAGTAAAATTCCCTGCAAATACTCTTTTTTCGCACGAAATTCGACATGTTTAACGCTATGAAAAAGTATTTTGTTTACACTTCGGCGGAATAAAATATATTGTGATTTCGAGTCTAGTGGTGGAGCTTCACGATAAAGTATTGCCTGATGCAAAAAGACTAAGATAACACCATATGTCGGGAAACAGCGAGAACTTATTAAAGTCCCTAATAATTAGGGATTGATAAATTATTTGCCTCTTCTATAAATTTATTTAATTGAAAACTAATTTCGAATGTTATACATTCATCCTCAGTTGTAAAAACATACAACCAATTCAAAAATAAGAAATTCAAAATATAGTTTGGTATTATTATACATATTAAATTAGATTAATATAAATCAGTATTATAAAACATTTATGAATTATAAATTTAATTAAGGGAAGAAATCAAATACATGTTGGTACTCACCGAGCTTTAAACGGATATAATCCATTATAAATGTTTTATAATACTGATTTATATTAATCTAATTTAATATGTATAATAATACCAAACTATATTTTAAATTGCTTATTTTTGAATTTTTTGTGTGTTTTTAGAACTGAGGATGAATGTATAACATTGGAAACTAGAATTAACGTAAAGTTACAATTAAACAAATTTATAGAAGTGACAAATAATTTATCAATTCCTAATTAGATTGATCCTTCTATACCATCATGCGGATATCAATTGACAAAAAATATAACTATAAACCCAGAGAGACTATTAGCCATCACTAATCTATGGTAACAGTTCAAAAAACAAAACAAAAAAAACTAAGGAAACATAAAATTAACTTCCCTTCAAATATTCAAAACAACAAGCCTACGAAACTCAAATAATTAACAGTATACCAGAAACCAAATTTCTCTATTCCTACCTGCAATAAGCCAACCACTGATATAGAAACCTTCCTCGTGCTTGTAGTTGACAGAACCCTCATTTTGATGTAGCCCACCGACTTTGTTGATTAATTTTACTTAATAATACCATTATAGTGAATTCGTTGATGGTGAAGTGAATGATGCATACAATGGAGTCTTACTTACACGAAACATCCAGTTATACGAAGAATTTCAGAACTGCGAAGAGAAGAAATTACTTAGAGGATGAGGACTTCTGGTAAAAATGAAGAACAATGGAAAATATGTTCTGAAGCACTCAATGCAGCCGCTGAGAGAACCTTATGCTTTAAGGAGAGACTTCCTCGATCACCCTGGTTTGACTAAGAGTCTCCGAGTGACAGGCAAGAACAAAGCCAACTTGAAAATGGTGCAACGTCACACGAGGAGGTCAACTCAAGTCTATAGTGAGAAGGGAAGAGAAGAAGACTGCACAGATAAAAGAAGAGGATTTGGGAAATTCAAAGGCTGAAGGAGGTCGAAAATCTCAAAAATTCTAACGACACCACTCTATTTCCAAAGAGAAGAGGGGAGAGAATTTACATTTACACCAAGGCAACATCCTGCAGGGACGAGAATATAACACTCCTCGTTAAAAAAGATCAAGTTTTTCGACGATGGAAAGGGTACCAAGGGTAAGCAATTCCACAGCAATGGACGAGTTGAAGAGGGGTGCACCATAAACACTCCTCGCAGAACTGATGACATAATGCCACAAGACCGGGATAAAATTGAGGGTACTCTATAAAAGCTTAAAAATGACGAGGCTCCTGGAATGGATTGGACTTCAGGCAGAATTGTTGAAGTAGAATGGTGAGGAGCTGAAACAAGTGTTATACGAGATCATTGTCGTCATCTGGACTAAAGAAAGGATGCCACAAGATTGGGACCATGGCATATTATGTCTTCAACATAAGAAAGGAGAACGAAATGAATGTGCAAACTTCTAAGGGAATGAATTGTCTTGCTTTCATGTGTCTGCAAAGTCTTATCTAATATTTTATTTGAGAAACTAGTCCTGTTTTTCATTCTGCGGATGATCTAGGAAAAGGGCACAGAATATAAGCTGACCATCTGTTTTTCGATATTAAGTCAGCATACGACAGCATTGGCAGAGAGGAGCTAATTACAAATCTCTGGAGGAATTTAAATCCCAGAAAAACTCAAGCGACAGGTGAAGATGATGAAAAACTCTAAATGCGCAGTCCATGTGTGTTCACTCTTGTCTGGAGTATTTAAAAGCAGCAGCGGAGTAAGAGATGCCCTAGCATGCCTTCAGTTTAATATGCCATTAGAAAAGGCCGTTCGTCAATCAAAAATAGAGACAAGTTGTACCATATTTTCCAGACTTGTACAGCTACTAGTTTACGCCGATGATTTACTGTGGCAAGGTTACTTATTTAATGTATGTCAAGGTCTGAGCGGGTACTAAATGTGGCATTCATCACTTTCGAAACAGCCAGGGAATTTGGTCTCATTGTAAATGAACCAAAAACCAAATGTTGTTACCAAATGTATCCACCAAAGGTAGGTTGGTGGTAATGGAAACCATTGCGGATTTCTCAACATTGCTCCAGTTCCAGAAGGTAGATTTCTTCATATATTTGGGGTCCGAGGTAAAATCATAGAACAAAATTGCATAAGAAATCAGTTGGCGAATCAATGCTTCCAACAGGTGTTTCTTTAGCTTTGCAAAGCACTTTAAAAACAGATTTATTTCCTCCAGTACTATAATTAACCTATAAAAGGCTATAGTACGCCATGTACCCCCAATGGGTCATAAGCATGGGCAACCACCAAGTCCAAGGAAAACAGACTGCTAATATCTGATAGGCAAGTGCTGAGGAGAATCTGCGGTGCTATAAGAGAGGGAGGAGTCTGAAGGAAAAGAAAAAACAGAAACTATACGACCTGCATAATGTCGACATAATCCGATTTATCAAGCAGGGAAGACTTCGTTGGGCGGGTCATGTCGCCCGCATGGATGAATCTTCACCGAACGAGGAGAGTGGGGCGAGCCAGGACAAGGTTTTTGGATGGTGTGGAAGCAGATGCTTTGGGGTTGCTGGACTCCCGAAATTGGACTGTAGCAACACAAGACAAAGGTATCTGGCGGAGCCTGTTTAATTATTTTTTATTTTCATCGAACTAATATTAACCAGTTTTTTAAGATAAAATAAAAAAAATTACGAAGATGTGATCGCAACTAAGATACCTACCTTATGGCATGTGATTTTCTTATTCTTTAATTGAGAATATCGGGTTCTGTTCGTCTTTATAAATATAAGAAACATTTTATATTTGTATTTAAAATATAAAATATTTTTACATTTTGTAATATTTCATTTTTTTGATATTACATTAAATTGTATTACATTAAATTGCATACATTAAAGTTTATTAAAGGTCATTTTTAAAGATTTTTTTAATTAAAAACAAATAAAACGCAATATATGTATCTATAATAAATAAATAAATATATATATATATATATATATATATATATATATATATATATATATATATATATACACACACAGACATACAGTGTACATGACATGTCATGCCACTTTCTCATCGTCGATGTAATTAATCATTTCTTAAATTGTTAAAAGTGAACTTATATTTGTCAATCAATATTTAATTTGTATAAATGCAGTAATTTTGCAAGCATATACTGCACAATATAATATTCTTGAAAAATGCTAGATAAAACACAATTCCTTCTAGCAGTTGATGTCGGAAAATAATAACAAAAAACAAATGTTTCATTGTATTCAAAATAAATGTATTCCTATTTTTTTCAGTAATGAATATTCATCCAAGAAATATGCATTCAGGAGATTAAAACTTTATTTTTATATCTTTCAAGGCTGAAGTAAACAATACATCATACATAATTAACATAAATTTCAAAATAAATCATGTCCAGGCTTTTAATTGTCAGGTATATTAATCAAAAAGTGCAATTAACAATAATTTTAATCTTAATTAATTAAGAAGATCAATTCATCATAATAATAAAATAATTAATATTTTCATTTTTAAAAAAAATTTCTGAACGAGATTTGACTCCAATAAATTACCGAGGTTCGTTAATGACATACGTTTCCACTCTTTTCCTTTCATGTTTCTTGCCGACAAATTTAGTTACTTTACTAAATAAGAATTCTCATGGGGTTAAGGATTGTGTCAATGGATTTCTCAGATTCTAAAAACCTTATACTGATAGCTTAAGCAAAATCATTTCGCGGGATTTCGAGATCCATTTCGCAGCAGATGGACAGAAAGGCAAAAATTTACATTTTTTTTTAGTACAGGATTTATTGGAATAATCCAACAAAGGGTTTATAATTATTACTCCTTTAATGAAATATAGGAATTATTTTTAGTATTAAAAAAATTCTTGTGATAAAACTACGATTATGATCAGGAAAGTTAGGTCAACTCTGGTGACAACAGACCCCTCTAGTGACACACCCGAACTTTACAAATTGGGTACCCTTCATTGAATTGGGAATAGAGCGGGCGATTAAACGTGGATGCTGACCGCACTACCTCCTAAGGAAACGGTATTTCCTTAGAAGGTACAGCACCCAAAAGATGGGTTAATGGGCTGTAGTTGTTACAGCTTTACATTATTTTAATCTTATGATTTTCCCGGCCAAACGGATGATCTATTAAAAAAATGCTGAAGGAAAAAGTCGTTGGTCTACTTCCATAGTTTCACCAGCCACTATTGGCTTGACGCGATACTTGCCGCGGAAACGTAGTTTGCAAATAACAACTTCTATTATAGTCATTAAAAACTTAAGAAAGACACATTAAGGTATCTTCAAAATTGATGTATTTAAACCGTTTCAGAATCTTTTATTCTCAACGTCATTATAATTTTTCAGGCACCTCATAAACTGGAATCTTGCATAAATGATATATCATTTTTGTCTTTCTATTAAAAATATCTCCAAGCCTGTAGGTGTATTATTTTGTCTAGAAAAATGAAAACAATAGTTTCTGAGAAGATTATTCCGCAATTATAAAACTGATATTGATTGCATTATTCATTAATTTAACATTGTCTTCGACAGGAATAATAACAATAATAAAGGATTAAAATATTCATTCACGGTTTCGATAAAAAAAATCATTTTAATATTTAAATAAAAAAAAAAAATCAAGACATTAAGGATTAATCCCTAAGTTAAGCAAGTGTATTAGGAATTAGTAATACCGTCTCAATTGTATTGCGTGCAAAGGCGAAGAAAGAGTCCAATGGAAGACCGGACATGTAAATATTATTGTTTAATTAAGCAGGCTCCCACCAGGAAAACTGCACAACGAAAAAACCTTTGAAACTTTTGAAGCCATGACTGAAATGTTAGAAAATGTTTTTATTGTTAAATTAATAAACATTTTGCATTCACATAATCAATTTCTCTTTCACTATTACGGGAAATCATTTCAGAAATTACTTTTTTGGATTTTTCAGAAAAAAATATTAATAATAGAAAGTCGATGAAAAAATACATTTAAAAAAATGTATCATGTCTCCAAGATACTAATTTATGAGGTGCCTCAAAAAAAAAAAAAAAAAAAAAAATGTTGAGAACACAAGATTCTAAAATGGTATATAAATCCAATTTTGAATACATCGACAGGTGATTTGTGGGATATTTCATAAATTTTTAATGCCCCTGAATAAGTTTATTAAAAATAAATGCTACATGTAAACTCCAAGTTTTCGCTGCGCATCAAAGTCAAAAAGCAATAGCGCTTGATGAAACTATAGATATGCAACTTAATAGATTATTTACACTCCAACTAGCACTGCTGTAACTTCCCAAGATGGTAGACATGAGTGCTATCTCTTCCACGATCAAGAAGCCCATTCACTAACAATTACCAGAAGGTAGGGGAGCCTTCCCCGACCGATGAGAACCGAGTAAGAATACCGGGTCCAGGAGGCCATGGGAACCTATTAGGATGCAAATAGCTCTTTCTAATGAGTGCAACCAAGGTTGGTAGAACTGATACCTACACCAGAAGTAGCATTCAGATTCTTGTCCTAAAGTCTACTTCAGTGATATCGAAAAAGTATCCGTTCAAGAAGTAGCTCATAGCGCCATCAGTAGAAAAAGAAAATGGTTTAAGCCAAATTCTCAAATATACCTCAGAATGAGGTAATGAGCTGATAATATTGAGTTGATAATACAGTCGTATTTTCACTAAAATAAAAATATTATAAAAACGGGAGATTGAGAAAAAAGTTGAGACCAACAAAAGACAGTGATAAATAATTATAATAAGAATTTTAGCTCATTTGACCCAACGCTAAAGCCAGCCATATCTTTGCTAATACTGGTCCGATTTCGATGCAACTTCTTTTGTATTATAGGTAATTTAATTTCCTTTCAAATGAAACAGGTTCTGAGCCCCCTTTGTGGGAGGGGATTATAAAGGTGCGCAAATATTTGAAAAAATCGAAAAACCCTCGGGGGAAGCTGGGGGAACCAAGTTGAGAACCCCAAAAGATACTTTCCTAAAACCAACTCAATTCACATACAAATTTTCAGCGCAAAACAAATTTTCCCGCCGACCTTCGACCCACAGCAATAGCCTGTTTTTTCTGCGGAAAATACGACTAAAAATCAACATGATACAATAAACGTGTATAATAAAAACACAAAAATAAATCAAATATTCTGTCTACATCATGAAGTTACGTTCTTAACTAATCCTAATGTCCAGATGAATTATATAAACCATTTTTGAACTTAAGATATACGTAATTGATTAAAACAAAATTAAGGATATAGACCAGCTAAAAGGAAATTTATTAAAATTCAAGAGAAAATTGTTATAAGGATTCCATTCAATTACAATAATAATCTTCGACAACTACTAAACTCAAAGAGTCTTGACAACTAATACAAGAAGCGCCTTTACCAGACACCACCTTTGGCCAAAATCGGAAAAGCATTCATTCTACGAGTCTTCTCAGGTCCTTCAGAACATGAGGAATAACCATTTTACATACAGGAGAAAGGAATATATTACTTACCTTGTATTTTACTTTTTTTTTTAAATTAAATGTCTAAAACATATTTATGAAAAGCAACAATAGAATCCTAGTATTATTAATTAGATATCCAACAAGAAAAAATTAAAACTGAAACGTGATGTTATAAAAACATACAGATACATATCGCAGAGTCAGAGAATGGAAGGGACGCAACTAGTGGTCAGAAAATGTGTTTTTGTTAGAACGAATATAAGACACAAGGCCATGTTCTTCTTAGACGACCCCAGGTTGTTTCCTCTAACACATGTTGCTAGTAGATAACTTATTGTGCCTATTGGTTTAGCTTAATATCTGAGGAGTTTTTGATCTCTGGGATGATGAGAGCACAATTATTAAAATTTCTGGCGTTAAGCCGCTACGTATCTACTTAAGTGTCTAGAGATCCACTAGAAAGCTATACACGCTAACGATACTGCTCTGAGGGCCAGAAACGGGCGGCTCACTCTTGAAGATTTCCCTTCGAGATTTATAGCACGATTCACTCTCAAGTAGATACATAGCTCTTCATTCAGTCTGTACTTACAATATATCGGAAAGTTTTGTAGTTTACAACAGCTATTAGTCAAACTTTCGATATCCAGTTTTCAACGGATCTATGCGTTTTAGAAAACGTAATTATGCCATTGGTCTGTCAATACCACAATTATCTCTAGAATGGGTAGACCGATTTTGTTGCTTATATTTTTGTTAAGAAGGGTTTTATCGCCTAATGCCTGTATGCCAAACCGGGCACCCTATGTGTAGAGAGCCCAATACGATTCTATTAATTTTGAAGAAACTTGCTCCTTAACGCCCTTTAACTATTCATACATAAAGAACATCCCCGAGAAACAGCTGAAAAAAAAAAATGAATTTTAACATAATTCGAAAAGAATGCATTTTTTGCCGGATCATGTATATGATTATGTATCGTCTAAAAAACCAAAACAAGAATTATCGAAATTGGACAACTATTAGGAAAGGTTACTTTGCTACAGCTAGTAGGCAAGAAAAGTATTGTAATCGGCTCAAATTTTCGGTATCCAGTTTTTAACAGATTTATGCGTTTTTAAGACCCCAAAAACAATCATCTAAATCGGACCACTATTAGCAAAGATACAGCGTACTGAATTTTATACTCGTGTTTTATAAAGTATTCTGCCGATATTCCTTTGGAACCAGTCCACCTTTGTTTAGTATATATATATATATATATATATATATATATATATATATATATATATATATATATATATATATATATGTATATATATATACATATATGTAATTGACTAAAACAGTAATATATATATATATATATATATATATATATATATATATATATATATATATATATATATATATATATATATATATATATTGCTTTTTTAGTCAATTATTTGAGTACGGTCAACCGGGGTGAGAATGACCAAAAGTAGAGAAAATATGAATTTGGTCCTCAAAACCTCACCAGCCATTTTATTTCTCATTTACAAAAGGTTTAATGTGAGCTTAGATAATTTTATACAAGATTACATATGTTAAATAATTTTTTTATAGAAGTTTATAAAGAAAAGGATTGGGTAAATTAATCTTCTAGTTATCTTGGTTATTTTCGGTGCAATATGTAAAATAAAATAAAATACTTGGTGACCTAATGGCCTTTTTGCTTTATATTTGCTGAAATAGGTATACTTCGTTATTTAGAGTAATTTTTTTCAAGTTGGCAAAACGTCTTATTGGAGGTAAAATCTTCTTAAACAGGTTATTTTATCTAATTAGGGATTGATAAATTATAAATGATAATTTATCAATCCCTAATTAGATAGATACTTCTATACCATCATGCGGATGTCAACAGGTTATTTTATTATTTGATGTAGTGCTGGTAAGGTGTACTTCTGAGAATATGGGTAAGGTTTTTCAATTATTTTGTTAGCTAAACGAAAATATTATCATTTTTGTTAACATTAGCGAAATTTCTATTGATTTCGAGGTGATTATGGCCATTCTTACCCTGCGATTACTATGTGATTATTTAGTGATGTACAGTGGATTCTCGCTAATCCGAACCGTTCTGTAATCCGAACTACTCTTAAATGATAAGGATAAATTCTACGAAAAAAAGACTGAAAGAGAATGGCTGATTCGATGAGGACGAATTTAAAGATCTCGTAATTTTCTATTCAATGATTTTATTTACTATTATTTATTTATTTATTTATTTGTATACGAAATTTGGATAGAAGATTAAATATTTTTTAATGTTAATTGGAATGCGAATTGTATCTTTGAAGGTAGAACCACCAGTAAAAGTTATTATATCCTGGGGTGAGTTCTACAACTAGAAGCCAAAATTTTGCTAAACTGGATTATTGTACAGAAAGGTTCCATTAGGTTAGGTTCATAACATTATAGTAGGTTAGATAACGGAAATTAATAACTTTTAACATAATTATTTTAGTAGATATACATATACATATATTTAAGTAAATTACGACAGCATCGCATAATCAAATTCAATTATTACTAATAATAAAAAATATAGTTACTCGAATAATTTATTTTATTTTTCTTCAGTTACACTTTTATATTTCATAGATGCCTTATTAAATTAATTAAAAAATTGGGTACTTAATAAATATTTCTACAATTCTAATTTTTGGTTTTCAAGCTGAAAATATAATATAAAAGTTCCGATTTAGTTTCCATGGAAACATTTTGTTTTCATTAAATAATATAAAAGTAAAAATAATTAAATTAATTCTACTTTTTTATTAAAACATTACATTATTACAAATCGTATTGTTGACAACTTGTTGGTGGGAGGAGGTTCGGTCGCATCAGTTCCTTTCGGACGCGCTCAGCTTTTCTTCTAGTCTCGTAATCCTTACAGGATACGCTGTGTCTTTGCTAATACTGTTCTGATTTCGATGATGCCTTTTTTGTTATTTAGATAATTCAATTACCTTTCATATGATTTCATATACAGTTTACCATGAAATGCATACTTTTTGAGGTATGCGCTAATAAAATTTCCTTTGGCTATAGCTTTTATTCCCTGCATTTTCTCGATGATGTACTACATATATGAAAAGTAAAAGGGCTTTAAGAAGAAGAATTTAGACAAGTTTCATCAAAACCGTTAAAGCCGTTTTAGAGAAAATTGGAAAAAATTGTAAATTTAATTTAAAGTTCATTTAAATTCATTCCTACAATTTTCTCGAAAACGGCTCCACTGATTCCAATGAAACTTGCCTAAATTCTTCTCCTGAAAGTCCTTTAACTTTTCATATACGTAGTACATCATCGAGGAAACTCAGGGAAAACAGTTAAGATGAAAAGAATATTTTCTTTGCGCATTACTCAAAAGGTATGCATTTAATGGTAAATTATATATGAAATGATATGAAAGGTAATTAAATTAACCTAAGGTTACGAGATTTCGACCAAAAAATCGAAGATGGTTTGAAAATTGAAAAAAGAACTCGTTAGTTTTTGGCCAAACACGATCTCTGTTCTTCCCCACCCACCCAGCTCACCTGACCTCTCACCTTGTGACTGCTTCCTGTTCCCCAAACTCAAAAGACCTTAGAAAGGAAGAAGATTTGAGAGGTTTCCCGAGATTTAGGCAAATGCGACGCAGGAGCTGAATGACATCACAAAATAAGCGTTCCAAAAGTGGAAACACCGTTGAGATAAGTGGGATCGTCGGGGTGAAGAGTACTTTGAAGGGGACTCAAGGCATGTAACTTGTAAGTACATTTTGTTTTATGACGTCAGTCTACGTATTTTTATGAACTGATCTCGTATATCTGTCGACGGCGTAAGAAAGGTACTTTGGAAAGTACGAAGTTTACAGGAGAGCCAATAGAATGTTTAGAGTTTACTATAAATAGGCATTTATACCAATCCCTTAACATAAAATTGAAAGGAAGTGGAAGATCATTAAATTTCATATAAAGGGATTCGAAGAAACGTCTATTTGTAGTAAACTACTAAATAATCAATTGGCTCTCCTGTAAAACTGTTTTTTTGTACATTTGAACTTTTTATCGCCCTCGACAGATATGTATTATTCATTTACCTA
The DNA here is from genome assembly GCA_948150685.1 of Rhaphigaster nebulosa. Lineage (NCBI taxonomy): Eukaryota > Metazoa > Arthropoda > Insecta > Hemiptera > Pentatomidae > Rhaphigaster > Rhaphigaster nebulosa. The sequence goes on along the minus strand of OX411308.1, from coordinate 49,155,229 downwards.
TTCAAAATACGATATTAACAACGAATATGTCATAACTGTAAATACGTATATTTCCCGATATTATATGGCTACTTGACATCCTGCATTTCAAGCATCATGTATGCCATAGTTATAAATTGCATAACCAATTTTGCCGATTTTGATTTTATTATCGTATTTACATTGCTTTGGCCAAATTTTTCGAGTTTAAGTATCGTTAATTATCAAAAATGTTATCAAAATTAAAATATGCAACATTCCAAATATAAAAATTGATCACTATAAACAGCGATCAATATAGTGCCATCTGAAACTTCTTTTTGCACTCTTATAAAACTTTGATGTTACAATAGTTTGTCTCTGACGAACATATATACACAAAAACGAACGTTTCCTTCAGAGCGGGAATTATTTAATCTGACATTTGTTTTCTTATTTAGAACCCGGTGATGAAAAATAGTGCATGTCGCGAAACGCAAAGCAAATTTTAATTAAAACATATATAGGTTGGAAAGCTCAAAAAATGATTAAAATTAATGAAATGAGAAACTATTTTTCAATTAAAAAACAAGAGTCAATTCAAACAAATATGGCGACAATAAATATCCCGGACAATACATACCTACGGCTAAAAAAAAGAGTTGGGTGAGGGATCTCCTCAGCTAACAAATCATCTAAAAATATTTCAATTTTCTCAATTAAAGTTACTTATGAATCAACTAGTAAAGTGCGCTTTAAAAAAAAAAGTGCTCTATTTAAATTCGAAATTTAATATTCAATAATAATTAATAACACATAGGAAATAGAAGATACCTTTATGCGCACTGATTTGAAGGAATCGAGATAAATATATTTTAACAAATATATATAGTCTAATGCGGCGTTGATGGAATTATTTAATAATAAGAATTCATACAAAATATTATATATTAAATAAAAAGTAAGTTCAGGTATTTTCTTTTCCTAGAATACAAATATGAAGTTATATTATATTATAAATAATATAAATATGTCTTAGGTATGGAATATAAACATAGGTATGAAACATATATATATATATATATATATATATATATATATATATATATATATATATATATATATATATACACACATGTATGCGTCTTACATTTATAAAAAAACAATCAAAGAATTGAGTACACATAGAATATTAAGAGTAGCACTCAATATAACTTAAACCTATCTGAAAATCTATTTTAGATTTTCACCAAACAAAGAACTTTCTAATACACAAATTATAATAGTAAACAAAACAGAACTTACAACAAAGCTTACAGTCTAGGTTACAAAATATGTAATTAGGTCACGCTAAAAAATAAATAAATAAAGGTTTGTTGAGCGAAAAGTTTCCTTTAACACAATCGCCATTCTGAAACGTAGCATCTAGATTAAAAACAAAACAATTATGAGGTTATTATTGAAACAAAGCCTAAAGTTTCTCAAATAGTATTTAAAAACTAATCAATCAACGCTTTGACAATTCAGTTTTCATCAGGAATTAAAAAACACGAAATAACAGCAATGTACACCCATAACAAGATGCCTCACATCGACAGAAAAACAAAAATTGGGATTGTATATCACTGGTAAATAGTCAAACAAATTAAGTTATACTTTATTAACGAATTAATTATTAAATACTATTTCTGAGGTTTAAGTCTTTGTTTGGAATCTTAATATTTTCGTCACGTTTTTTTTTTCGGTTTACACACAAATTAATTATAAAAAAAAAATAAGTCAGCTAGACAGACAGGTAGGACGTATGCTTTGAAAATAACTAAAAAGTGATTCGTGAGTAAATATGATTTTCTAAACTATAGTGAGCATGGTTATAAAATTAATAATTTTTTTTTTTTTTAAATAGTCCCGATATTTATTGTTTATGGTAGTGATGTTTACAAATAATAATTTCTTCTGTCCTCACTTTACCGATAAAAATATACTTTTGCAACAGCCCATGAAAGTATATTAATAGTTTTCCGCAAACGAATAAGTTCGTTACTAAATGAAAAAAATGAATATATATATGTTAATTATATAAATCTGACTTACTGAGTTATTTCAGGGGGTGTCCGCTGTCCACTGAATGTCCGCTGATTCACCTTCAACATGACGCTAACGAAATATTCCGAAATGTAAACTCGGCGGAGTGTGGTAAGTACGTATACAACAGACTGCAGAAGGATATGCATTGAGTAGGAGATGGGAAGATTCCAAGAAGAACGCCATCAGAAACCACCTGACCTCCTCCACTAGGCGGTGTGTATCTGAAACGGTCGTCAGGCAACGCTTGTTCGATAAATTCCAACCCGAGCCGAACTCATTACGGATTCAACAGCACGCTCAGTTTTTAATCGTCAGCAATTTATACTGAACACCGTCCATTAATCAAAGCTGCACTCCCAATACTGCACTGTTTGTTATTTGTCATAAAAAAAAAAAAAAACATAACCGATTATATGGAATTGTTGCGTTGAACATATTGTGTTTATCTCAGAGTAATCATAAGTTAAAAAAACCATAGTATGGAACCGATGGTCTGTTACCACCGACAAATGTTTCAAATATACCTACATCACCCGAACATCGCTCGAATCTAAATTTTTATAATCAGCCTCGCAGACTACATTCAAAATATATTCAGCACATAAAAGAGACCAACTACAAGGTAACAATGTACGTTACCAAATTACACTAATATTTGGACTTACAACTAATGACAAATTTAAATGTGACAAACAAATTTTGCAAGATTTCATATATCCGATTCGCTCTAGGACTGTAGGCTACTAAAACAAGCCAGAGCGAAGCACCAAAGACAATGGGTGATAAGATGTTTGTCCGGAATGTTCATATAAAAGTGAAATTAAAATTATTTTACATCTATCTCGGTAATTGAATATTGTCCCTTTCATAATATTCCCCAGAGAAACAATACACTTTTGCAAATTCCACTGGTGGAAGGCTCCTTGGAAGCAATCTGTTTTGAGGTTCTTGTGCTGCCTAATCATTTCTATTTTGATAAACAGTTAAAGAACCTTTACCGAATCTCCAAATTTGGTTGGAATCAATCAAAGGTTCCTAAATTATGGGCGGTTTTATAATTCATTTAAAAAAAATTATTTTTATATTCATCCGAATATTTGAATATAGGTGAGTTTTCAAAGTGCAAAATAACAAATCCGACACCAGTTTGAATACAAAACATCTTTTTAAACACTTAACCCCGTAGAAGACACTAACTCAACTGTCTTCATTGCAAATAATTCAATAGAACCATCAGATCTAAATTCAATTATTTTGTATAGATTATTAATTAATTAAAAATTATTAAATTTTTAGATAACTCTAATGTTTCAATATTACTTATAACACTTTAAACCCGGCCTTAAATTTTCGAATTGAATTTCAATTTACTACGGCATCTTAAGCAAAGCCGGGTACATATAATAACAATTATAAAATTATATTATATAGTAAGTTGAAATTTAATCTGAAAATTTAAGGTTTTGAAAATTTGCAAATCTTTTTCCAAAAAAAAGAACCTAGAATTGATGTAACCAACAACAAACTAAAATAGGAAATAAGAAAAGGAATAAATTCCTAGGACAAGTTTTTAATGGTTTTTCATTTTTATTAATATAAATTCCAATAGATGAAAAGTATTCGTTGAATTATTAATCAATGTAATAACCCATCATAAGACAGATGAATTCAGCGCTTCATAAAAAAGAAAGAAACTGTTAAATTTTTAATATCTTACACACTGCGACATTATAGAGACATATCTACAAGGGAGAAAATAAAATTAAAAAATAACTTATTTTTCGGAAATTAAACTAAAAGAATTGTTTATTGGTTGTGAATACATTTCACATGGGAGCTATATATATATATATATATATATATATATATATATATATATATATATATATATATATATACATATATATATATATATAGCTATATATATATATATATATATATATATATATATATATATATATATATATATATATATATATATATATATATATATATATATATATATATACACCGATTCAAATTATAAACATTAGAATGTAGCCTTATGGATCTATCTGGTTTAGTTCAACTAAGAGGCTCAATTCATTTTACAATATCATAACACATACATTTCTTTCATTTTTTTTTTTGTTACATCAAAGATTGTTTCCTTGGATATTACAGTATTTGTTCTGAATTTCAAATCTATTACTTATTCGGCTTCAAGAGAGACATAAGAGTTTAGGATGCTTACATAGTTGGGTAAGCACGTGTTCTTAACTACTAGTGTTTTTGAATACGTACTTTATTTTAAAATGATCACTTTATTGATTTATTGTTCACATTGCTTTTTACGAAAAATGCTTATGAAGAGGATTAAGATAGTTCTCCCTTAATGTTATCAGTTGTTACTTAATATTATCAAATAAAAATGTTTTTATTTTGCGCCGAATTTATTTACAAACATAAAATTTATGCGAATATTAACATCATCAGCCATTTTGTTTTTTGTTACTTCAAATATAATGAGTAAAAAATATAATTACTTCAACGTGGTAATTTTTTTATTATACTTTCTCCTAATGTATGACATCCTGAAATATGAATTCGAAGTGATGAAAATAGATTATCAAGCTTGAAGAATGATGGACATGTGTTTTTCACAAATTTCCTGTCCACATTGGCATGCATTGATGAATAAACAAAATCCGAAATCAAATTAAAAGGAGCACTTACAAAGCAAAAGTGTACTATTAAAAAAAAAAAATAATGCTATTCAAATTTTTCGACATATCCGATGACAGGAAGGTCATCAAGAACTTACGTCTACAGGGTATGGTGAAAACGAGCGCTCAAGTATGTTACATCTATGATTTCAGTTGCAGATTCAGTTTGACACAAATTCTCTGAATCCCTTTGTAAAACTGCTATATAGTGGGATATCGGATAGTCAGAGGAATTCAGAATTACCACCTCATAAAACGAAAATTACCCGAAATAATAGTGGTGACATACTTGAGCTCACGTTTTCACCATTTCCCGGAAACATAAGTTCTTAATGGCCTAAACATTTTAACCATAATTTACTTTAAATATAATTATTTTGGTCATTCACTATTTACTAATGATAGGTGTACTCAGCAATAATGAAAACATATTAAAAAAAAGGTAGTCAACTTCATAATTATAAGACGGATGTAAAAACAACTTTAAAGTCAAAAGACGCCAGTTTGACAGGTCTCCTGAGATTGAACCACATCACAAACATCGAAGAATTGTATCAACACTGTAGGATTCAAATAAATTTTAGAAAATCTTTGCTTATAAAATGATGTTGACATCAATTGGCGATTTCACTTACGACATCCGGTTATAGAGTATTCTTATATTTTTCAATAATATTGCGCTTATCCATGTTGAACAGATCCGCTCCTTAAGTCTCAGATAGACAAGAGCCAAACGAAAAATACCCAATACAATAACTGTTCTTTTCTTCCAGCCTTTCTGTTCTTAACTGATCTTCCAGCAACTTCAATATTTACTAATTAGACTTTCTAAACTTCAAATTTACAACAAAAAGTTCATCTGCTTGACAATAACTAAAAGTATTTGGAAATATGAAATTGATTCTTTTAAGCCAACGATATCCATTTTTTAAAATCCAAAGTCCTTCGTAAAATCCTGTTTGCTCCTCATTATGCCACGTATAAAACAATATTTATAATGAGCTCAATTTTCCATTTGTTGACATTTAGTCTAAACTAGATAAATTTCCATGCATTATAAATTCCATAGCCACACAAAACTACTACTTTCTAACACTGCTACCCAATAGATTAACTTTATTATTTAGACGCCTGATATTTTTCGTGTCCTTCGAACATAAATCTGTGATTCGGTTGCAACCAATCGGTAGTTCCTCCAAAAGTCGCAAAGCCATATTAGACAGATTACACATTTACTTGTATATTTAAAATATAGCTGTGAAATTCAATAAATAAATTACCACTATTAACGACAGTTAAAACGAGTTTCCTGGAAAGCTGCTACGAGTGCGGGAAATCCGAAGGAATTAAATTTCTTCGGCGACTATCTGACTAGACCCCGACGGGCGGTACGGCGAGGAACCGGTTCTCCTTGGATGCGATCACCTTTATTTTGGTACTGCCTTCACCACTCCACGAGCACTGCGCCTTCTCTTCACCATCATCCCCATTCATAAATATTTACAAACTCTTATCTTCTTGTTTCCTCATGTATCCGGCCAGTGATCATCGCCGACCATTATTATTATTATTGACAAGAATATTACGGCGACGAAAGACAAAAGGTACACAGTTATGTGGCAACAACTAGTTCATTTGAAAAACAAGACGGAGATAGCTTTAAAAGGACGTTTCTGTTTTTAATAAATTTGGGGCTTTATTGAACAAACGTTATTTACGTTATTAAACAAACCGTAGAGAAATCATGAGAAATATTATTTCATAAAATAAAAATGAAAAGTGGCTCTATAAAAAGAAACTTCAAACAGCACAGCGGTAGAGAGGGCTGGAATAAGTATGCATGAAAAATGAAAAAATATTGACAGTGATGTAACCCCGTAAAAATAAAAAATAAAATTCTTCCTGAGTTCCTGAAGTATATTAAGCCCCATAATCTACACTGCATGAACAGCAGACGTAAAACAAATACTTCAAAAACATATTCTGAAACAGCCGCATACACATTAGCACGGAATAAATTATAGAAATTTGAGAGTAGGAGAAAGGGATAAAAGAATAGAAGGAAAATATAATTGTTGCGAATCCAAGAAAATAAAACGGCTTATCACTAACGAATGTTATAAAGTAATATGTTATAAAGATTCCTGCATAATGCTGAGAACTCATTTTTAATTTTCAGCTTAATTAAATTATAGAAAAATACGAAAATAATTTAATAATCAAAAGTTGAAGATTTTTTAAAAATTTCCACATGAACCTATAGACTAACAGATCGGACATATATTTAAAAAGCTGCTCTGAACATAACTTAAATCACAAAAAAATAATTTTCTACCGAACACACAAGAATGATGATTATTGAATAATTATAAAATACGATCTACCATGACCAAATAATTGGGAATTATTGAAATCTTAAAAAAATGCAATTTAGCCAACACAGGTAAGATTGGGAATTATTGAATATGAACTTGACGCAATTTAGCCTACACAGGCAAGATTGAGAATTAATGAATATGAACTTGGAAAAATGCACTTTAGCCTACACAGGCAAGATTAGGAGTTATTGAATACATAGTTAGAAAATACGATCAATCCTGCACATAGTACATGGAATTATTGAATTCATAGAAAATATGATCTACCTACCATGAACCAACGGTGGGAAATTATTGAAATTAATAAAAAATACCACCTAACTACATGCTATATTCGGAATTACTGAATACTTACGAAACACAGCATACAGAAGATTGGGAATTATTGAAATCATTATAAAGTCTATCTACCTACACGCTATGAGGACGTGACGGACGAGTACGTTGGGGCGATGGTCCCAGAGTGCCCGGTTCGGAACGTTGTGGGTTCGATTCCCACCTGGGTCGGTTAATATTTATTTCATGGCGATCCCGCGAAATGAATCTTGACACTCCCACTCTGGTTAGTACGCGGCGGTGACGTAAAAGTAACCGTCAGAGGTTGGCAAAAAGGACCGTAAGGCCCACTTGCCCGACTAGTTCCCCACACCAATAACCCACAACCTACCATACCCTCAAGATTGGGAATAATTGAAATCGTTAAAAATACCATATGCACACAACCAGTATGAGAAACTAGTGACTACTCAGAAAACATCATATCCACAGAATTAGAAATAAATGAAGTCTTTAAAAATACAATCTACCCAACACTTAGGATTTTGTATTACTGAATTATTAGAAAACTCAACATATTTAGATTAATTTTATTTGTTCAGGTATGTTAATGACAATTTTGAATGGTTTCTTCATGTTATAAAATAATCAACAATTCTTAACTTTTGTGAGACAGTAGCGTCATAACGTCCTTCTTAAAACTTCACTCAAAATGGTGATAACTATCGAGAAAAGATTTATATTGGATAAACGGGTGTAATATGGACATTGTAATATTTCAAAACTGACAGAAAACATAGATAACTAAATGGTAAAATAAAATGGTACTTAGATGTAGATTGCGATGGAGGAGGGGTTGATCTTTAAAAGACTCTTCATGTTATTGGTTCGCTTGTATTAATTTTCCATGATATGCTAATAGATTTTTGTAAGTGTTAAGATTATTATTAGACCGCGTTTAATGAAAAAGGCTTAAGCGCTAAAAATTCGAAATTTAGGTTTTTATGGGGAGTAAGCACTATCTCTATTGATTCCCACACACGATAGATCGAGAAAAAAAAATGGTAATGGCCTAAAAATTAAATATATATATATATATATATATATATATATAATATATATATATATATATATATATATAAATATATATATATATTTAGGTCAATTGTCGATTTATAATTTTTAGGCCATTACCATTTCTCTCTCTCTCTCTCTCACTCTCTCTCTCTCTCTCTCTCTCTCTCTCTATATATATATATATATATATATATATATATATATATATATATATATATATATATATATATAGCGACTATTAAAATAACGACTAATAGGTATGATAAGTACATAAATACATGGTTATGCTAAGTATGTATGATACTTACTTATCATACCTATTAGTCGCTTCTTTTTATTTTTTTTATATAGAAAATTCTATTTCACTCTTCAAATTATTTGCATTTTTAGAAAATGTATACTTTTCTAATTATGCGCAAATAAAATACGTGAAAGAAGTGTTTTTTTTTGGGAGGCTTTTGCGCAGCCGCAAAATCAATGTCGGTAAATTTCATCAAGGGAGATGATATAGTTAAAATTTGGTAAAGATTAGTTCAATAGTTTTCGTGGACAGTTCTCACAAACGTAAAGCCGGCGATAGTTTTATATAATAGTACGATATATATATATATATATATATATATATATATATATATATATATATATATATATATATATATATATATATTTATATATATTTATATATATATTTAAAATTTTGATATTTGTAATTTCAACTCAGATATTAATGGATAAAAACAATAAAATAAAACAATATTCTGACAATAATGAAAGTTCTGTTCTGTCAGAGGAAAACTTTAGTAACATTTTCAAATTTTTACGGGAGGGCTAAAATAAGTTTCAGATCGCACTTATTTTGCTTATTGTGGATAATAGTTAATCTTTATATTTGAAGTGCTACTTATTTAAAATGTGACCAGAATAATGCAAAAAGGATAATAAAATGAGCGAATTTGGACTGAAAACAGTTTATAATAAAGAATTGTAAGTGTTAAATTTATTCCACAAAATTTAGTTTGTTTTTAAATATATTCTATGTATATGCACTAATAATATTAATAATAGTATAATAATATTAATAATATAGTACTAATAATATTAGTAAAATCAAAACTAATTAAAATGAATACAAAGCACAAATTAATCTTTAAAAGACTTTTCATGTTATTGGTTTGCTTGTATTAATATTGTTAATAATAAGTGTTAGATTATTATTAGACCGCGTTTTTCCAAAAAGGCTTAAGTGCTAAAAATTCGAAATTTAGGTCACGACTTATTTTGGGGACTAAACACCATCCCTATTGATTCCCACACACGATAGATCGAGAAAAAAAAAATGGTAATGGCCTAAAAAATTGACCTAAAAACCAAAATACAAAACAAAAGTTTTGAAACTTGAATAATCTCCTACTCTATACAATAAAGAACCAAATTTAAAAATTGTTATTTGGGGAAAAAACGTTTCATGTGTATTAACGCCGATTACGTCTTTTTCAAAAAACGATGTCAATATAATCAATTTCCTCTAAACAGTTTAATAGAACTAAACTTACCTATAAGTATGGTCCTATTAAACTGTTTTCTCTATTGTATATACATGACTCCCCATTCCTCAGACGTCATTTTCTTTTTTTTTTTTTACCGTACGAAATTTGAATTTTCCTCACCTAAATAATTTTCCATGTCAACTCCTCATTAAATAAATATAGCAAAATAAAATAAGTCTTTAATCCAAAATTTCTCACGGTTTTCAACCGGCCACCAGAAGTGTGAGCATCACCTTTTAATTAGAGTCCTGAAAAATCTTCCAATGGTCTTGGGTTAATGCAGTAGTCTGCCTGCATGTTGGTGTAGACTCCCATCGCTAATTACCTCAGACCACTCTTTAGATCTCACAAACCTCATACAGACCTATTATAGGCCGCAAATACCATTTAGCGAAAGTAAAACAATTTCATTACTCTATAATTAACCGTTTATTTTCCGGACCCCAAATAACACATTTAATATTTGATATTAATATTTAAATTTCTAATTTAATAAAACCGATCAGTGGGAAAACCAATCCATCTCGGTCAAACAAAAACTCAGCCTTTCCTAATTCTACTGTATGCCAATAATTACTTATTATTCGGAAACCTAAATGTTTTTATAACATAGCCGCCAGCTATGACATTTGTAAGGAATAGTAAGAAATAATAGTCTTAAAATTAAAAAGAAAAATGTTTACCCATTGTCAATACTTTTATAATATCACATTTCGTATCAATTTAAGACTATCCTGTAGTATACCATTTATTACATTCCGAGAACAATATTAGGCTTGATTAAAATAATAATATCTAAATTCTCTACAAATCATTATTATATGTAATCAAATTTAATTTTTAAAATATATGTATCTATTCAAATTAACAATTTTAACGCACATATACGAGGTGTGGCTATTAAATAACGAGACTGACGTTGCAATTAAATTTATTTTTATTTTATACATAATTACTTACTATTACCTTCAATATACACCCCTTCTCTATCCCTACAACGCTCCATGCGAATTTTCCATTGTTGGAAGTCGTCTTCTGTCAGCTCCTTCAGGACGCGTGCCGCTTTCTCTTTTACAGCTTCCATGGTAACATGTGATGAAACGTGGTTTTTTACTTATGATCCGGAAACGAAGCGCCAATCCATGCACTGGAAGACCCCAACTTCACCGAGAGCCAAAAAAGCTAGAATGAGCAAGTCAAAATTTAAAGCAATGATGATTGTTTTCTTCGATATTCATGGGATTGTGTACCTTCACTGGATTTCTGAAGGTCAAACTATTAATCAATACTACTACCTTGAGGCACTTGCAAAACTACGTGAAAGAGTAAGGAAAAAACGACCCGAAATGTGGAAGGACAAATCATGGGTTCTCCACCAAGACAATGCGCCAGCTCATTCCGCGTTATCTGCCAAGAGGTTCCTAGCCCAGTACAGCATCCCAGTGTTAGAACATCCACCTTATTCACCAGATCTTGCACCATGTGACTTCTATCTGTTACCGACTGACTTCCATATGTTAATATAGGTGAAATCTTCATTAAAAGGGACGAGATTTGAGTCCGTGGAAGCTGTAAAAGAGAAAGCGGCACGCGTCCTGAAGGAGCTGACAGAAGATGACTTCCAACAATGGAAAAATCGCATGGAGCGTTGTAGGGATAGAGAAGGGGTGTATATTGAAGGATAGTCAGTAATTATGTATAAAATAAAAATAAATTTTATTGCAACGTCAGTCTCGTTATTTAATAGCCACACCTCGTATATACAAAAACAAAAAGCATCTTTGTGAATGTTAACATAATTAATTTGAATATATACATATTTTAAAAAAGAAATTTTATTTTATAAAACAATTATTTGTCTAAATTAAGTATTATTTCAAAATATAATTTAAAAAATCTGATAAAATTTTAAATGTTATAATTAAGATTGGCCGTAACTAGGATTAAAACGTCGTAAAATAAATACGTTATGACAAAAAGTATAAATTATCTATTCTTTAGTACGTTGTTAATATCAAAGGCATTATAATTAAGAAAGACGCCTCACAACTTGTTATTTTCAGGGTTTTTTTTTTACTCATCAAGATTTGTAAAGAGCGTTAAAGTTTAAATTACTAAAAAAAAAATTAACTAAAAACACTCACAGTTCGAAGAAATGACGATAGGCATTACTCACCTGAAACAAGAAAAAATGAATAAATCAATAATAAAAAAACCAAACAAGTTGAAGTGAATGTAATGTATAATTTTTAAGGTTTAGTTAACAATTTCTGATATTTCTTCGTCATGTTATTTTTTAACAAAATAGATTTAGACCTCAAGGTATTTTCAAGTTGATGAAAGATTTCAGGAAAGAGTTCTGTGAAAAGAGTTGTGACAAGCCCGAAGAAAAATAATATCTATATATAAAAATATATATAAAAATAATAAAAGGGAAAAATAATATCTTGAATATAAAAGAGAATATCCCGGAAAAGAGTAAGCTACAAACGTTGTATAAACTTCCAAAAATCATACCAAAACAAAAAAAAAAAAGAGCTAATGTTCAATATATCTTTTGATTTCCTAACGTAGGTACTTCTAACAATTACATTAAGTATACTTGCATAAAAACATTGTAATAGGCTTTGATACATCGAAATAGTAAATAAATAGGTTTTGATAAATCGAAATAATAAAAATATAGGTTTTGATAAATATATATATACAGGAATAGTAATGAAATAGGTTTTGATGCAGCGAAATAGTAATAAAACCGGTTTTGATACAACGATGTAGTAATAAATAAGGTTTTGATATTGAAATAGCCATTAAAATATGCTATAATATATCGAAATAGTAATAAAATAGGTACTGAATGAACTCCTTTATCGCTATCACCATTGTCTATTTAATTGAGAAAGACTGTATATTTCACAATAAAAAAAAAGGTTAACTCGATGAAAAATTATCTTCGAACAGTAGATTTTATTCTTGAAATTCTTTTCTTTATTCAAAATTATGAACTAAACACATTAAATTTTAAATCGAAATCAGGAAACGAAATATTTTTCATTTAATTCAATTTCTTTCAGAGGATCATAAAAACATATAAATTAAGTGTCATCTAAAAAAAAATTAAATTAATGGATGAACGCATTTCCTTAATTAATGTGCTTTAATTAAAATAGGTAAAATAAATAACTAATTTATAAATTAACAAGTTCAATTTATATATTAAGAGATTATTTTATTTTCTTCATTGAAAAATTATAAATCAAATAAAACGGAATCGTTGAGAAATGTTTTAGTATTTATAAAATATTTGTACACATAAATGTTGAAAATTATATTATTTATACATAAAACAATCAATAACATGTATCAACTAATAAATATACTGGGTTTATAATCAACAATTCCTTTTTTAAAAGAAAGCAAAAACGTTTGCTTAAATAATCATTCATAAGTTTATATATCATATATTAAAAACATATAAATAATTATTAATTATTTCTTCAAGAAAATAAAAATTATTTCCTCTGTACGGTTTCAAAACAATTTAGAAAGATAACAAATGTATATATCATTTGAAAACGAAGCATTTTGATTATTCAGCAATATGCTTATGTTAAAATGAGCTAAGATATTCTAATAATAAACTCAACCTTGAGTTCAAAATTCCAATCAAATAAGGAAAAGCAAAAGATCACGAGGAAGAAGCCGATTCGGACTATTAGCAAAGAACAAATTAATCATTGAGTTCAATATAACTTAAATTACCAAATAAAATTTATTATTTTTATGAATACAACTAAGAACAAGAGATATATCTGTTTAAAATGTTTATATCTGAGATATAAACTGTTTACAACAGTTTACTCTGACGTAGAGAAATGAACATTAAGATTTGAGTCACATAATCATTCAACCTCATATAAATATCTAAAATAAATTAGATCATTAAATATATAGCCAACTTAAGGCTTTTTGGACAACAATAAATTCAGAAATTTTTTAACTCGAAATCCTAAGTCGAGAAATTAACAAAACTGACAGATTCAATTGTTCATAAATATATATATATATATATATATATATATATATATATATATATATATATATATATATATATATATATATATATATATGTATAAATTTAATTATAAACTTAGGCTACAATTTTTTAAAATAATTTTAGATAATCGGATTATCTCACACGGATGTCGATGTATGTTGTATGTACTTTTATTTATTACCGTAATAAAACGTAATTCTTTACCACGTTAATTTATTCTTTAGATATGACACCTTTTTTTTTTTTACTATTTTTTTTTTGGCTTAAGACTTATATTGAAGTCCTATACAGCCCGATTATGACATCTTCCAGTTTATTATGGAATCATTCTCATTTTTGTTAGCATATTTGGTGCAAGCTTCGTGAAAACCGCATATACAAAATTGTCTGGAATAAATAGAACTTTTTGTATAATCCCTGATTACAAAGTCTCTGGATTTCTTTATCACATAATAATCATAGGTCAAAATAATCAATCAGAGAAACTATCCTTAGGGATTCAACGACAAGGCAAGATGATGACTCCATGATCTTTTGCAAGGACCTTCCAGGATAAACAGGAATCTCTTGTAGTTAAGCGGCTCCTTGGAGTTCTAAATTCAGCCGTATGGATATAATTTAGCCTCTCTTACAATAAACACAGTCTTCCAAAAGTATTGACTAGCATAATCTCATTTTAAATCCCTCAAAACTAAAAATATTGAAATAAATTCTATAAAATTACCACTCCACGAAACATGTACACTATTTCTAATTTACAGCTATAAAGCAGCTTAAAAGTTTGAATAAATTGGTCGCTATAGGAAATTTGCCAAAAATATAATAATTAAGTTCGTTAATTACCTCTTTAAGGCGATTGATCGTCGTAATTCATGGACGAGTTTTACTAAGTTGAATTTCATTGAAATGTTAGCGTTTATTATGTTCGTCAATATAGTATTGTTTTTTTAAATTTTATATTAAATGTTATATTTATATATATATATATATATATATATATATATATATATTTATATTAAATGTTTATGTTTATATATTAACCAACGTAAACACGTATTTGCAAAAAACCTATAATATAAATTACTTAAAACAAAAAAATTTCGATGTGATACTTTAATTTAGTCCACCACTGTATTTTATTCTCAGTTTTATAACCTTAATAAATTTATATCCTTTAGGGGTTTAATAGTAATTTGATCATTATTAATGGAAAGCCTTAGCCATCAAAGGCCTCATTTGATAATATAGTTAACAAGAAATTGTTATTCTTAATAAAAATCCATATTAAACTTTGAATAAGTTTGACTGGTGTACTGAATTAAACTTGAGTGTATAAAAGAAGGTGCAATATAATAGAGGATTACAAATTAAACCAGGAGTGTATAATGAGTCCGCAGACGGTATCAGCATAAAAACCTATATAAAAGGAACATATTATTTATAACATTATTGATTCTAGGAAGCTTGTTATAAACAACAGTGTTATAAACAGAAAATATAAAATGAAGGAATAATGTCCAAACAATTAACAAGGGGTGAGAGAAAACTATGTTGCGCAACAGATACAAAAGAAATATCAATCATATAAAATTGTTTTCTGTAACAAAATAAAATATAAAAATAAAATCTATACTAATGTAAAAAACCGAAGAGTTTGTTCGAACGCGCTAATTTCAGGGACTACCAGTCCGATTTGAAAAATTCTTTTTGCGTTGGATGGACAGTTTATTGAGGAAAGCTTTTTCAGGTTTTATAACATCACGAAATGAACAGAGTAGAATAACCATAAATAAATTGCTAAGAGAAAAAGTGTCTATTTTGCATGCGGGTCGTTGTCATGACAACATCGTAACCGTGGATACAGGTCGACTATTCAAACTTTTTAATTTATCTGAAATTGTTGTGTAAAAACATTATTTTGTAAATAAAATAGGAGGGTGAGGGAGAAAAAAAAAACTGAAAAAACGTTAAACTTATTTAAGTGAGACATTATAGCCTTTTATAAAATTTTAATATCGATTTGATCATCTTTGACCATGAAAATGTCTGCAACAAATGTGACTAACAACATATTATATATGCAACGCTATTTTGCATTTCAGGAGTTTATCAAAATTTAACGCAGTTGAAGCCGCGGGGCATAGATTGTATTTAATAATGTAATTTATGAATGGGCATGTTTAATACACAAGAATAGGAAGACAAAATAGAATCGAGCATTGAGTTTAGAACTAATATCAGAAGATGAATTCATTGATCGTAGCAACAAGAAGCCTATCTGTGGCAAATATACAGCAGACATAGTTGTAATATAAAAATATGTATCTATACCTCGGAGATAAAGAACATTACGTCATGTTTCCCCAACTTTACAGATAATTTTGAACAGATGTTTTCCAACCAACTAAAAGTGGACTCAGTTTTATTTTAAAAGCATGTAATTCCCCTTACAATTGAGTTCATAGTTATCATTATGAGAACATGGTTATCTTAACTATGGGTAAAGCTAAGACAGTTAATAAAAATAGATATAATAATGCTAAATTGATAAAACAATGGACATAGTGTGTGTACCTCCGAGGTACATATATATAATACCTATAAAAGAGGGTTGGTCACAAATCCTGGTTAACAAAGGTGAATGAGAAACTGTAAAAACAAAAAGAAATATTGTTCACATAAAATTATGTACGGCTTTCGAAACTTTACACATCGAACCTGAAAGATCCTTGGAAAAAAAAAAAATTGATGAACAGAAATGTCGATAAATAAAAAGAATTAAATTCTTCATCCTTGTCATAATAATAACAATTAATTTTTTTTTTAGGTTTAAAGATGAATCAAAGACAATTTCATAGGGTATAACATTTCAATAGTTTTTCATCAAATATACCAACCAAACTTTAAGGATATAAGTAGTTTCTGATCTCCACCAAATTATTCAAACATTTTAATAACCGAATGACGGTTTTTGCAAATTGTTGATACCATACCTACTTGCAATTTCATTTTTTTTTTTTTTTTTTTTTGGCCACATCTTCATTTTTCTTTCGCTTTTTACGTCTTTTATTAAGTCGGACATTTCTTATACATTTAATCATTTTTGTTTTGATGTTATATTCACAACAAGAAAGTAAAACTGAATTTAAATTTCATTCTATGTTAGGAAAAAGATTCCGTGGGAGCCATTGTGAGCTTCTTTTTAAATAAGGTATTTGCCGAAGTTTTCATTGATTTGTAAAACGGTGAAACATGTTTTATTTTCTAATCAAATTATAACCCATTCTTATGAACTGAGGACCTTCTCGATGTCAACTACATTTTATTTTATTTTTTAATGTGACTTTTTGTTCAATGCATAGAAATTTTATTCGAAACAAAGAACATTTTACTCTAATAAAAACTGAAGGTTCCTAAAAAAAGATTTGATATATAGAGATTTTCGATACATGAAAGTTTGAAATACAGAGATTTCATTGTAATTTGTAAATGCATATAGGAAAAGATATGTTTCTTCAATATGTATTTTATTTACGATGTATTTTATTATGTTATTTTATTTCAATATGAATTGTATTTCTCTACATTACATATTTTTTTATACTCTCATACTTTTAGAAAATAATTGTATTTTCATTAACCGACCGAAGTATAGAACTTTATAAAAACATTTCGGAGCTGTAACGCATTGTACCATGAAATGAATATGGTTGTTATAGTTATAAAAACCTAATACACAGTGAATGTTAAATTATAATCCATGCCTAAGATTCCAATGAATATCAATTTTAAAATAACAAAAAATCAAAGATTAAAACTAAAGATGTGAGAGTATGATGTAGACGGTAACAACACTGAAAATGAAGACGCTATTCCTAATAATAGCGGACCCGAATGTTCGATGGCATTTATCAATATCTTTATATTGTCGTGCCAATGCGCCGAAGTATCGAATGTGAAAAAAGGCAATTTTCATGTTAGCCACATTACAGCAGCGATAGAGGGACGCTACGAGCGATCACTCTATCATTACAGCAGCGATAGAGGGACGCTACGAGCGATCACTCTATCATTACAGCAGCGATAGAGGGACGCTATGAGCGATCACTCTATCATTACAGCAGCGATAGAGGGACGCTACGAGCGATCACTGAATGGCCAAAGTCATATTTCTGAGTTGAACAGATGACACTTTAGACATCCAGCCATCGAGTGAGGTCCTTCTCGCTCAACTGAAATGTGGTGAAAATGAAAATAGCGTATTTGCCTACCACCACTCCATCACGTTAATCAAAAGTTCTGTCATCAAAATATTCCCAACCACGTGTCGGACGTACACTTACTCATCAGTTCAGCGTCGACTAATATTTATTATAAATACTACTAAACGCTTTGACATTTAAACCGCCGCGATTTTATTTCAATAAAATATACCATGTGCATACTCCACAATCCCGCATTGTGTAGTATTCTCAAATTAACAGGTGAACTTTGTTTGTTTTAAACAATAGTTTATTTTGGAGGACATTGAGACATTCTTCGTCGATAAACGTACCTGATCTCGTTTAGCACAGACAAGACAGGTCGTACAAACTTTAAGGGCGACATATACTTGAGCATTCGCCAGGAATGAGGATACGAGGCTGGTTAAAATATCAGAACCTCATCACTCTATAATGCTCTGCATTTTGTCTCCAGGAACTGTCTTAAGTAGACTTTAACGTGAAACATTAAACATTTTAAAGAGTATTAATTTAATTTTATTAACGCATATTTTTGAAAGACCCTCAACGCAAGCTCAATCGGGGCGAATGCTCAAGTGTATACGCGCCCCAAATTACGGGACTGTAGTCTACAAGCTAGGAGCCCAGCTTCTTCTTTGAACCCTTACTTGTTGAAATACGATGAAAAAAATCCGTCAAATAATTTTAACAAATAAGGATAAATAAGCAAGCGGCAAACTGTGAGTGGTCCAGCTATCAACCATTAAAATAATAAACCTGCACATTGCTAACGTGTTTGCTAACACGTAAATACATTTTATATTACACTTTTTATTACAAATACAAAAGGTAGAAGAAAACATAATTGCTACAGTTACTTTAACTGAAAGTATTGGAGATTAGCATAGCAGGATTAGGGAAATAAATTAATAAACAAAGAGATAAATCGTAAAATGAGTAAAAGTTACGATGTGAACAACATATTTTTAAAACCATTAGCGAAAATGACAACATATTATTTATCTACGAAAAACTATCGAATACGAAAAAAAATTGTATACAAACTTTTTTTTTTAACGCAGAGCTATATTTTATTAAAGTTATATTCTTCAGTAGGAGACGGAAAAAAAAATATTCAAAATTCAAAATAAAAATATATTATATATTAAAATTAAAATATATTAAAAAATATAAATAGGATAAAGGCACAACTTCTCCAATGAAAAAATAGAGAAATGCGCAAGATTGGTGCATTACAAACTCAAAAGTATAATCGAGCGAGTACGAGCAACGAAGACACCAATGAAAAGATTATTACGATAATTATAAATATTAACGTTCAAAGTTCAGACGAATTATTAACACGATTTCATTTCATCGCGATGGATGAAACTTGGATTATTCCAAGACACATCAACTTTGTGCAAGGATTTGAAATGAAAGCCTGTATGAAATATACACTTGGAAATAAAACTAAAGACAAAAAGAAAAAATTAATATATGATATATCTAATTTAAATAATTTGCATTCCTCAATCCGCTAGATGAAGAAGACTAAATGTTAATAAGTATAGGAAACGGCGAAATGATAACAAAATAATATTAATAAAAGGCTTAGCGAACCCGGAGGTTCGATGCCGACACCACCAATCGCTGTCTACAAACCTCGGACCACCGACTACCGTCCAAACCCAAATTCATTAGATCACTCTTAATACTATCCTCCCACCTACGTTTCGGTCTACCCCTCGGTCGTTTACCAGTCGGCTCAAAGTTTATTAACTTTTTAGGAATTCATTCGTTACTGAGCCCAACAACTTTACAAGCCCATTTCAACCGTACCGATGATATCACTTCGATTACATTAACAAGATGCATGCTCCGAAATTCCGCGTTGTGTAACCTCCTAAATTCTCATGTGCACTCATCCTTTTTCGGACCAAATATTTTACGCAACACCTAATTCTCGATTAATAATAATAATAAATTCCATATAATAATAATAATACAAGTTCTAGAATCCAAGCGTGTTAGGCAAAGCAGCTAATCCGTCTCCAATCAGAAATGATCCTGTACAAGTCTAACATTATTAAAATCTAGCTTTAATGGGTTGGCTTTTACCGTAATAAATTTCAATCTTCATACTATGGCTAGAATAGTTAGGCAACTTGTTGAGTAACTCCTCTTCTTGGAAGGGCAGTTGAAACAAACATAACTGTAAAGATGTGTTTGAACATCTTCGAAGCATTGGTTAGCTATATACGGACAATTTAACTTTGACAGGGTATATCTTTGACGGACTCCGGACAGGCCCCTACTTATTCCCAAGTCTCAAAAGTGGAACCTCACTTGACGAGTATAATCCATTCCAGAAACTTATTCGTAATGCGAAAAAATCGTTTAGCTAAACAATTTTTCCCAAACATATAAATTTAATGTAAAATGCGATGTAATCAAAAACGGAGTAAAAATTATAGTGCAATGAATGCTTAACAGTCTCAGTTGACATCCGCATGATGGTACAGAAGGATCAATCTAATTAGGAATTGATAAATTATTTGCCACTTCTATAAATTTGTTTTATTGAAAACTAGTTTCGAATGTTATAAATTCATCAGTTGACATCCGCATGATAGTATAGAAGGATAAATCTAAATTATTTGCCACTTCTATAATTTTGTTTTATTGAAAACTAGTCCTAAAAACATACAAAAAATAGTTGGTATTATTATACATATTAAATGATATAAATCAGTATATTATAAAAGATTTATGAATTATGAATTTAATTAAGACAAGAAATCAAATACTTAATCAAATTTTAACCTTGGTGAGTACCAACATGTATTTGATTTCTTGTCCTAATTAAATTCATAATTCATAAATCTTTTATAATACTGATTTATATAATTTAATATGTATAATAATACCAATGTATTTTGAATTGCTTATTCTTGAAATTTTTGTGTGTTTTTAGAACTGAGGATGAATGTATAACATTCGAAACTAGTTTTCAATAAAACAAATTTATAGAAGTGGCAAATAATTTGTCAATACCTACTTAACAGTCTCTGTTAAGTAAACAGAGAAAGATGCAGGACTGATGAGGAAAGTTCCAGCACACGCACACAAACTGGCATGAAGAGGTGGCTTTACATTTCTGTCACTCTCTAGTGAGCCATTTTTTTAAGATTTATTTTGCTCGTTATAAGAAATATGCTAAGCGAATTTCCACTAGAAGAAGAAGGAGGCGAAAAAAAATCTTTTATTTTGCAAAAATGACTTTTTCGAAACTTGAGAATTAAATAAGAAAAATAAAATACATAATAACCGCAATCATTCACAATAAGATACCATGAGCTATAAAAGTGCCATCAATGCAAGTCGACAATTGCTCTTACTGAATGATTTAAAAAAAACAAAAACAAATATGCAGGAGGGAGCTGATAGCTCAGCGTGCTCGTAAAAGAAATGATTCACGGTTGAGATGCGGCCAGGAATCCATTAAGACTAACACACGGATCGCCAATGAATTTCCAAGGGGTAATTAGAAACATCGCTCCATAACCAGCACACATTAGTTTCACGTGTGAACACGTATTATCTGCATGTGATTTGAACAAACAGAAAAAATAAAAATTCAGTAAAAAATTGTATGGCAAATAACCAAGAGCTAACGCGTTCTAAATCGGAGCGATGCCTTACCAACAACTTTTTGCAAAACTTGAAAATGGACGAACGGAAAGGCAAATATTATTTATGAAATAGTTGACTGTATTAATAAATATTATGGTGTAGGCGCTAGTTAAAAATAATGCAAAACTCTTGGCGCTGAAGGTTATGCATAAAACGGATGGCTAGGTTGTATTCATAAATGTCATTACAAACAATGTATCTCACAATATGGGCTCAAAATATAAATTTTGAACCTCAACAAACAATAAGACTCACAAAAACAGGTAGAAAAAAGAGGCCAAAACGTCGACCTACAATGTTTCGCACTATTTTTCAATTCCTTTTGACCATCCACCTTAATAATATATAAATACAAAATCCTATGATACAATAAATTGTATTGTGGTATATATATATATATATATATATATATATATATATATATATATATATATATATATATATTTTATATATATATTTAAAACATATAAAACATTTTCGATTGTCTTAATTTCTCCGTTTAAATATCAGCAAAATATTTTCCTCACGGCCCAGAATATTGAAATGTGTCTGATGTCAAGAAAGCTTTTGATCCAGTAAGCCCAAAGCACTCTCACCTTAGACTGTTAATATGAACGTCTGCCACCTTAGATCGGGCCAACGAATTTGTCATTTCCATCACTTTTTTCAAATTTTCCTCAGTAACTCGCAGTTTAGGTAAAACTTTGACATAAACAGTTTTAAAGGGCGTTAAACTTTTTGCAAATAGTAAGATATTCAGTAGTTTCACCTTAATAACTATTATTTAGTGCAAAATACATAATAACCAATCTTGTAGAAGTTTAAATTTCCTACAAGATTCATACAAAATATTTGCAATTACTCTCAACAGACGCCAAGAAATATTGAAATAATGTTAAAAATATGATCGATAACTCGCCTCCAGTGCATTTTAGGAAAAACTTTGATATTACCAATTGTAACGAAAGTTAAATTTCATATAAGTTTGAAACGTAATATTTTTTAAAGTTCGGAACAGACGATTCGCTACTGAGGATTTAGGTGACGTAAATGGCCCAAAAGAGAAAATATGAATCTGTTTTTAAAATATTATGAAATAACATATATTATACGGTTTTCGGAAGGAGGAAGAAGGCGTTATTGAAGAGTAAAGTTATGGTGCCGTGAACACACGGGGTGACTCATTCAGTGACGTGTTCAGCAGGCGTCCTTGTTTTCAAACTACCGCCTTATCATGCTTTAACTCTATCTGTACGCCTTTAAACTCCCACAAATCCGAATCCAATATTCAGCAAAAAAAGCTCATTTCACTAAAAAAAAATATTGTATTTTCATAAAATAAACTTTATTCTCAGGCATTGTTATGAGTTATAATATATTTTTTTTAATTACCATAAATTCTGCCAATCTATTAATAAAATTATACATGTCAAACTGAATGTACTTATTCAAAACAATATTCAAATTTTCAACCATGGTATTTTTTTTTTCTCAAGAACTAACTTCCGTCGAGAAAAATGAAAAATCTCAAAAAATATAAAAACAAAAGTAAGACTTTCAAGGTACTCTTATAGCCTGAAATCTAATTGATAATTAAAAAATTACAAAACGTTATACTAAAACGTGACAGTTTATTAGATAGATAGATAGATAGAAGAACTTTATTCTGGGACTAAGTCCCTTAGGAATAACAGAAAATATCAAATAAAACAGTAACAATATCTGGCCATAGGATAACGAAATAAAGATCAATTAATGTTTACAATATTTTAAATAACAACAATATATAAACAATATAAATTCTTGTCTTTAAAAGAATAATAAATGTGAACAAAAAAAGAAAGATAGTAGAGAAAATGAAAAATACAAAAAAAAATGGGCTGATTAGCAAAGTTGAAGCTAGGGCATTAAAAACTATTATTTACTTCTGATCTAGATGTTAATTCGTAATTAGAGAGCATCATTTTGGAAAGAAAGAAGGTGTTGGAAAAGGAGGAATTTGAATGAGGAAAATAAAAAGCATGGCGAATATTAGAATGAATGAAAATAAAACTTTATTCTGGGACTTTTAGTCCCCTTAGAATAACAGAAATGATGAGTATTAATACTATTTGTCTAGCTTATATACAGTGAATAATTAAGATAAGTTAAGTAGTAAAATAAAATAAAGGAAATTTTAATAATTACAGGCATTTAAATCGTAATTAAATATAAATGTACACCTGTCTACTAACGATAGACAATAACTAACAAACAATAGACATAATAATAATAATAAACATAAAACTATAAACAGTAAATATAAGATATAAACATAGAATGAATATATATATATATATATATATATATATATATAACTATAGTACTTACATAAACACGGAAGATTGATAGTTAAGGAGGTGGAGAAATAATTGATGCTTGAAGGAGGTTAAGGATGAGGATTTACGAATGGAGTTGGGTAAGGAATTCCAAAATGAAGTAGCTCGAAAGGTATAGGATCTTTTGAAAGAGGCAGTTCTATGAAAGGGTATATACAAGTTTATAGGTTGGGATCTGGTGGTTAAGGAGTGTATAGAGGAACACGGGGTGAACAGATCAAGAATACAAGGAGGCTTTTTGGTTTTGAGGGTTCGGAAAAGATAGATACCTAGGAAGTATTGCCGTCGGAAAACTGGTTGAAGCCTCTTTAACTCGGCATACCAACTGGAGACATGGGAGCGCCTGGGGATTCCGAAGATGAATCTAATGAAGCAATTCATTAGTCTCATCTCAAGCCCGCCAGACAGCCATAGTCGAAGTGTGGAAAAATGAGGGAGGATACAAGGAGCTGAGGGGTTTTAGGAGGTATAGAATCTCGAAATCTTAGGAACTGTTTAAGGATTAGAAAGAAAGGAATTCCAGAGGGTAGAGGAGCGGGCGAGAAAGGAACGTTCGAATGTTTTGGTTCTACAGGAAGGGGTATAGAGGTCAGAATGGCGCGAATTAAAATTTAAACATTGTACACACAGCCGAATAAAGTTTAATATATTTATATCGCCGAAAAAGGGCGAATTCAACAAATTGGGTATCATTGATTTTTCAGCTTTATGAAATGAATACCTGAAATGAATATTGAGTAATAACCAAAAGTGAAAACTTATATGTATATATGTAAACCTTCTATACAGAAATGTTCCGGAGATATATACATATATCTTCCAGTGGTTATGAATAGGTGACAAAGCTGCTAAATAATGTATAAAATAAGTAAATATAAAAAAGGTGCTATATAATGTATACAACGCTGTATATAAAGTGCTCTAATCTGAGCACTTTGAAATAAAAGTTGAGATATGTTCAAAATATAAAAAATTCTCATTCCTCTGAGCCATCACCTGCATACAATGTAAACGTAACAAACAAACAAGTATAGCGAGGGAAGTTAATAAAAAAAAAACAAAAGAAAAAAAAAATCTGTGTGGACTGTAAAACTGTTAACCTAAAAACAATACAAACAATTAGAGCCAACACTATCCTGAATAATAATCGTTGGAAACCTTCACCGCATATTATTAACAGCGGGTGACTCACATTATTCTTAGAGCACCTTATGGATCTTCAATCCCGGATCCTAAAATACGACCTTCAACACAAGGATAACCGAAAAGGGAAAACAGGGAAAATTATCTGAAATTTATAAGTAGCCAAAGATTTCGTCATCAATAAATGAAATAAATCTTTCCGTGATTTTAGAAGCATCATTGAGTAGCAAATAAGAATATACTCCAAAATAAGAATGTAGCGGTTTCGAAAATCTCAACGAAACTTCTTACGAATAAGTGAGAAAAAATCTTCCATTTTTTTTTCTTTAATAAAAATTTAAATTGTTAAGATTATGAACAATGATTATACTACGCATATGCTACAGATAAATTTCATTTGATTCTCTAAATATAATTAAAATATTAGTGTATGTTGTAATTAACCATAAAAGGTGTGTCAAAGGCTCCGAACTGTTCAGGTGATGGTAAAAGTGGCCCACAGGGATAAATGCCTGCCGACTTAACACATATGTACATCCACACAAGAAATTGATACTAACACTGTTTCAGTTCTCAATTTCCCTCCTGTGACCCATAATTAGCCCATGTATCTTGGGGCACTGTTTTTCCACCATGATATCTTAATTTTATTTTATAAGTTTCTAAATTAAATTAAGATATCGTTTTTTATAATTTTATTTATCTCTTTGGGTCGCGTTCAAACATTTAGGGCATTGCATTCTAATGCTATTTTCCCGGAAAAAAATACTAAAAAAATTATATGAATATTTGGAGAAAAATGAGAATAGTTCTACAGGTTGTTAAGCTGGGCACACCAAAGTCATATTGACACTCAATTTTTTTAAGATTTTTCGAACTGCTATTTACTCACAAGGGGAGGCAATCGATTTCAATGAAACTTTATCTGGTGATACTAGGTATAAAAAAAAATATAACTCTCCAAAGTTTCGTATGGACAGTCCGATTGAAGTCATAGAAACATTTGTGATTTTTGAATCAAAATCGAAGGCCCTTTATACAGAGGTAAATTTTGAGCAAAAAAAAAAAATGATTTTTTGATAGCTCTGAAAATTCGTATTTAAGGGTTCTTGAAGTGCGAAACAAAATTTCAACTTTTTCTCCCAAAAAGAATATTTCACGCCGCTTTGATACGTCGCAGACTGGTCTGAATTCTCAAAGCTTGGTGCAAAAATCCTGCCGTACTTGTTATTAGGGGTTGCATATACCGATTATGATTTCATTTTGTTAGATTTTAGTTTGCACCTATTTACGATACTAAAAAAAAATTTTATGAATTTTAATTACGTATTTAATTATTTATTATAATAATAATTGTGTTTATTTAACTTATTTTTATTTCTCCTTCATCAACTCTATAATCAAACCACCGAATTAATGTAAAAAATGTGTATTTCTATAATGACAATTACAGCTAGATAATTCAATAATCGCGCTGATATTGTAGGCATTAGCCCGAAAAACGCACATAAAATCTGAGCGTTGTAATTATTCTTAAGGGAACTACTCCCCGAATAAAATTATTTTGACATTTTCATTTCATTTAATTTACACTCATCAAATCGAATCGGCGACATTTTTTTCTAATTTTACACAATTAAAAAATTCGATTGATATATAATATTGAAATCCATACAGAGCAAAGGATAAAAAAAAACAATAATGTAAAAAATTGTTGAAACTATATCAAATATTTTTTTCTTGGATTTCTAGGGCATATTACCAAGAACTCTCTGACACGTGTCTAATATTATTATACCAAATATCACCAAAAGTTTCATTGAAATTAGCGATCCCACATCCAAGACCTAACAAAGTTTAGTCCAAAGTAACTATATAGTGTTAGAATTCAAGAAAAGCACAAATTATTTCAAATCATTCAATCTGGAGCAACACTTCGAAAAATCTGAAAAAAAAATAGGATGTCAATATGGCTTAGGTAAAAATACCCTATGACTTTGATTTGTCCTGCTTAAGAACCAATGTAATCGTATTTCTCCAAATTTTCATACTGTTTTTTTTTTCTCCGAGAAAACAGCAATATAATTCAATGCCCTAAATGCTGGAACGTCACCCAGAAATTCCTGCTGATAATTCAGTAGGTCCTTGGCTTATGTTAAATATGAGAAATGGTTTTGACGAATAGCGGTTATAAAAAAAAAAAATTAAGAAAAATGGCGAACAAATTACAACGTTTCAAGATACTTGGGCTGATCATGGGCACAAAATGGAACGAGTTATATGAAACTTTAATAATAGAAATTTTTAGTGAGGGTGTACATATGTGTAAGTCGGCAGGCATATATCGCTCTGGGGAACTTCTACCAACCTTGTCCGGACAGTCTCTGGGTTTTACAATCAGCTCTCCTTATTATATTACAATATCCATAGACGATATTTCGTCTCATTCCTAAATAAAACTTTTACGTTCATACTTTTTAGCATGGATAGCCATTTAAATTAAAAACGCGAATTAATCAACAAACAAATAACTGTAAAAATAAAGAAATTATAGATGCAACTGTATTCTCTCAACACATAATACAGTGAAGTATCAGTTGGATTTTCAAGAGCCCACATATAAAAGATACACAAAATATAGACGAGTTACTGGGGCTATAAAAATAACAAAAAATATTAAAAATCTGGTAATTTTAAAACTGATCAAAAAAATTGAGCTACCATTATAACAGAATAATTAGCAACAATAAAAGATATTAGGAGGGTAAATATATTAGAAGGCGAACTGCTGAATACAAAAGGCTTCAGAGTTCATTGAGACACTGAAAAGGAAAGGGTGATGTTTCCCAAAAAGTTTAAATGTCAAATATGTAAGGATACTATCATTAAGCAAGGAGAGCTGATTGTAAAAGTCTAATTTGATGAATTGCAGAGGTGACCTGAAGATGGTGTACTTACTCAGAAACGATGTTAGCTACCATTGAATCTATCAATAAAGAAAATAGATTTCCCTTCACTGATTCCTGAGAAATTATTTAAATCTTCCTGCGGCAATAACATAATCAGAAAAATAAAATTAAAAACGGAATATTAGTTGAAAAACGTAATATCAATAAAACGACGATAACAGACTATGTGGGCCTTCGATCTTGAGAGCGGCGATGAGCAAAAGAATATAATAAATATAAATGTAATAAAAATTATTAATTTATACATATTTTTAAAAAAATATTAATCCAGCAAATGAGATTTAGGTGTGCGTTCAAAAAATATAATATATAGAAATCTGTATACATTTTTAATTTGTGCAGACGTCTAGCCCATTTTATAGGCTTTCTTCAGGGCTATAAAACACTGAAATGATACAAAAACAGCATACGGAGAGTATATGAACAGAGTGACAATAAATAATATAATGGAAATACATAAAAGGTAGTGCACACAAATAAAAATAACACAGGCAAATTAAATTTATCAAAATAATAAAATCCCAATAAAAAAACTATTAAAAAAATCTGGTACGGTGCGGACATCACACAACTTTCCCTTACCGCCCTATAATAATTATCTTTTTAATACAATTTTAAAGAGTTCACATAAACACTGCTTCTAATAAACTCAGCAGCATACACATCTTCTCCCACTTAAGTACAATAAAAAAAAATGTTTAACAATTTTAGTACAACAATTCTGTACACAACCTATATATTTTAACTTTGACAAGTTGCAAATATATTTTAAAAGTTACTGGTTTAGTTTCCATGGAAACATATCCTTTCCATTAAATAATGTGAAAGTAGAAATTATTAAGTTAATTTTCGCTTTTGTATTCTTAAATTACTTTATTACAGAGCGTATTGTTTACAACAGATTGGCGAATTGGTAGGAGGAGATTCGGTCGCATCCGTCTTCTTTCGGATGCGCTTGGTTATCCATCTAGGGTCTTGTGCTCCTCATAAAATACACTGTATCTTAGCTAATACTGGTCCGATTTTGATGATTCTTTTATTATGTTTTAGATAATTTAATTACCTTTCATACAATTCTACACATAATTTACATTAGAATGCATACTTTTTAAGCTATACGCAAATAAAGAAAATGAAATAAATTTTAATCATAAATTTTTTCTCTGCAATTCCTCGGTGATTTACTACATAAATGAAAAGTTAAAGGCCATAATGAAGAATAATTTAGCCAAGTTTCAACAAAATCATTAGAGCCGTTTTCGAGAAAAATGTTAAAAGGTGTAAAATCCATGGCTATTTCCGGTTAGTCCGATGCGCTGTATCTTTGCTAATACTGGTCCGATTTTGATGATTCTTTTATTATTTTTTAGATAATTTAATTATCTTTCATACAATTCTACACATAACTTACATTAGAATGAATACTTTTTAAGCTATACGCAAATAAGGTATTGTTTTCATCATAATTTTTTTCTCTGCAATTCTTCGGTGATTTACGACATAAATGAAAAGTTAAAGGCCTTTATGAAAAATAATTTAGGCAAGTTTCATCAAAATCGTTAGAGCCGTTTTCGAGAAAATTGTAAAAAAGTGTAAAATCAATAATATAAAGTGGCACTTCCTGTTAGTCGATTTTGAGTAAAAATTTTCTGTAACATCACAGCCATATACCTACTTTAAATATGAAATTTGAGTATCGAACGACATTTCGTTTTTGAGCTAGGCTGTTCACAGGCACACAGACCATTTTGCGAATCTTGGTCATTTGGACTCAGTGGACCTTAAAATGTGTATTTCTGTTGAAAATTCGAATTCGAAAATTTTCACGATCGCAATACTTCCCCTTACTATATATTTCGCATATAGGTAAGGAAAAGTAAAAAGTATGTTCATGTTGAGCCTGATACCTGAACTTATGTAAATCATTCTAATCTGTTTTTTCTATAACTTATTAAAATTTTCAAATACAAACAAATTCTCCTGAAAATCATCAAAAAGTTTCAATGAAAAGTTATTAGTATTTATTATCTTATCATCTAAAATTTTATGATTTTATTAATCTTGTTATATTTAAAAATTCACTGTGCTTTTATGATTCAAAAACGTGGAATAGTGAAAACAAAATTTCCAAACGATTAATATACTCCTCTTGATTAGGCAGTAAAGAGAATGCATATCCATATTTTTTTTTTATAAATAGTTAACATCATAAGTTAATCCATCATTCATATCATATTTGCCACATCGCAAAATAAATAAACGCAAGAAACAACGAGGAAAAATTAATATTAAAAACAATAAATAGATGAAAAGTCGACTGAATTGATACATAGGGATTATATACTGGTCTAGAATCTCGGGACGTGCATTTTAGACAAATTAGTAGTGATACATTAATCTAGCCTTGAAGGCGTCCCCATGGTTGGACCGAAACTTCGGCTTAAAATTAAAAAAAAAACGAATACTCGTTTTAATTTTTACATAGCATTGACAATTCACAGAATAACGTATAATCCTTAAAGAAATATATAAACAAATAAATATTGTTAAGCTACTAAGTAGAGACTCACCATTATAATTTCTTAAACCTAATGCAAGATATTCCTCATAAACAAGAAACATTAAATAAAAATAGCTTAATAGTTTTTGAAATGCCAATTTTACGACTCCTGAGAAGAATCCTTGAAAATTCTAGCATCATGGCGGTATCATGAATTCTTTCTGGCTCTAAAACATTTTACAACTGCTTTGATAGAATATCGATATTGAATTAAATATGCACCTTAGTATACTTTGATTTTAATTGTACATTGTATTTATCTATTACTATTTTTTTTACTTTCACTTATCTATATAAAATATATATTAAGAGAAAGTATTGCGATTATGAAAAATTTCGAACCCGAGTTTTCAAAGTAATTAAAAGTTCTAAGTTCCCCTGAGTCCAAATAAATACTCGTAAGTCTCGCAAAATGGTCTGTGTGTTGTCTAGTTAAAAAACGAAAAGTTGTACAAAACTGAAATTACGCATTCAGGTACGTATACGTCTGGGATGTTACAGTAACATTTTCGGCGAAATACACTAAAAGGAAGTGACTAAACACTTGGCTAAACACTTTAACATTTTCTTGATAACGACTCATATGATTTTAATGAGACTAGTCATATCAATGCACACTTACATGGATTTCAATATCACCTAGGTCTTATCATAATTGAAGCAGTCTGGAAGACTTGAAAGCCCAATTTTCAAAATGGCTTCCTCTAAAGTAGCTTTAATTTTATTTGAAATGATCAACAGCCTCTCATTAATTGTAGCAATAAAAATGTATAAACATAAAATATGAAAAAAAACAAAACATAATTAACGAAAAGAAAAATATTTTCTCGCACTGAAAACAAATTTCTAGAAATATGATTAGTGATATATATATATATATATATATATATATATATATATATATATATATATATATATATTTGTATTATATACTGATATAAACATAACAATTTTAGGACAAACATTGTCTAATATCTAAAGTCTTAGAAGGAAATGGAGCGAGACGAAAACCGCACAAACCTGAGTGATCGTAAATAATTTCTACTTTTGTATTATTCAATGGAAAGCTTTTTCAAATTTTATTTCAAGTAAGGTTTTAAGCGAAAGTTGTATAATGTGTGCACACCAAATATTTTTTTGAATATATACATATACATATATATATATATATATATATATATATATATATATATATATATATATATATATATATATATATATATATATAAAGCGTAACTAGAAAAAAAATATATATACGAGTATATATATATTTAAAATTAACAATTTTAATTTGACAATTAAAATAAGTCTGGTGGTCTCAGAGGATCCTAAAATGTAATTTAAATTATATGAAATCATAAAAAAAAAAAAAAAGAATATGTAATAAAAATAATAAACTGAATAATTATGTTTTTCTTTAATTATGTTTTATTTTAATAGACAAATAAATAATTTACAGAACAATTAAATAAATATGTATTTTCATTCATTCACAACGGGTAAACGCCTATTCTTCACTTAACTCTAAAGATACCTTCCAGTGAAGATGAACGAAAAAAAACTACATATGTTTAATCTATTATAATAAATAATTATAATTAATCAAAAGATCTTACGTTCTTGTTATTTATAACAAATTATAAAATTGTGTGGACCCTGGAACCATATGACAGTGATTAAGGGTCGAAATTAAGTAAATAGAAAAGAGTTTCTTTTATAACCTCACTAACTTAAATATATTTAAGTTTATATGTTAAACTCAAATTTTACTACGCACTACATTAAGGAAACCTTTTCATGAACGACTTATTGAACCGTATATAAATATTGTGAATATGGATTCTTGTGATGGTATTTATTTAAAAATATATTACCTAAAATATTATTATAAAATAGTTGACTTTTATCATAGGAGAGAGAGGTTGAAATAAGGGGCAGCAAAATTAATCTTGCCTTAATTAATTGCCTTCTCCTAGAAAAAATACTAGTTTCCTGGTATAGAACTGGAATTCCTATTATTAAACAAATATGAAATCGGAGAGTTCAAATTAAAAAATATAATAATTATCAATAAATTTTTCACTTAATTATATTTAATTTTTTCAAATGTTCAAATTGATATAAAGATGAAGATTTAAAACAAAATTATAGGTGATGGAAAATGGACAGAAGGATGGGCATCAAGGATAATCGATCAGATTTATTTTTCCATTATACTCGGGATTAAATTAAATTACTTATTAATGTTTTGAAAATCGAAAAATAGCATTAGGTTCTTAATGATTAAACTCTGGAAATCAATTGTCAAATGATAATCAATTGAAAACAATTTTTTTTTTAAATATTAAAACCACTTATCATTCCAATGATACTAGGCTATGTGCCTTCATCTCAATTTACTGGCCTATTTATTCCACATGTTAGCTGAAAACTCTGATTATAAAATATCTCCTTGAATAATTATAAAAAAAAGGACTTTTTATTTACTATTTAATTAAATGTTTTTGTTGTTGCGAACAAGGTTTAATACCTAGTGATAATAGAGTAAGGAATAATTATAGTTTATAAGTTAATTTAAATTTTACTTACTACTGCTTAAAGAAAACTTTTTCATAAAAGACTTATAAAACAATAGTAATATTAAACCGTACATAAATATTGTGGTATATTCTGTGTTTTTTGTAAATGAATTATCCCGTCAAGAACATGAATGTAATATTATATTAATTATTATTACTATTAATCAACATGCAATATCAGTATTATTAAATATTGCAACAATAAACTAAAACAAAATATAATATAATATTTCAATTATAATAAACAAAATATATATAAAAATATATATAAAATAAACATTATATATAAAATATAATAATAATAATAATTAATTATGAAATCCTTCAATTATATTTATTATGTGTTATTATTATTATCTTATGCTTTTGTTAAAGTCATAAATATTATTAAATATTGCAACAATACTCAACATTTATTATTAATGCCGAAACAGTTCATGAATACTGTTTCGGTACTAAAGGAGGAGGAGGGAGGGATGCCAAACAAAATTATTAGTGCGTATATTCATAGAATTATAAAAACTAGTAAACTACCTACATTAAAAAAATATTACTTATGCTTTTTTTAAAGGAATATTAAATAATATTAAATATTGCAACAATATTCAACATTTATTATTACTGCATTAATGAACTATTTCGGTACTAAAGTTGGGGGCAAAACAAAATCATTAATACTATAATAAACTAAAACAAAATATATAACAATAACACATAATATAAATAATTGAATGATTTCATAATAATTAATTATTAAGTAAAATCCTCTTGCACAGAATTACAGTAAAGAGAAAAAGAAAAAAAAAACTAAATTATCAAAGCAGGATTACAACAAGTGTATTACTGCTTTTTTGTATATCATTTTTCTTTTTAAGATCATTTCTTAGTTCTTAAAATAATATTTTAAATAGTTCTTAAAATGTTTTAACATCATTACACTAGGTTACAATCACTGGAACCCACAATGTATTTATCTGTTACAAACTAATTTCAATAGTTTCGTGTCTTGTTCAGTTTTATTTAACTTAGCTCTAAAATGTATCATTAGAAAGGAAATGCATACCGAAAAAGGTTCAAATTTGGGTGGTCACATAGCTTGGGCCTGCAGATGATTTGGAACTGTGTTAAGCGAAGATACGGAAACCATAAAATTAACATCTACATACAACGCTGATAAAAGTCGGAAAAGAACTGTCATAGAAATATTAAATGAAATAGAAATATTTTTCTAAACGAAAGGTAAAGCCCAAGAAGTAGGCAGAAGGATATGTGCATTTATCCCACGGTTCGTTTTTTTGGAAGTTGATGGTGAAGAAAACAAATGTTTTAAGAACATGTTACGAAAGGAAATCCTCACAACGATGCACATCACCGTTCATCACAAGAAAACTCTGATTATAAAATATCTCCTTGAATAATTATTAAAAAAAGGACTTTTTATTTACTATTTAATTAAATGTTTTTGTTGTTACGAACAAGGTTTAATCCATAGTGATAATAGAGTAAGGAATAATTATAGTTTATAAGTTAATTTAAATTTTACTTACTACTGCTTAAAGAAAACTTTTTCATAAAAGACTTATAAAACAATAGTAATATTAAACCGTACATAAATATTGTGGTATATTCTGTGTTTTTTATAAATGAATTATCCCGTCAAGAACATGAATGTAATATTATATTAATTATTATTACTATTAATCAACATGCAATATCAGTATTATTAAATATTGCAACAATAAACTAAAACAAAATATAATATAATATTTCAATTATAATAAACAAAATATATATAATATTTCACATTATATATAAAATATAATAATAATAATAATTAATTATGAAATCCTTCAATTATATTTATTATGTGTTATTATTATTATCTTATGCTTTTGTTAAAGTCATAAATATTATTAAATATTGCAACAATACTCAACATTTATTATTAATGCCGAAACAGTTCATGAATACTGTTTCGGTACTAAAGGAGGAGGAGGGAGGGATGCCAAACAAAATTATTAGTGCGTATATTCATAGAATTATAAAAACTAGTAAACTACCTACATTAAAAAAATATTACTTATGCTTTTTTTAAAGGAATATTAAATAATATTAAATATTGCAACAATATTCAACATTTATTATTACTGCATTAATGAACTATTTCGGTACTAAAGTTGGGGGCAAAACAAAATCATTAATACTATAATAAACTAAAACAAAATATATAACAATAACACATAATATAAATAATTGAATGATTTCATAATAATTAATTATTAAGTAAAATCCTCTTGCACAGAATTACAGTAAAGAGAAAAAGAAAAAAAAAACTAAATTATCAAAGCAGGATTACAACAAGTGTATTACTGCTTTTTTGTATATCATTTTTCTTTTTAAGATCATTTCTTAGTTCTTAAAATAATATTTTAAATAGTTCTTAAAATGTTTTAACATCATTACACTAGGTTACAATCACTGGAACCCACAATGTATTTATCTGTTACAAACTAATTTCAATAGTTTCGTGTCTTGTTCAGTTTTATTTAACTTAGCTCTAAAATGTATCATTAGAAAGGAAATGCATACCGAAAAAGGTTCAAATTTGGGTGGTCACATAGCTTGGGCCTGCAGATGATTTGGAACTGTGTTAAGCGAAGATACGGAAACCATAAAATTAACATCTACATACAACGCTGATAAAAGTCGGAAAAGAACTGTCATAGAAATATTAAATGAAATAGAAATATTTTTCTAAACGAAAGGTAAAGCCCAAGAAGTAGGCAGAAGGATATGTGCATTTATCCCACGGTTCGTTTTTTTAGAAGTTGATGGTGAAGAAAACAAATGTTTTAAGATCATGTTACGAAAGGAAATCCTCACAACGATGCACATCACCGTTCATCACAAGATTTCACACAAGAGAACCATATCAAGATGAAGGAAAACAATAAACAATTATATAAGAGGTGGTAATTATCTAAGTAGAAACCATAGCCAAAAAGAGAAAGAAATGGAACACGCGGGTTAAGAAGACAAGTGCAAGTAATAATAGACTTATCTAAACCAGAGGTTCAATGCCGATACCAGCAACAATTTTTGCCTGATATCTCTAATCGCAACAGTTTCTAAACCTGAATAGCTATGATTGACCTACTAAACTCCTCGTATCTACGTCTAGGTCTAAACCAAATGTTATCGCACGCACATTTTTATCGTGGCAGTGCTATAACATCAACACTTTTAGTACCAATGACTATATATCGTTGTTCGTAACATTTGGGAAAAGAGACAACGACCAATGATATATGATATATATAGCATATGTGATGGCTTAATATTCGGGTTGTGAGAACTCGGCCACAAAATAAGTTAATATAAATAAATACAAAATAGATATATACCTTCGGTTGGGACAAAAAGGTTTAATTCATTGCGTCGATTAAAAAGAACTACCGAAAATATAATACGATATAAAATACACATAATAAAAAAATATCTATAAAAAATAATACGTTGTAAACAAGAACATACATTCAAAAGTGATGCAGAACAATTTTTTCTTGCAGATTATGCTTCACCATTATATAAATTAGTATAAAAGAAACGTTCAAATATTAAAAATAAAAATATTTAAAAAGCATTAGATACAGATTCTTGTTGAGTGTTCTCTGAGATTTTATTTACCCCAAAGACCTACTTAAACTTTAGAAGAATTATTGTGAAAAGGGTTAAACTGTGTATAGAAAATTAAAATTTTTATTTTATAAAATCAAATATATATTTTCAAATACAATAATTAAAATAAGATGCAATACTATTGGGGCATTAAACATCGAGCGCCCTGTGACTTTCTCATTCTGAATATTAGACCTCCATTTAATATTTCTTAAGCTATAGGAAGCAATAATTATAATTTACCAAAATACACACAGTAAAATAATTATACCATTTAATCCCCGAGATATAGAACAATACCGATGTGGCTGATTTGCAATAGTTTTTACGTACAACTGCTCGTATCATCTCATCATCAACAAGAACATACCCATCAAAGAAAAAAACTTTAGAAAAATTACTAAGCTAAATAAGTTATACAATTAAATTGTGGTCCCTACTGCGCAAATTCCCAAAACAACATAATTTAAAATAATTAATAAAATTTATAAATACGTACGTTGGAGTTAACTATTTGAATTAAAAGAACATTAGATTATTCGAATCAGACATCCCTACTGCTTTCATTACAATACAACTTGTGATGTGATTTCTACATTCACTTATCAATAAATGAAATGAGAAGGGAATGTATTGCGACCGTGAAAAATTTCGAATTCCAGTTTTCAACGAAAATATACGTTTGAAGATCCTCGAGTCCAAATAACAAAGTCTAGCAAAATAGTCTGTGGGCCTGTGAACAGCCTAGCTCAAAAATAAAAAGTTGTATGAAACTGAAATTAGATATATTTAAGGTAGGTATATGTCTGTGGTATTATAGCAACTTTTTCGCTAAAACCGACTTAACAGAAGTGAGACTTTATATCGTCGTCCTTAAGCGTCAAAAATTCGAAATTTGGGCTTCAATTGATTATAGGTTATAAAAACCACCTCCATCGATTCCAGCTCACGATATATC
The DNA here is from genome assembly GCA_948150685.1 of Rhaphigaster nebulosa. NCBI lineage: Eukaryota > Metazoa > Arthropoda > Insecta > Hemiptera > Pentatomidae > Rhaphigaster > Rhaphigaster nebulosa. The sequence continues at coordinate 49,116,959 of OX411308.1, read as the reverse complement.
GAAAAAAAAAAATTGGAAATGGTCTAAAAATCGAATAATGATGGCATAAGCGTCAAAGCCAGAGTGACGACTGAGAGTCGTTAGTCTCAGTCGTCACTCTGGCTTTAACAAGTGCTAGAAGCCTTGGAAATATATAGTAATAAAAAAGGTGTTGCAAGACTAATAAACTCCCATTACAAACAATAAAAAAAAATATGTAGTTATTTGGGGAAAAATCGTTTAATATAAAGCTTTCCTTTAAAGTCTCCTAAATGGCGCATACGCCTTTTTCAAAAAACGACTCCGATATCGTTTGATGTAACCTTTTTTCTTACAATTTTCTCGAAAATGACTCTAACGATTTTGATTTGAAACTTGCCCAAAGTCTTCTCCTTATAGGCCTTTAACATTAAATTATATATGTAGTACACCACCGAGAAAATGTAGAGAAAAAAGTTTTTATTTAAAAATAAAAAGTTTTATGTTCGTATAATTCAATAAGTATACATTTTATGGTAAATGATATAATCATATGAATGGTGACAAAATTCTCAACAAAACAATCACAGAAATCGAACCGGTATCAGCAAAGATATAGCGCATTAAACTTAACGAAAGTGCCACTTAATATCATCCATTTACACGAAAGTGATACGTATTAAAGGTAGGTATATGCTTGGGATGTCTTTGGATTGTATAGGATTTGGGATTAATATCTAACACATACAGCTGTGGAAGGGAATAGAGAGTGACGAAAAACGTATAAACTTCAATAATTATTGTAAATAATAATTTTTACGTTTATATCATTCAATGGAAGCTAAATGAAATTTCATTGGAAAATCAAATAGAAACTTTTAAAATTTATTTCAAATAAAGTATTAAATAACAGTTGTGTAATGCGTGCACCAGATTTATATATATAAATATATTTCATACTTTTACATTTTATTTTTATTTCCTTATAATTTCATATCGAAAGTTTTGTTATAAATTTGTATTGTACGAGGCTGAATCTTAAAACACATATTTATAAATATTATCAATTGATGTTGATTGAAACTGCAATATAATAGGCGTAGAAAATGAAATTGTTTTAATATAATCTCCTGTCCTAGGAATAGAAAGGAAATCAATAAAACAAAACATAAAAAATATTAATTGTTCCATAGCAATTAAAAAGTATTTAAACTACATTTTTATTGAAATCATAAAAATTGCGTTTAGTTGCATTTATCCTATACCTTTCAAAAAATCATAGAAATTATTATTATCATAACTAAATTATAGTTAAAAAACAAAACAAGTACAAATATTTTAAATTTATGATCACATTCAGTAAACTTTCTAAACGGCGACTAGTTAAAATATTTCTCAGTAGTAAACTAGGTTTAATATTCGTATATTTATTAAAATTAAGAATCACTTCAGAAAACGAAGTAAATATAAAAAATAATCTTATCCAATTGATAAAATATTCTTTTTTTAAGAATGTAAATTCCTTTTTGACCTTGTTATAGAATACCCATTGGATTTGTATCACAGGACAATAAGTATAAACGAAATATTCGGTCTAGAAAAAGAACTGTATTATTAATCATTGATTAAGTTTAATTAAGAACTATTTAACGTTAAAAACGTTTAATTTAGTTAAGAACTAAGAATTAATCATTGATTAAGTTTATTGGTTTATAAGATTCATTTTCTGATCTTCAGATGGTCTAACACTTAGCAGTTTTCCGATCTTAGTCGGCTTAGTCCTATTTCCCGATGCCTTGTGGGCGCATTTATTTTTAAAATAAATCCAGAATGGGAGGATTCTCAACGTGTTAATAAGGAAGAAACTAATAGAAAATTTGTTAAAGTTGTTTAAAAGTTTTAAATAATTAAAATCTGTCAACTTAATAAAAAAAAAAAAAAAATTAATTAAAAATTCGAAATTTGGCCACTTTTGGACATCTAATTACAGGACTTGTTTGTAATTGTCCTAGGAACATGTTTGGGGGCTTCAATTGTGGCTTATAGTGATGCATTCACACAATAAATGTCTGATACAAAAACAATCCTAACTTTTCACGTAAATCGAGAAAATATAAAAAAAAAAGATATTCATGAAAAACGGATTGAAGGAGGCCAACAATGGTTCCAAAGTACCTTTTTCTGGCTTCGGCCGCTCTGGCGTGCATGGGAAGGAGAAGTGTTATATACAGGGAAAAATTATTTTTACAAAAAATTTCTATTGTAGATAGGTACTATTAAAAGCTACAAGTATGTACATAAGATAATTGTAAGCCCTGTAATTTAATGACCACAAATGGCCATGTTTTGCGTTTGCGGTTTTTAATTCTTTTGCGAAAAGTACATTTTTCGCGTCTTTTCAAGCTCATTAACGTATTATTTTTTATATTTCCAAAACAAAATTATTTCACATCTTAAACGAGAAAAAAAATTAAAATCTTTTTGTTAAGTTCATGATTTTTTGATTCTCAACAGGTTGCTTAAATTTCAACAAACCGATTTTTTCGGAAATATATTAATAAAAATATTATAGCCTTCCTGTAAATTTACAATCACAAGAAAAATTATATAACGTTATGTGAATACAGTTCATTCGAAATTAACTAAAATATAAGATAAAGAAGATGAGAAATAGTATATCTATTGAGAATGCTCCTTTAACTGAGAATCAGGAAATCGGAAACATAGATAAAAAATCAATAGAACCAGGAAAATTAGAAACACTTGGAAATAAATAAAAACAAATTTTTAAATCTAATAGTAATAACCTTTTTCATTTACTTACTTATATAATAAATAAAATTATATTATATTTGTCAGTTTTTTATTATATTTTATCAAAAAATTATTAAAAATAAGATAAAGAAAATTAGAAATAATATATCCATAGTGAATAAATTAAAACAACGCTCTTTTAATGTTAACCAGGAATTAGCAGAAATAGGTAAAAAATCAATATACCGGGGAAAATAAGAAACATTTAGAAAAAAAAAATCTTAATACATAATAGCCATTTTCATCAAGTTATGCTATGTTAATTTGTAAGATATTACATCTTATATCGTCGCTGCCACGTGTAAGTAACGAATGAGAATATAGCTACTTTTCAGGAGAACATAAAAGAACTTTAAGTATTACTTTATACTTTTTTTATGGTGTTTTTATTAACAAGGACTGTTTGCATGAGAACCTTATAACCTTTATTTATTTATTTCTCCCTTATAGCATGAATAGGCCAGACCTTATAGACCAGTGATTTTCAATTTTGATAAAAACGGACTGATGCCATTCTAGCATGACCCAAATGATTCATTATATTTTAAATAAACCTCTATATTTATTTATATATTTATACATAATCGCCGGTGCGTCTGTTTGTGATGGTGTAACTTCTGAAGATTTGACCGATTAATGTCATATTCACACAATATATTGGTGTATCCCAAACAATTGTTCATAGCTATGCAACGGTCCGATAGCTAGCGCTGTAGTCAAGTTATAAACAAATTCTATACATATAAGATGGCACTGTTGTCAGGTTATGCGCGCGAATTAGTGAACATTTGACATAAATCGACAGCGGATGTAAATACTATCTGAATTAACGCGTTCATCGTTCAATCGTCTTGCTTTTGAATATGAGTAAGATATAGAATATTCATCGGAGTCTAAAATTATTATAGGCGAAATGGATTAAGAACGTGAATATCGCCATGCATTTATATTTAAAATGAAACAGCTGGAATGCGTTGCGAAGCAGAAAAAGTTGTATTGCCTACATTGAATCCAGAACCCGATCGATTGGAAACCTTCATATCTGGTCAGATGTATTTATTCTTAACACATTTACCGTGATAGTGGAAGCAGGCAACCGTTCATTAGACATTTCTAAATACTCTTAACTGTAAAAGTATTACTAATTATCAATTGAAACATAAAGGCTACCATTTTGGTGTTTAAAAATTATTCATATTTTTGTTTATTATTAACATTGTATTATTATTATTAATTAGGTGGTTTAATTATTATTCAGTAATTAATTGAAATATAATTTGCATCCAAATTATAATGGCCGAAAAGTAATAGTTAGAAAATTGAAGTCCAGAAATGAAATTTAGGCTTAAACCATCTGCTATTATTATTTATGCTGCTATGAGATATTCATACTCAAAGAAATATAATCAAGTCTTCACCACGAAATCGAATTTAGCTTATTACTACTTTTTTTTTGTTTTAAGACAGGGTCCATTATTTATTTAATTAAAAATTAAAAATTGGTACCGCATGACAAAATAAGAAAGTATAATTATTCATGAGAATCTCAGAAAATGAGGCTGCTCATAAAGAATTACTATATACACACTCGAATTAACCATTGACTTTATTACATAGTATCAAAAGCAAAAAGGTAAATGGGCGTAAACGTCAAAAAAATTAAAAATGATTTTTTATTTGGAAATTTACTGCGGTTTATGGCAAAAGGTTTAAGGAAAATTCTACAATATTGTTTTTACTATTTAAAGCATTGGTACGTGGAGAACAGTATTGGAAATGGCACAGATCCCTGGGGGAGGCCGCAGATCAGCGCGACGTATCCGAATACCGCCTCGCCGAACGGAGCTCCAGAACTGGCCGCAGTTGTGCATAGACCTACTCGAGGAACTCGCTGCTCTGCAGTGTCTTACATAGAAGCTCGTGGGATCGCTGATTCGAACGCCTCCATGCAGTCTACCGAAGTCATTATTTTCAGGACCGTGTTTTGGCTTACTCCCTCTTGAATTTAGACAGATGCTCTTTAGGATAGAGAGGCTAGTTTGCAAACCGGTCTGCTCGGGTGAGATCAAAGATATCTCCGTGCAATACGTTTTGGGAAAATTTAAGACAACTCTCTCAAATACCTTGCCCATATGTAGAAGTAACCTTATGAGTCTGTAGTCGGCCGGCTGAGATCCGGTCTTCGCAGGTTTCAACACTGGGAGAGGATAGCTTCGTTTCCATGCTTCAGCAAAGTATCTCGACCAGAGGAAGGGGTTGTATAGATGGTCAGATGCGGTATACCTCATCTAGGAAGTTGCTTCAGCAATATTGTCTGTATCCCGTCCTGGCCTGGAGCTTTATTAATCCTCGGACGATGAAGAATGACCTTCACCTCTTTCGGGGATGCATACATATAATTATTGCTTATTTCCTCTAATGGCATTTAGACCAGTGTCTCGGTCCGTCTTATTATTAATGCACCATACTGATCCGCGAACATCGATGCCTGCTCCTCTGCTGTTAGGATTTCATCAGCCTCATATAGAAATGTAGAGCTAATCTTCCTCGTACTCGTCTTCAGTAGCTTCGAGAACTTCTTGTGTTTGCCCTTAGGCTCTTATACCATAGTGACTACTATGAGGTTCTGGACCATAATATAATTTACCACTTTCTTCACCTCATGATCGTTGGTCCTGTACCATTTATTCTTCCACTTATTAGGCGGAGCAATACGTTTGAAAATGTGATCTAGCGAGGGACGCAGAGCTGGTGTCTATGCCCTGAACTTCGGGATGTTAAAATAAAAATATTTTTAACTCGATCTATACATAACTATTCTCTTGAAGATCGAGTTACCGATAAATTGACTGTATAATGAAAAAAACTTTTTTAATAGTCAACAAATATTTCCTATTAATACGATACATAAAATTTCTGAGCAAAATATGCATCCATGCATATTTTAAATTAATAAATTATTTTTAGTCCAAAATATTTGACACCTAAGCAGATACTGTTCTAAACAAATACTAAACAAAAACATAAACATTTATGAATGATAATAATTTGATTAAGTGTATATCTGACAACGAATCATTCTGAAACCACCTATTCAAAGAATTTACTACCGATTTGATGGCTCTTACTAAATCTACGTTTATCTTACATCATTTGAAATTGTCGAATAAAAAATCTAATCAGAAAACTCTATAAAAATATCAAAAATACACTTAATCGCTTATAAATGACTAACTAAGTAAAATTAAAATTAAATAAAGATTAGAAATAGATAAGTATAGAATTATAACGTTTCATAAAACAATGAAGAGGAAATACGATACTTTAAAATTGAATTGTTCGAACGGGTTAACTTTGTGTAATGAAAAACTGAAATTAGCTTAAAAACTAATTATAAAAATAGGAAAGAATCCTAGATACAAAAAATGAATTTAGATTACTTTTTGTTTATAAATAAAATAATACGTGATTGTAGATACAAACAGATGGTTATGAGTAAGGAATTATCGTGGACGACGGTTTTAGCTAATGTGATGTCAAAAACCATGATAACTAAAAATAGACTCTACTAAAAATAGACATAGCGTTATTATCATGCTCTCCTTGTAAGAAATAAGGAAGAAATATTATGTCACTACCCAACAATGATACAATTAGCATCGCGAACTGCGCGCTTTTGAGTAATGCGAAAACAGGTTCATTGTAAAAAATAGTGCACAAGTTAAATTAAAATAAATTGTACATAAAAAGGAGTAGTAAGGTAGCAACACGGTAAACTAATGATAAATTAGAGCAAAAAAAGTAAAAACTACAAAAGTAGACCCATAGGTGGTACCTTATAGAAAGGAAGGTTGTTATGCCTTGCTAGGTATAGTATCAAGCAACAACATTTTACTAATTTGTAGATTTAAATGTTAAACCAAAAAAAATTCAAATCATTTTCTTTCTGTCTAATAAGAGTTCATACTCATCGAAAACATATTATGGACGACAATCAATAAATTGAATAAAACATTTTTTATCACGTATAAATCTCATCCCTACTTATTATTATAATCATGAAATATTATAAGACATATGCCAATAATATAGAAAAACTAGATATCATAGGATTTCACATAAAAATTTTAAAATAAAGTTTTCATTAATAACGATGATTTTTTGTCCTCACGCTTACGTATACAAAGATCAATCTAATTAGGGATTGATAAATGCTATGCCACTTCTATAAATTTGTTTTTATTGAAAACTGTTTCGAATGTTATACATTTATAAGTTGACATCCGCATTATAGTAAAGAAGAATCAATCTAAATTATTTGCCACTTCTATAATTTTGTTTTATTGAAAACTAGTCTCGAATGTTATACATTCATCTTCAGTACTAAAAATAAACAAAAAATTCAAAAATAAGCAATTCAAAAAATAGTTTGGTATTATAATACCAATTATATAACATCTATATTTTGAATTGCTTATTTTTGAATTTTTTTAGAACTGAAGATGAATGTATAGCATTCGAAACTAGTTTTCAATAAAAACAAAATTATATAAGCTGCAAATAATTTATCAATTCCTAACTGGTTCAATAACTGTTCCGAACCCTAGGATAAATACACCTAGCCTTCAACTTACTTCTTGGGCTATACCTGTCGTTTCTGCGAATATTTTGTCTATATCTAAAATTATAGAAGTGGCAAATAATTTATTAATCCCTAATTATACATTCATCTTTAGTTCTAAAAACACACTAACTTTCAAAACCTGTAACCTGTACTATAAGATATAATTCACTTAAGCCTTGGTGAGTATCAACATGTATTTCATCTCTTATCTTAATTAAATACAAAATTTATAAATATTTTATAATACAAATTTATATTACAATTAATTTAATATGCATAAGTAGTTAAATTTTAATTTAAGATTATAAATAGGTAAATCCTAAATTAAAATGCATAAGTATTTATCATTCCAAAAGAAAAACCAACTAGGAAACAAATATATTTTAATATAATAATTTCAAACTGCATTATAAATTACTGATTGTTTAATGTTTATGTGTTTTTAGAACTGAAGATGAATATATAACATTCGAAACTGGTTTTATAAAAAAAAAAATATGGAAGTGGAAAACCATTTATCAATCCCTAATTTTTATTCTGTTTCATTTTTTGCTTTCATGAATCATTCAACATAATGATTTAAAAAAGTAAATAGCATAACGGATTCATCAATATCAAATGTTAGAAAAATGGGTGTTTTACAGATATAATTTTTATATCCCGTATTTCCTTCCCTAATTCTATGTTGAGGTATATCAGATGTTAGAACAAATAAACATCAAACAGCAGATTAAATATTTCCTCAATTAAAACGTAAATGATTTCAAGCCCTCACATGTCACCACAATTACAAAATACACAGGAATTTTATAATACACTTACATTTTTGTATAATTATATAATTTACATTTTTATTAGTGATTATACAAACAAAAATGTCATAAATGGGATGTAATTACTATACTGTGCATTTCGATGAAATTTAAATTCTAGCCTTGAGGTTGGATATAAAAATAAAATAAAAAATAAAGTCTATTCTCATTTTCAAGAAAATTGCTTGAACTAAGAATTGCTTACATTATCAGTAACGTCACGTTTTTAACCCAAATATCTTTAAAAAATTGAAACAGGCACCATTTTTAATTAAATGATAACTGCTTGGGTATACAGATGATGAAAGGTTGTCGAGAGAAGCGGAAATAAAGAAAACACCCCGAGCCCAATAAAACAGTTTGTAGTGGGAAAGACCACGTTCAGTGTGTCTCTAGTTTCAATTATCTGGGATCTTTTGTTAATGATCGAATAAATGAAGAGAAAGAGATACAAAGCCGAATAATAGGCGCTAATAAAGTATATTGGGCAAGAAGAGGTCTCCTCAGGACTAAGCTGCTAAGTCGTCTTGCGAAGATAAATTTTGGATAAATCCATCCTCCAACACATGCCTGGACAGCCTAGATCCCACGCATAAGCTCAGCTGAAAGAATAGACAGGCTCCAGAAGGAAGTGTTGAGTGCATCAAGTGCCCAATAAAACTTGAGTAAGCATACCGTCTAAAGTAAAGCACAGACCTACGACATTTTCAATGAAATCCGAGCTTCCCATTTCATGCGAGTTCAACGCATTAAATGTCTTAAATAGGAAGCTGACAGACAAAATTAGCCAAATGAATATGAAGTATGATTTGTAATAAGGATAATAAAGAACCCAACAACAAAAGATACCAGGAAGTACTTCACGACTTTAGAAAGTATACTGAAATTCTGGAACAGAATGTAGACACAACGCCTACTCAGTCAAAGCACGTATGGACGGTGCGAGAGGTGCTCCGCACAAAGAAAAGGTTAGCTCGGAGCCAAATAAAACAGGTGCATTAAAGTTTGGAAGTAATGGAAAGATTAAAATGTATAATACCAGAAAATTAAAGATCCAAAAAGGATATTAGAGAATCATTTGTTTGGAACGATAATTAATTAGTGGGGTATAAAGGTAACTTAATCAACTAAACAACTAAATTTAATTTTTAACAACATTTAAAATAATTGCTTAAAAATTACTCTTTGTAATCGTTGGGCTCTGTTACGCCTTCATATATAAATATGTTGGGAATATTAATTTATTTCCATAATTTCAAGGATAAATTTTCAGTTTTGTAATGACGAAAAGTTGAATATTCATTATGATTATCTTATGAGCAATTTTCTGAAAAAATTTCATCCAATATTCCTAAAGTTCATTAGAATTTCCCTTATATTTTATTTGACGTTACGGGTTTTTTCCATCTTCATGACTAACTATATTGGAGAACAGCAATAATAACTGGTATATATAATAACTTATTTAAAACATGTTCATACATTCAGCTATTTACAACAAATTTATTTTATTATGGGTTATAAAATACCATACCTTTTGATACAATTTTACACTATTAATATTCACTCACTGTACCTTAAATTTCCTTTCAAAATTAGACCTAATAAAGTAAAATATAATTCTTCCAAAACTAAATAACATGGAACAAAAAAAATAATGTCATGTAATTTGAAATAAACTGTGTAATATTAAAAGGATACTGAGATAGGAAGGTTATGTTAATAAAAATTAAAAGTTTTAACGAGCAAAGCAGTCAGTTCATTCTCCTAAATAAGAAGCCAAAGTTAGCAGCAAAACGAAATATCGGTCAAAAAAATAACAGTAAAGTATCCTTCCAAGCTCTGGAGCAAATTTACAGAATTGATAAAACCAAGCAATGAGTTCAAATTAGGAAGCTGAAAAGAAGGGAATGTGCTATTTTCAAATAAAGATAAGATTTAAAAATTGATTAGAGGAAATGATATGAGTAAACAACTTAAGAAAGAATCTTTTAGTGCGCAAGCGCCGAACAATATCCTTTTTTTATTTAAATAAAAATCAACTTATGAATTAGTGAACGCGATTTAAAGAATATAAAACAAACCACAATGTATATAAAAAAAAATCAAGATGGTAAATAAGACAAGGGGGATGTCTGAAGTTATGCATAGGCTTTCCTCCCTTTGAGCATAATCTTCCGACCTAAAATCCACCCACGCGATTCTTTGTTAAGATGTTTGCCTACAGGTAAAAAAACAAACAACGAATTAGTAAATAGTAACAATTCCCGAACTAATATAAATATATTATGTAAGACAACGTTTAAATAGATATTTGTCTATTACCAAAAAAGTTCAATAAATTTAAAAAAGTCATCGAACTTAGTTTCAGGGAGTACTATCTGCAAAATAGTGAATTTTATAATCGCATACCGAGCAAAAAAATTAATAAATAAAAAAATGGGGTAATAAAATATTCCATATATATATATATATATATATATATATATATATATATATATATATATATATATATATATATATATATTAAAATTTCTTGTTCGGAAGTTATGATTTCTGATGAAGTGTGATGGATAAAAATAAACATACTAAATGAATTTATCAATTAATTTAATAAAATCACAGTAATATGGAAAAAATAAAATCTATTTTAATATGTTCACATACTTTCGTAATAACCCTTCACTCCCATTTGGGAAAAAACAATCACTAGTTCCGAAAATAACTATAGGCAAAGTGGCATTCAAAACAGAGAAAAGTTATAAATAACTATTCTTTATTTTAGCAAGTAATTCTTTATTATTATACAAACCGACGTTTCGACCCAACCATGAGGGTCATCATAAGGGCTAATATTAAAATTTACTTTGCATCTATACTTCTTGTATATTTGATTTCATTGTAACCCTGATGAAGATCAAACATGTTTGGGTTGAAATGTCTACATGTATATAATTTACAAAAAATAATGACTGATTTCTCTACTACGTATAATCCATGATATACATCGTCCAATCACTTATCTATCATACGTAATCATTCTAAAGGTTAAGATTCTCAAGAAGGTGGCCGCAAATGGAAGCGAACGCTCAACAAAATTTTTGTAATGAAGTTAATCAGATGTCTTAAACACTGAAAATAATTATGATCCTTAATTGGATATAAAAATCACAACAAATTGGAAAAAAAGGATATTTAGATTGAATTGGTGTTTGAAAATCATATATATGAAAAACAAAAACTAATTTTATATATATATATATATATATATATACAAACATACATACATACTGTACTATATATTATATTTATATTTAAATATATATATATATATTTCTGTATTTAATATCTGATAATCTATGTTTTCTAACCTTCAAAGATGGGTAGGAGGGAGGGGAAACACATCAGTATACGTCGGTTGGAAGGTGCTGACGAAATATCTGAAGAAAAAAGTAAGAATAACTGGTAATGTATTGGAGGATGGCCGCTGCCAAGACTCGGGCCATTCTCTTGCGGGGTACCACTAACAGGGCCGATCCTATTGCTTTAAATATATCAGGAGAAAGGACAGGTCCAAGTGAGGTTGCCACGTAACTAGGTATAAGAATTGGAAAGAAGTTTAACGTGACATCTTACTTGGACTACATCAGAAGTAGGGTGACCCTTCAAGCCCTAGCCATAGTCTCAATTGTATCTGGGCGCTTTATGGCCCTCCGATATCCAGCAACATTAACTATTTACAAAGGAATGATTATGGATATCCTGAGGTATGGGTCCACGATACAACGGATGGTTCTGCTGTGGGCCACCCGGACATACAGAAAAGTATCTGTGGTGTGGTGCAGGTCTCAAGGATATGTGAGAATATTTACTCATACCTATCGACTTCCTACTGCGAGAAGACAACATCTGACATAAGGTCCGGCGGATCTACGGGAGAACCTCAGAGTGAGGATCGGTGACCTTATCTTTCTATTAAAGAAACCATTCACAATCCTATTCAGAAACAAAAATGAATATTTATGCGAAATTATTTCGATACCTTACAGTTTACCATCAGATAATAATGCAAATAGGTGTAATAATAACAAAAAAAAACAAGCACAAATTGAAGTAATAATAGGAAACTGTTCATAAAAATAAAGTGAATAAATTAGTATATAATCACGAAGCAATAGTATCACTAATAATGGTAATAGTAAATTTTTAAATTGTTAAAAAAATTTCATAACTGTCTCTTAACTCAGACAAACTGCAGCTCAAGGTAACAATTGAAGAAATAAGTGGATGAAGGTTACAAATCTAAAGTTTTGAAGAAATAACGAAAAAAGTTGTTTTTATTTACCTAATTATTTAAAGACATTCAGTCTACTGAGAAATCTTGCGATTAATCAAGATTCTACGATAAGGCAAAGATAAGACAGGCACCTTACACCTTCACTCATCAGAAAAAAATCAAAATTTGAAAAGCACCTTCATTCACTAATATCTACAATAATTTTTAGTTAATAATCATTAAATTAAAAAAAAAAAAAGAGTTTGTACAGTTATATCTGCGTTTTATAAAATAAATATAAGATTTTTAATAAGAAATATTATAAGGTAGTAAGTAACCAATGCATACAAACAATTAAAACCCCTTAAACGTTGCAATCTAGACTTCCCTAACAGTCCATCCAGTGTGCTTGTCCTATGTAGATACAGGGCGTGGTTGTCCTCTTCTATATCAGTTTATTCTCCTCATTTCTTTAGTCCATCCTCTGCAGAAATTAGGGGTACTCAACTATATTCCATTCTACTAGGCTATCGTAAATTAGTCTCGTCCCTCAATAATAGTTCATCATGAGAATGTGCCCGAACCATCGTAACTTGTGCTACGAATCCTTTCTCTTTTAGATTTACCTTCGACTTTTCCTAAGTGTTGCCACTGCCAGTATCTCGCTTATATTTTTTAATCAAAGCTGAGGATTTAGAAAAAAAATAACAGGGAAGAAACGCAAATCTGTAAGCGGCCATCTTGGCTCCTTAAAGGCCTCTTTTTAGTTGAAAAGGCGTTGCGCCCTCAAGCTCATATTCGCTGAATAACTTAGTCTTCCATGAATCAACACTCCCTCAGTTGAATACTAGGATAATTGAGCGTCTCCAACACCCCCCCAATCATTGGCCACCGACTAAATTTCTCAAAAGTGGGAGAAAACCGCAAATACCTTTAACAACTGCGGTTATCTCTCACTGCCTTTGTGTTTTTCTTCAAAGTTTAATTTCGTATTTAACCTGTTTAGTTGGTCATTGGAGATGTTGATATTTTTCTGGAGACCCTGATCATTTGGTAGAACCAATATGAAGAATTCATAAAAAAAAAAAAAAAAAAAAAAAAAACATTAAACACGCAAAATAGGCGGGATATCCAGTATCACAGTTCGATCCATTCTTCATGAACTAATTGTCAGTACAAAGTTAAGAAACAATACGTAACGAAGGAAATAATTTTATAATTTGTGTGTATTAAAAAAAAAAATTTAGAAAAGATTTATAAAGATTATCATTACCAATTATGTAATTAAGAAAATGTCCATTGTAAAAAAAAAGTCCATTTTGAATTTTAATGAAAGTGATTGAAATCATTTCAAGAACACTTTGTTATAAAAATAATCACACAAATACAACTGTTAATAATTATATATGTATACAAATTATAAATACGAAAATTATAAAAAAAAAAATACATTAAGTACAAACCCCGATACATTAAGCCCTAATGCGATTAAAAAGAAAAAGACATATCTCATTACTAAGGAATGATAAAGTATCTCGGAAGGAACAATTAGAAAACACTGATAAGACCTTATCAATAGAGAACAGCTCTTATCAATGCATTGCCTTAACTTACATCAAGGCTCAAGTTACCAGCTCAATGATGCAATCCCAACTACCTTTAAATGACGCAATATAAGATACTTCCAATGAAGCAATACAAAATAATAATTACCAAGACAAAACTAAAGTAGGTGATAAAAAAAACAAAAAAAAAAAACTAACTTTCACAGGAAACTGGAGGCTAGAAAACTGAAATCAACATTTTAAATCATTTCTAAAAATTAGATTGACATCTCCTAAAGCATAAAATTAAATTAATTTCTGGGAGGAATATGAATTTAATCACTACCGAAACCAATTCCATTAGTTTATTAAGATAACTTCATAAAAATATAAAAGTTATAACTAATACGAAAATATATATTTTGAACCAAAGATATATATATATATATATATATATATATATATATATATATATATATACATATATATACATATATATTTTGAGATGAGGAACTATTCCATTGTAAAACATCGGGTGTTCCAGGACTCAATTATTTTTAAGATCTGTTTTATATATTTAAAAAAAAATATAGTAATTACAATACTCATGTCACTATCTCTAAATTTTGCGTAGAGTCAAAAAAACAAAATTTTTACTTTTAATAAGAAAGAGATAACACACACACACACACACACGTGTGTTTAATATAAAAATAATTTGAACAGATGAACATACATTATCCGGAGGTTTATTACGTGATTTATGATTGCCTTAATTTAATTTAGTAAGAAAGCAATTTAAAGTGCTAAATGTTCATTACTATAGATAGACTTACAACTTTAAAAAAATTAAATTGTCTTCATATTGAGGTGGTTATTTTTTAAACAATATGTACTAGAAGTGATTACTCGCAGTATCGAGTAGTTGACAATCTTTTAGCCTAAAATTCACAAAAAATAAAATGACTCTTGATAAAATCGTTCCTATTAGTATCACAGTTTTTATATATTGATATATTGACGATATATTGATTTCATTGAAAAAGACGAAGGAAGTTGACTACAGCTACTTGAAGGTAAGGGAAGGTACCCTTTAAATCCAGCACTAAAATGCAGATGATTTTTATCGACCGGTTGGGGATAAAAACTCAGGCACTATAATGTCAACCGTAGAACGAATCCGTGGTGTTAAAGCCTCTTAGGACCTACACAAACACGGAAAAACCTGGAGGCTATGTGAAGTTGAAGACCCACTTCTGTAATTGGTAAAGTAACAGTACTCCCTTAGCATCTACCTAACCAAAGAAACTTCGTGGGATGTGATAGTACAGGTAAATTCATTTTTTGTATTCACTATTTTTAAAGGAAACAATGGCAAAATTTGTACATATTTAAGTTTTTTTGATAACAACAAGTAATAAGATTCTATGACTAAATATATGAAATGGAGCCTAATGTACAATAACATCAATCATGAATTCAGGTTTTTGAGTTTTGATTTATTCTAGTTATTGTCGAAAAAATCAGTTCAGATGACGAATCCATTATCGAATCCGGTACCGTTATTCCTGCTTGTTAATATTACTTTAATTTGATTAATGAATTTTATTTTTCTAAACAATTTTTAAGGGGAAAAAAACATCCTAAAACATCTTGTATTCCTACAATTACAGAACTGAATTCCGAGGAAATTAATGGGGTAGTTTTTAATAAAAAGATGATATAAATTAATACAGTACATTGATAATCACAGGGAATAGTTGATAGATCGAAAAATGGTCCTTCTGAATAATGCGTAACTTTATCGTCTCTCAACATGCAGCAAACTGAATGAAAGTTGGTAACCCATAACTCTCCTCAATAACTCGGAAAGATTTAGAGTTGTGGGTTACTACTAACTTCTTTACAGTTTGTAGAAGGCTTGGGAGATAACCAAAATAAACATAACTCAGGAGGACTATTTTTCTACTTATTCTCTTTGCCCGATATAAAATATAAATGACAATAGAATTCATATAATCCTTAAAAAATAGAGGAAAAAAAAAACTAAAATATACAGTTTTAAAATGGTACATAAAAACAATACTATCTGTTTTCAATAAAATATTACTCGGTTATATCTGAAGTCAAGATTATCTCAAAGTGGCCTGTTCGGCCATTACAGAGTGCCCAAAAGTGGTTTCTATTTTATATAAATCAGATGTTTTTATTTTTCTGAATAAAATCTAAAAAACTGTCTTTTCTGGTCTATTTGAACTCTTATTATTTGGACTGCTTACAGCCTTGTTTGTAGTTTATTAATTTGTTCTATCTCTTGCCCACAAGTCACATGTGATAAGTAATTCTCCAAACTTAAAATTGTTAAAAACCAATTTAAGTCTACTATAATCCTTATGACTAATATAATTTTTAATAATGCAGAAAGAAAGTCACAATATAACTTGGATAGAAATGAAAATTTAGATAAAGTAACCAGGACTATTGAAAAATTGGGCAAAATGCTGTGAAGTTAGATTATTTCATGACTTAAATTGTAAATAATTATTTTGTATAATTTTTTTTTAAATCATAAAAACGTAATCGTATTTTTTTTCCTTATATGTGATAGGCTTACTCATTACTCTTTCCATTTTGAGGTTTTTCAGTTGGATTTAGCAGACCCTAAGTTGCCCAAATCTAAAAATGTTTCTCACTCTCATTATCATATCAGACAATATAACCTGTTTTTAATAGATTAATATTTTTCTAGTCTGTATCAAGTTTAGATATAAGAAAAATAATTTAAAAAACGTATAAAGTAACAACTACAACAAATAAACTTGATTTTTTATAAAGATCTTTCCTTTACACAAATGCTTCTTAAAGACCAAAATAGCTAAAAATGTGCTTTTCAGCGATTTAGTTTTAAACAACCTCTTGGTAATAGTCTGATCTCCACCGTAAGGTTATAATAATAATCGCGAGTTTTTATAAATGAATCTAAAGCTGTTAAACAAAAGAGAAAGAAACATAGAACGAAATTGAATATATGTAAATGAATTATCGTCAACCAGAATATGTGTGAAAACACGAACGAAGATTACTTAACAACAAAAAGAATTTTTAAAAAACAATTATTCATGCCATCAATTTAGAATAAACAAAATAAGTGCTATTTGGCAAATTAAATAGGGTTGTTAAAAATAAAAAAAATCAGTTGTAAAATTTTATGTAACTCTTCAAAGAATTTTATGTAAATATTAAAATTTAAAAAATTTAGATGTTACTAAACGAAAAACTGTAAATATAATTTTTTTTTTAACTCAAGTAATAAAAGCATAATGACTAAACTACAAAAAAAAACTCACTTTTTATTACTTATATGCCAGAAAAGGACTTACTATTTATAAGAATTCAAAAGGAATACATATTGATAAAAATTATCATAAAAGTAAAAAATTGTAAAACATAAAAACTTTCTTTCAAGTAAAATAAATTCACATAATATTCAATAATTCCCGCCAGCCTTAAACTAATGTACTAAAACACCGATTTTTAACGGAATGTAAAATATTTTTATTTTACAGGTATTTGCAAACATATACTTAAATGCAATTATCTGAATTACAACAAATAGACTGCATTTCAATAAAAAATAAATAAAAAATTTGTTAATACATCCTTTTTTTTTTAAATTGTATTTTAAATTTTTTTTTAAAAAGTGAGGCCCCAAAAAATATTTCTATTCCAAGCGGTCATGGTTACCGAAGTAATTAATCAAGTACATAAAGACGATTAATAATTAAGAAAGGATACTGAAATAGGAATTATTGAAATGAATAATAATTAAATTCAATTAACATGTTTAAAGTAATCCAAGAAGAATTTCTTTGAAGAAATATTTAGTTTAATTTTTTTTTTAACGCTACTAACTTCTCAAATATTTTATCAACAATTAGACGCCATATGATTAATTTTTACCATGCACATTAGGAGTTAACTGAATATGTTTGAATACTTTGATAAAAAGGCGGCATTTTTTTTTTTTGATCAACCAAAAGTTATTCTTAAAAAAAATTGAAATTTAGACAATATATGTGGAAAAAAAAAACAACTTTTAAGCACAACCGTATTAATATAAAAAAGCAGACAAAAAATAAAAGATATCCGTAGATGGAAGTAGATCATATCATAATATTTTTTTTTTTTTATTCTCATAATTCAACACTATTTGCTGCATATATGAAGTGCATTTTATAGTTTCATAGCATATAAAATTTGAACATAATGAAAAATACTGGTCAGTCCAAAATTGAGAAAATCAGTAACCTTAATTTGAATTTTTTAATTAAATTACATAATTTTTCAGTTAAGATACATAATGCAAAATAGAGTTTTAATTATTGAATTAGTGTAAATTATAATTTATGATATTGAAATGATAATTTTAATCGGCATACTGCGTCAAACCCTACAATTTAATGGCTTATAGAAGTTGTCTGCTGATACCAATCAGAATATGTAATATTTTTTAAAGTATAAATAATTTTCATCGCTATATAGCGGAACCGTTAACAATAAATAATAAATAATACGAAGAATGCTAACGTTTTATTTCATACATACTCCTCTCGAATGGACACGAATTAGGTTTCAATACTACACAGGTTAGAATCAATGGAATCTTCTAACGGCGGACCGTGAAGTTCCAGGAACTGCCAAGAGTATCCTTGAGTCTTGTCCAAACAAAAGTGTAGCAGGGCAAAGAAGTACAAAATAATTAAAATAGCCACTAGAAACGAATTAAAAAAATATAATGCATATGAAATGCAGTAAATAAAAATATAAATATAGTTAGAATCGGAACGGGGTAGGTTATTTAAGAAATACAGAATATATAGATAGTAAAAATACATCTTTTACAGAATCTGGATCACAAAATTCCGAAAAATCTAAAACATGATTCAAATACTAAACCCAGGAATTTTTTACGTTTCCAAATGAACATTCTTATACTGTTTAAACCAATTTTAATAATGTACATTTGACAATTTATAAAAAAGAAATTGTTTCGGGTATTCGCCGTTCTAAAGAAAAACATAAAGTGAAACAAAAAATTATAAGTAAAAGAATAAAAGGATCACTAGTTTCTTAGATAAAAATACCGCATTGTGAACTTAATATAATTAACTTAATTTAATTATAAAGCCGAAGAATAGCAAAGTTGCTTTTTAATATGATTTAGATATAAGTAAGCAAACTTCATTGCCAACAATCATTAGTCCGAGAAGCATCCCAACAGGTGGCCATCAACTGATAACGATTTTGAACCTACAGAACTGATAACGGATCTAAAAAAAATATGCGTTATTTTAGATATTAATAAATAATAATAAAAAAAAAATAAACAAAAGTAATACTTTTGAGATAATCGATTGAAACGGTTATAGGTTCATAACTATGATTTTGATTTGTCGTAATCGATAAAGCGGACATCAAGAAGTCGCGATATTCAAGGTTATTGCTAAGACAATAGTTTAAAGACTTCCAGATATATTGAGTTGATTCAATACAATGACACAGGATTCAGAAACATCGAACATAAGCCATAGGAAATCTACCGAGAAAGTAATTACAAGAAAATTTTAAAAAAACTCACATTTTAGCGAAGCGGTGGTGAACTATAATGAAGTTATGAAGGTGAATCCATTGTTAAGCTGTAGAACTGACTGAATGCCGCAGGTGAAAGCAGGTGTCGCGGTGCGGACTGAGCCGGGATCGGCCGGACTCGGCAACCTCCGACATTCTTCTCCGCTCTTCGGCTACCTTCGACATTCCCAACTAGCAACAATAGACCAGTGCAACAGGTAGCCTTCTCAACTCCAGGTAGGTCTTACACCTATCCCGTAGCAAAAACCCATCTCTGCCTTGACTCATGCCCCGTGTTCCCAGGCTTCAAAAACGGCCGGCTGTGTACTTAAATAGAAAAAACCACGTCTGTAAACAGCAATGATCCCAAACTGAGGCCTGGAAGGTAGAAGTCATTAAAAACTCGATAAGCGGTTTCCGCTTGACGTAAGCGTAATGACCCCATTTTGTTTATACAACGCTATTGGTAATGGAATCGCTAAATGTTAAAATTGCATCCGTTAATAATATTTATTGCATGCATTAACCAAGAAGAGTGGTAAACCTTAGGGTGAGGTCTATGTTCGAGCTGCGATAATCGATGAAAGCAGCGGTACAACCAAAGTGAAGAAAACATGCCTGTTTTCTAGTGTAGTGTTTGTTTATATGGCAGCAAATGGGAGAACCGCGACCAGCGACTAACGATAGGAGCGTCGATAATGGCCTCATCGAGTATGCATTTATATATTATGTATGCATGTATATCTCAACTTCTATCGAGTACGGACGTTGACTTCTTATGAGTGAAATTTTCGCCAGGCTCCCATGTGCGACAAAACACATTATACCATTTTTTCTGCAGTTAATCCGATAATGCAGTCAAAGTTTCAATAATATATAAATAATAAATTTTATGGGATGTTGCCTTAAATATTTATAAATATGATGAAATTCTCCTTAATTGATGAAATTATCAATATTTAAAGGGTGGACTGCGAATTGGCGCTCTTTCTGTGCGTCTTCATGGAAATAATTGGAAATAATATTTTATAGCACTTGATGATAAAAACATTTCTTCTTCTTCGGAATCACTCATTCTAAAGTCAGAGCATTTACTAGGAATTCATTATTTACTTTTTTAACTTCTTTTAAATCAAACTCGTCTCGCAGCTATCGAAGCTCTAACATAAACCTGCACTTACACCGAGACCTACATAGATTTGATCTTGTGGATTCGAATTTCCACAGGGTTTCAGAAGAGGTAAATAGACAATGTTGGTATCAGCATCGAATCCAAAAAAACGAAAAGGGACGTAGTTTCGGAAGTTCTGTCTCCTGGAGACTTTTAGGCATAAAGGAGAGAGAAATAACATTGCAAAGTAAATCATCAGCGACGTTTAGTCTCTACTTCATTTTTGAAGTGTGCGGTCCTAGTCAACATTTATTTTCGAAATTCATTCATTTTCAAAAATTAATATACATATCGATAATGACAAATAAATTACTACCATGGGAATGTAGTCAGCGTTGTGAGATGAGAATGATCTGCTCTAATTGTAAGTTAAAAAACACAACGCATAGAAAGAAATGATTAATTTCAAACAGGGCCCCGCCATCACCTAAACCCAAGCCCGGAGCATAACAGTTCAGCGCGCGCACCCTACCACTCAATTTTATATGTATTTTATTTTTTTCAATAATATTAATTTATGGATTAAGGTGATATGAAAACGGAACATACTACTGTATTAAAATAAAGAGTTTATTGCTATACATAAAATACAACACAATGTTTTTTACAAAATTATTTTATAATTATTACTTAAGTAAAATTTAATAATAATTATTGCAGTAAATTGTTCATAATAACACTAGTTGAACTTGAACTAGTTTTATCTTCAAAAAACTCTTGCCTTCCTTTCCGGTAAACATTTATAATCGAGTCAAAACTCAATTTTCCTGCTAATCTGGGCTCAACAGACACCACAACTCATTCTCTCATTAAACAATAAATAAACATTGTTAAAATTTGTTAAACTATAACAAATATTGTTAAAGTGCTAGATTAACGTTGTGGTTTAGGGGCTTGAAAAAAGAGACGATAACTAAAACAACGTTGAGCGAGTATAATCTGAATATAAATTTTTTTTTTCAGGCGAAAGAGATAGTTTACAACAGATAAAAACATGGGAAGCAAATTTATTTCTAAATATTTATTTAAATACAAAAGAAAATACACATTCATGTATCAGAAAATGAATGAGATAATATCGAAGGTGTCGAGGCCGAAAGGAAGGCTTACGAGCCTTCCTACGAAAGCAAGAAATTGAGATTTTTAATGAAAAGAGTTCGTTAGCGGTAGTTCTTTCATCTCACGCTAGGTTTGAATAGATTAAAAAAAAAAACGAGAAATTGAAAATAATAGATTTCTTCGCTTGCGCTTTTTGGCAT
Source organism: Rhaphigaster nebulosa (assembly GCA_948150685.1). Taxonomy (NCBI): domain Eukaryota; kingdom Metazoa; phylum Arthropoda; class Insecta; order Hemiptera; family Pentatomidae; genus Rhaphigaster; species Rhaphigaster nebulosa. The sequence continues at coordinate 49,094,873 of OX411308.1, read as the reverse complement.
TGGCACCATCGATATTAGTTAAAAGTTAATATTAAACTTATATACACTGAATACACTGAATTAATTACAAAAACGAAAACGAAATGAACAGAAGGCCTTTCCGAGAACTAGGATGACAAACAACAGACGGTACAAGTTAACGTGGACAACGCAATAACGGAACAACCCGAGCATTGGGCCATCAATGTCAAACGACGTAGACAGAACCCTCGCTAACCAGGACGACGTTAACCGAGGAACTACTGTAAATTGTATAAAACAATGTCGATGAAGAATTAGTCCAAGAAATAAATAAATAAAATACAAAATATGCCATCGGTTTGGAGGTAAAGGTCATCAACTGCATTTTTGCGATGAAGTTTGGTCCGATCTATCTGTGCATTCGGCAAATTTTCGCTTTCATATTGACAAATATGGCCAGTAGTAAAAATCCAAAAGATTACACTAAAACAAATATAACAGAAAATACGAAAAGAAATTTTAAAATCCAATGAAAATGACTAAAAGAAACGAGATACAAGAGAAAACATGGGCAAGATTGTGGAGCCAGGCAATGCTTGTTATTGCTTAATTCCAAAAGCAATAAGTTCTCGCTAACAGCCCAGAGACCTGAAAGTTAGAATCAAAGAAACTATTATCTTTCTTCTGTTCTCTACAAGTGCGAAAAGAGGCCTTATCTTATATGTATTAAAAACAAGGCTTAAGGTCTTCGAAAAAGTATGGAAGAATGTACAAGGAATCAGACAAAAAGAATGAAAGAATAAGCTTTATGATGTGGAATTTGTAATAAAGATAGAGGTAATGGAAAATCAACCGCCAAAATTTATAAGGATGTGTAAAGTTATGGTGCTTAATAATTAAGGATTCCTAGAAAATAATTGTGCTGGACAGACAAGTAAATAGGTAATAGCTGGAAGGATCATATACAGTCTGACTAATAGGAGAAAAGAAAACTTTGATGTTCTGATAATGGGATAAGACCCCGAAACGTCATAAATGAGATGATATGTGAGTGAAAAATAAATAAATTTTAGGAAGCCTGTACACTAATAAGTACACAGAGATTCCAGAAGACTTCTCTCTAAATTAAAAATAAAAGATAGTGTTTGTTAGTTTTAAATAGGTTTTCCAATCTGCCATCATTGTTCCGAAGTTTTCTATCAACACAACGTTGGTCTAAATTTGTAGCTTTTGAAAAATGTAATAAAAACCTTTATTCCTTATAGAATGGAACAAATTAAAATTGATGGGGTCCTGGTACCTCACCGTAATGTACCAGAGGGTGCAAATGGGACGTCCTATTATTATTCCCTGTCCTATGTTATGTATGGTACAGTCTCGCATGCAAATCAAGTACAAACAAGCGTTGTACAGTACCTGTCAATTAAAATAGCTGGCAACGGTGACAGATGAATACGATGAGGTCAAGTGGCAACATTTACCGAACTTTGAGCCTCTCATCCCGATATAGTTTCCTCCTCCTGCATTTTCTTTTCCTACTGAGGTTAAACTTCCCATCTGTACATCAACAGTAACTGAGAGGATTGAAAAAGTCTACTTACAATATGTCCAAGAACAATTCGACGATGATTTAACTCTTATTAATTTACTAAACCCGGCTAAAGGTGCAAATAACTACTGTCCGAGGTCTCCTACAGATGTTAGTTCTTCCTCTTCCTCTGTGATAAGTTTCACAAATAATTTAAGTGCTGTGAACAAAAGGAAGAAAAAACAACACTTAAAAGTCAACGACAGAATAAAAGGACAAAAAAATAGAGGATCTGTTAAAAAAAAATTTGAATTTCTTAGAAAGTCTGTCAAAAAATCTATTTAAAAAATCCTAAACGTCTTAGAGAGGCTGTTAGAAAATATAATAGGAAGAATCTAGAAGATAATGGTGAAGCTGTTGACGATACAATGAAAAAACACAACTGACCCCGTGGAAAACAGATTCACGATCAGAATTTATGACCACTAAAAACAAGATGATATCTCTTGAGTCAACATATTGAATGCAAGTGATGCCATGCGAAAAATTGGAAAGGAGAAAGCCATAGCTTCCGCTGCAGATATGGTTAACTTTACTGAGCCACTCCGCAGTCTTCTTATTGATAACCTCAATGGCACTACAGACCAAGAACATTGCCGGTGCGATTTAGTCTTCTTCCAAATATTTTATAGCTTGCATCTTATCAATATTTTATGCTCAGACATCTTAGAAGAGTCACCCAACCACATTTTGCTATGAACCATGGTTTCCGTGGTGGGGCGGCAGGCTACCCTTAGCTCCATAACCGATACCCTTGGAACCGAATCGGCAGTGCTCTTCCCACCGACGTAACTTCAATCACTCAGGCAAAGGCACAGTGGCAAATTGGTCTAGATTCACGGATTAGGGCTGTTCAGGCTCAGCAGACGTACGAGCACCTATAATTCTTTACTGGAAGCAAACCGTCAATGAGCCAAGCTTCCAGAGGACTACGAGGAGTGGCTATTAAATAACGAGACTGACGTTGCAATAAAATTTATTTTTATTATATACATAATTACTTACTATCACCTTCAATATACATCCCTTCTCTATCCCTACAACGCTCCATGCGAATTTTCCATTGTTGAAAACAGTGCTGGAAGTCATCTTCTGTCAGCTCCTTCAGAACGCTTTCTTTTTTACAGCTTCCACGGACTCAAATCTCGTCCCTTTTAATGAAGATTTCACCTTAGGGAACAGATAGAAGTCACACGGTGCAAGATCTGGTGAATAAGGTGGATGTTCTAACACTGGGATGCTGAACTGGGCTAGGAATCTCTTGACAGATAACGCGGAATGAGCTGGCGAATTGTCTTGGTGGAGAACCCATGATTTGTCCTTCCACATTTCGGGTCGTTTTTGCCTTACTCTTTCACGTAGTTTTGAAAGTACCTCAAGGTAGTAGTACTGGTTAATAATTGACCTTCAGGAACCCAGTGAAGGTACACAATCCCATGAATATCGAAAAAAACGATCATCATTGCTTTAAATTTTAACTTGCTCATTCTAGCTTTTTTGCCTCTCGGTGAAGTTGGGGTCTTCCAGTGCATGGATTGGCGCTTCCGGATCATAAGTAAAAAACCACGTTTTATCACATGTTACCGTGGAAGCTGTAAAAGAGAAAGCGGCACGCGTCCTGAAGTTGCTGACAGAAGATAACTTTCAGCACTGTTTCCAACAATGGAAAATTCACATGGAGCGTTGTAGGGATAGAGAAAGGGTGTATATTGAAGGTGAGAGTAAGTAATTATGTATAAAATAAAAATAAATTTTATTGCAACGTCAGTCTCGTTATTTAATAGCCACACCTCGTATTAGACCTACTGGAAGACCACAACGCGATTCGCGATGAAGCTATACAGAGTAGGATCACTCATATCTGATCTGTATGAGTTGCCTCCAGACAGAGCTATCATACCCGAGAGAGGGAGATGATATTTGAGAAAACCCGAGACCGGGATTTACTATATATTAGATTAAACCAACCTTTGGATTAGAGCCAGCCATGATAGATAATCAGTAGTGATAATTGGCAGAGCACTTCCAGGAACTATTGAATGGGAACCCAAGGAACACTGAAGAGGATCAGCTCCAGGAACTCGATAGGGACTCGGAATCGGAAGAGCCGGAGGAGGATGATGTGCCACCCGACAAGGAGGAAATAATAGAAATAGCCATGGTCTGAAATCTCATAAAGCCCCAGGATTGGAAAGGATTCGGGGAGAGCTTGTAAAATATTTTGGAGATGAGGTCTGAGATCAGATGCACCAGCTAATATTTGACATATGGACAGAGGAAGAAGGTCTCCGAGGATTGGAAAGTGGCGCTCCCGTGTCCTATCTACAAAAAAAGAGTCAAAATGAACTGCTCCAAATACAGAGGAATTTCTTTCCAGAATGTTGCTTAGAAGGTGCTAGTCTACATGGAGAGGGTACTAGGTGTCAATGTGGATTCAGAAGACGGAGATCCACCATAGATTTTATATTTGTTGTCCGGTCGATGTTGGAGAAAACACTAGAATACAATATAGATCTGCATCACTTATTTATAGACTTTCAGCAAGCATGCGATTCAGTGGACAAACCTTGAAGAAGGACCTCCTCTGTTTAGGCGTATCGAGGAAATTAATCCGACTAATAAGATCGACGTCGGTGAATATTAGTGGCAGAGTGAAATTACAGGGAGCGCTTCCTGAGGAATATCCAGTAGATTCCGGAATTATGCGGGAGAATACTAAGGCTTCTACCTTCTTCAATATATGTATGAAGAACATAGTAAGGGCCATCAGAGCCAACCATGGTGGAACTATATGCAACCGCTTGACGCAACACCTGGCATATAAGGGTGATGTGGAGGTCGCAAGAACCCTACCAGCACTAGCAGGCTCATTAGAGTTATTTGGAGTAGCGGCAACAAACCAAGGTCTTCGTATGAACGAAGAAAAGACCGTCTACATGAAAAACAGGCGAAGCCAACAACTACAAAATGAAAAGGACATAACTATAGGCACGCATAGTTTCACAGTACGCAAACAATTTAAATACATTGGCTCCTTGGTGACGGACGATAGTAAGATAGGGACTGAATAGGAGCCAGAATAGCTGCGGGGAACCGATGTTACTTTGCTCTTCAGCATATAATGAAGTTCCGGGGGCTTTCAAGAAAAGCAAGGAAAATTGTGTACAAAACTATGATTCGTCCGGTGGTTACGTATGGTAGCGAAACATCGGCTCTGGCAGTTAAATATGAGACTACTATCTGTATGGGAGAGGAAAATCCTTCAAATTTCGGCAGATTTACGGACCCATTAGCGAAGGTGTATGGAGGTCAAGATACAACAGGAAGCTGTAAGGTGAAGCCGATATTGTCACCCTCATCAAAGCCGGACGCATGAGATAGCTGGGACATGTGGAGACGTTGATAGTGAAGCGGTTGTCAAAAAAGATAATGGAAGGACGACCTGGAGGACTGAAAAGCGGAGGCTCAGGGGGTTAAAGGACGTCGAGGTTGTAAAATCACAAAATTTGGGACAAGCTTTTCACAGGGCATTTTTTTTAAAAATCACTTTGTATATTAATTTCAGCTCAATTTTAATTAATACAGAAGAACAAAGCTCAAACTCAAGCCTTTATGTTTGGAATTTTCTAATTATATCCTCTTAATTTTAATAATAATAACTGTCCTAGATCTCAAATATTTGTAAAACAAGTGCAATCAAGAAAAGATACAAGTCGATATTCACCGTTTGAAATGGAAGACACAAGACAATTGCTAGACAATGTTGTGCGTTGTTTCATAGTGTGGACGCCTCAGAAGGCGAGATCTTCAGTTATCAGAGGCACCAATTTCCGTATTTTGTTCAAATTTAATTTTGCTCATTTGGAGGAGCTCTTATTAAAAATTGGTAAAGTCTAACTAATATATAAATATAGTACTTATCATTAACATTTCTAGCACTAATAAGTCAAAAACAAAATGGGATTCCACATCATCCCTACCAAGTCCAACTATCAAATGTGAAAAAATACGATTTTCATATTCTTTACTTTGAAACGCACTAGATGAGGCACGTATTGTGTGTGCCAGTCTTGAAAACCTAACCCCCAAATGAAACAAGGAGTCAACACTTGAGTATCAGGAATTCAAGACTGCATACCTCCACTAGTGCGTTTCAAGTTGAGGAATATGAAACTGCATTTTTTCACATTCGACAGTTGGACATGGTAGGGATGATATTAACACCTCTTCCAGTATATATTTTTTTTATTTTAGTAAAACCTCAACATTTCGTGTGAAAAACTATCTTGAAAATTATTTGTGAGTATAATATAACTATCAATGAATAGCAATAAAAAAAAACCTTATTAATTTTATGGAGTGGGATTAGGCCAAATCAGGTGCTCTCAGCTGTTTTCGATTTCCTTTTGTTTCTATTCAATCCCGATTAATGTTGCGGCTGGTATGAACCAGCTCTATGTTTAGTTATTTGAATGGTGTCCAAATTCATAAATGAATGTTGGCTTATAAGGCCAAAGAACGATTGATCAACAGAAGTCAACAAATCTTAGTATAATCTCCATAGAGCTGCTTCCATAAACTATGAGGTCATAAAAATTTTTGCAGCAAAAAAAATATAGCAAAGAGAAATTTTAATGTAATTTGTACTAATGTATTTATTGTAATGTAATTTAATATTCCATTTTTTTTTTATCTGTGTTTGTTTGATTTGACCTTAGTTCAGTCAATAAAATGTTTTAAAATTATGATTTGATATATTTATTTCATGTGAATTTCAATTGAATTTTTTATTGGGGAGGAGAAATGAAAGAAGCGGCGGCAAAATTAATTTTGCCCCTTCTCCCTGGAAAAATTCTAGATCCGGACCTGCAATAAAGGTCTGAAGGCGGTAACAATGGCACGACAAGATCCTCTAGGGAAGTGGTTCCGAACAGGTGGACCGCGAAATGTCATAGAAAATTATTTTTGCAAATATCGTAATAAATTAAATGAAAATTATTTGTAAGCCACAGAATCGCTATACACACAGTCAACATTTTTATTTGACATTTCCATCGGCGTAAATAACGTCAAGGCAACATAGGCACTGCCACGTTGCAAGACCTGAACTGAAGAAATAAATAATTTCGGTATTATTCTATTAATCCTAATTATCTAATATCCTATAGAAATAGTTGTATTACTTTAATAATAGTATTACTTTCCGTTCACAATCGTAATTCGTATAGACTGCCACGCCTGACCTCGGTGTGCATTCGCCCTTATTTAGGCTACTGGACATATCACGCCCAACGTTTTCACGTAAGGTGGCAATGCACAGCAATTAACAAGTCATTTCGATCGATATTTGGCCATTTCCATTTCGTTCCATCTGAACATGAGTGGTCATAATTGCGAATATCTCATACGAAAAATAATACAGAAGAGACCTTATTGACCAGGTTTGCGTTTATGGCCTATTTTCTATGCAATTGGATGATAGCACAGGGGTTTGGTTTTTGTACGTTATTTATGGGAAGACCTGTTATTTGATGATTTTTTATTTATTTTTTTGTGAACTATTTTACACAACGGCTGATGATATTTTCAGTGCACTAAATGATAGTAAATCTGACAATGTTAAAATTTTCAATTTTACACATATTTTACGGATTTGTATTGCATATCCCGAATATTTTAACTGCATAAAAATCCGGGCTCTGGTAATGGCCGAATTTCTTCAAATTACTTTTATAATAGGGTCGAGGATATGAAATTGTAAATTAAATTGAATGTATTTATTTTCAACCTAATTGTGATATTTTAAACAAAATTACATTCCCGCTTCCTTTTCGGCGCTTAGTAGACTGATATATGTCATTCGCAAATAAACTGCCACATTGTTTTATTGGTGGCTGATAAAACAAGAAAAAATAAATGATTGGAAACTTACCTTAAAGTTCACAAAAATGTTGTACAAGTACTAGGGAAGGTCCAGCTGAAGAATTTTGTGAGTTTGAAAATTTGTTGATTTGCTATGAATTTTTGAAAATGGCACTCATTTTTCAGTGTTACGAGCATCACGTTATGAAAATAGACTTTTTTTCTAATTTTTTTCGGGTTTTATAGCAAATATTACAGCAGCTATTGCACTGATGCAGTCAGTACAAAAGATTGACATACAGGAACATTATGGTGGTTCTAGAAATAGAAAGGGTCTAAAAAAATATATTAACAAAAGTAAATCGACCTTGTGAGACCATTGTGGAAGCGAAATTTATTTCAGGGAAATTCTTTCAAATTAAATGAATGTTCAAAAAATTACATTAAAAGTAAGATATTAGCGTAACACTCATAAAACTTGATTAAGATACTGATCATGTTATTCTGATTTTCAAATTTTTTTTTAACTAAAATCAAACTTGGCCAGGAAAATACAAATCTACTGTTAACTTTAAACAAAATGGCTACTCTTCACCAACCTAACACACACGCATGTTATTCTCAAATAACTTTTCCGGGAGTGTTCGATCTGTGAACAACCTCGTCTGATGCTCCAATAGTCAGCCATCATATTCACGTTCCATCTTCCCTGATATCCTGCCTCCACGATCTTCAAAGCTTGCTGGAATCGTTCACCCTCCTCATCACTAACTGCACCAAGATTTTTCGGAAAATAAGGAAGATGGTTATGCAGAAATAGTCATTGAAAAATTTCGGTGTAATTCTGTGCTCGTGTATTTCCAAGAAAGTTTTTTATAAGGTCTTTGAATGCCATCCAAGCATTTTTTTGGGAGTTCTGTGATTGCTCCGATAACGAGCTGCCGTATCTTTGGGCTGTCAAACACATCGGCTTTTATCTTTTCAAAAGACAGACTAAGAAATGGCGTAATGAGATACTTGAAACAGTCTCCTCCAATCGGCAAAGCTTTAACACATTGCTTCATGACATTCCTATACAGAGGTGGAAATATAATGTTCTTTCTACCGACAAGTGGCTGGTGTAGAATATTAGGATCACCAGGTTTGAGGCCAGATCTTGGCGGCCAATTTGACTGCAACCAATGCTTCTCACAAGTTCTGCTGCCCCACATGCACAAAAAACAGGGATACTTGGGATATCCCGTTGCTGGCCAAGAAGAAAGCAAACCATTTTAAGGTCAACACAAATAATCCATTTGTGCATGTCATATTGCAACAAACCAATGACTCTCTTTATGTCTTCATATTCTTCACGCAAACAAACCGAATGGCCTATTAGTACTGCACCAAATAAATTTCCATTGTGGAGAAGGACACACTTCAAGCTAGCTTTGAGCTATCGATGGACAATCGCCAATAATTTGCGTTATACGCTGGAATTTCCAACTCTTCCATTAAACCATGTACAGGGAATGGTGATCAGGCCATATATATAACAAAACGAATCGAAACTGTTTAAATACTTACAACACGAAAAAGTACAGATAGACATGATCTAAATAAAAGAATATAACTACAATCGTAAAGATTATTAATTTAATTTATGAATATAATAGAAAAATTAATAAATACCTAATACATTTATTTATAATATTTACTATAATGAGTGACACACAACGTCTCACTATACTATCTGAGGAGTAACTGAATAATATAATATCAAGCCTAGACAAGTTCTCGTATGAACCTGTCGCTGGTCTGCGTCATTTACCTAGCGAAGAGTTGTCACATTGAAAAAAGCTGTAGCGATAAAACTTAACGTGATAGAGGAAAATTAATACATTTTTGAAAGCAGCATGCCTATTTAACTTTAAAACAGCTGAAAAATCAAACTCAACAGAAATTATGTTAAAAATTGTTCCCCAATGTTACTATTTCTTTTATTATATAACATGTGTTATGCGCGGTAGGTTGAATAAAAGTACGTATCATTTAAATTGTTGAGTAACGATCTTTCCGAGACTACATTCTATGATGAAAACCCAAAACACATTAGATGTGTTTGCACCTTTCTACAGCTACCTGGCATTCAATTATTGAGGTACCTACCCAATCCACCATATTCCTACCATAATATTGCAAAGACCACCCTTTTGCCAAATCGTTATGCGCTTTGGGATATCTCGGACAGTTTCTTTGATAATTTAAAAACTATCTCCGCTCCCTTCCTCCCCCAATAAATAATATATATTAAGTGCCACCGGTTGATTCTATAGGTAATTTTGAAGTCAAACCATAAGCTTTTCTATTGAAACTTTTTTTTACCGAAAAAATTGTTAAAATTCAAAAGTCTATTCTGGACTGGTACACGCTCGTTAGGTTTTCAAGAATGGAAACTGTTTTTTAGTTTTATTTGTTCATAATTTTTGAACATATTATACTTTAAAATGCCTGTTGCATTGAAACGAACAGAATATCGCCAAAGATGGCAGAAAAAAATACAGAGCTATTCACTCTGCAAACACCTTAAGAGTTCAGAACATTAAATTGGAAATTTATTTGAGAATAGCTCCGAAATAGCTAATATAAATTCGTATAGATATAACGATCTATTATATAGAAAATATGTATAATATATGTATGTATATATATATATATATATATATATATATATATATATATATATATATATATATATATATACATATAATAGTTAATTATTAATGATAAAATTATCCATTTTTTAAATTTTTTTTTTTTAAATTATTTTATTTCAGCTTCAAATTTAGCCAAATCTCGGTAGAAATTCGAATCATGAAAAGGACGTTCTATTGACACTACTTTTATATTGCCCGAAATTCCACATTTTGGAGTTACTGCACGAATTTGCACATTATGAGGATTTTCTGCAGGAAATTGCATTTTTGTTCATTTTTTTTTTTAAGTTTAACTATGAAAACATTATCTGTGATTCGTGAAGAAAATGAATAAATAATAATGTTACGAAACTAACAATTGATGATCAGTTAAAGATTAATGATACGAGCTTAATTATTAACGAAGAAATCCCTATGTAGCATAATAACAAAACATCGTTGTTAAATATTAATTTATTAAAAACTCGCTTACTAAAACTACCAAGTAAAAACTTTACAGGGGCCATGTTTATCAATTTACAACTACGTTAACATTTTTAACTGTTAAAAACAAAATAAAAAAAATGGAATGGAAAAGAACTCAGTATTATTAAAAAAATAATTGTTGTCAGAAGGTACAACTTGGCAGAAATTTAGAAATGTACAAGGTACTGAGCTATGTTTAATGAAAATTATTAATTTGATTATTTCTAAGAGTGTTAATTACTGTTTTTCATTTTAGTAATTTACATTAACTAAAAATGCTAGTTTTATGTACCACTATTTTAATAAAAAGTGCTAAGCTAAAAAGTTTTCTTGTGGTAATAATTACAGCTTTTTGCACGATTTTGAGATTTTTAAAGCATGAAAATCCATTCTTAATTTATTATATTACGATGCCATGAAAAAAAAAAGTTACCGCCCCCGGGTGGGCTCGAACCACCAACCTTTCGGTTAACAGCCGAACGCGCTAGCCGATTGCGCCACGGAGGCCATGATTACGGAATACCAAGTAAGGCATAAGAGCTAATTGATCCTTAAATTATATCTTTGAATTTTTAAAAATGTTATATATTAATCATTTTTAATTAGCCCCCTTTAATCAATGCGTTGAAGGGTAACAAACGGTTTTTTATACATCAATAAGTCTTACTGAAAGCAAATAAATAAGTTATGATATGAAGTACTTAATAAAAACAAATAATCCATTCAGAACACGAAATACAAAAAATTAATTATAAAGTATATTCTTAAGTAACATAAACAACAGGCTTGTAAAGAATTGTTGTAATTGGAAAAATGATAAGGCTAGATAAAATGAATGTATATATAAATATATAATATCCTTCTCGTTTGTTTTTAAAAATGCAATATTAATAATTACTTTTTAACATTTTTTTTAAGACTAATACAAAATTAATGAATTATTTAAATTAAATTAAGAACAATTAATTGTTTTGTAAAGTCACTAAATTTCAACAAGTTTCACCAACAAAAACATGATATTACAACACATTCAATTGTTTATTCTTGAAAAAAAAAACAACTGTAAATCTTCATTTAGAGGCTTTTTTAGTTACATAGCTGTCCTACCCATACAGTCTAAGATGGAATTACTAGGTCTAAGAATCAATTATTAGTTCAACAATTGACCTCATAACCATTGAGAAAAATACATCAAAATAAAAATGTAAATTCCCAATGTACCTCTTTTTTTTTAAACTAGAAAGCGAAATGAATTGATATTTTTTATATCTGTTTAGAACATCTATTTCATTATTTAAACCATTTTGTGAACCAAAAGCACTAAGACCAGCGAAAAGAAATTCTAAAGTTTATAAAATAATCTTATAATTGTCGAGGCCTTAAAAAAAATTTCTGTTGACTATTTTTATTTGGAAAATTTTTAAAATATTTCCTAATACATGGGGAAAGAGACAGAACAATAGTATGTCTTCATCTCTTATAGCTTTTGAGAAAAAGGTATATAACAAAACTGCATTTTCAACCCTCTCCCGCCTGAGCCTAGGGATCTCCTTAAAGTCAACGAAAACTGCCAAGGCACCCTCTGAAGGCAACCTATTTATAAATCCTACTTATTACAAATTTTTTAATATTTTATTTTGAAAAAAAACTAAAACGATCTACTTGTGAGCCATTTACTGTCAGTATTTATATATTGTCTGGAGAAAGAAAACATATCTCAACACAATCAGCATAAGATATTTTTGCCAAAATAAGTTTTCTTCTCCACATTGGAAAAGTATGGCAGTTCTACAGTTAATATTAAATTTATATTTTTAACCATACATTTAGTATTATAGCTACTACAATGGGTTATAGAACAAGTTGTAACAATTTCATTGGGTAAATTTCAAGAGAGCTTCAGATACTCATAAATCAATTTAATGAAGTGCTTTTTTGTTATCTCTGTTTCTTAAAGTCCTAATTTTCTATTATGTACATAATTATGATCTAACTAATTGTTTGTTCAAAATAGGACCTATTTATTTCGATTATTTTTGTTCTTAACTCTTCTTAATTTTTGTTTCATAATTGTTTACATAAATATGATGCAATATCATAATTAAACATGTTAATGGTACAGCTCATATATACTTGTATATTATTCTACTTTGGAATGAGTATGTATGCCTTTTAACTAAAATCTTGTTGCACAAAGTTACTATCTCTTAGCTGTGCACAAATGAATATTTTTGTTAATAAAAAATTGTTTTTTTTTTCACCTTTTTCCAAAAGATTGGTAACTACTGCCTGCGTGTATACTTAATGAGAATGGTTGGTGGATTTTAAACTAGCATCTGATACGTCATAAGTGCAAATATACTATTTACCTACAATCAGGGTCAAAAGTATACATACACCTGTTTTAAAACAAACAAAATAAAAAATATTACTATTTCCAGGGAGTGATTTTAAAAAATAAAACAATTTAGCATAATTATCAAAAAACATATTTTTGATAATATAATCCTTATAACAATGGAATATATATAAATCACATTCAAAAATCAATTAACTGAGTGAGCCAAAAGTATTCTTACACTTTATTATTTTTAAGTTTGATAAAATAAGTTGCACTTATTAGTATGTTTTTCATTGACCACACCACCTGACCAACTACTTATAATTACATATACAGTTAACTAAACTCTCACCTTTATTATTTTCATACTAAATTTACTATTTTACTAAATTAAATTTATAGTAAATCTTTTATTAATATTGAGTGTGACCACCTTTGGCTTTTACTACACATTAAATTAATTAAGTTTTGCGTCAACACTCTTTAAATTATGGAAAGTAGAAATATTGGGTCTTATGACTTGATCCTTTAGATATTTCAACAGATGTTCTATAGGATTAATATCAGGTGACAGGGGGATTCACTCTCCATTTCACAGAGGATCCTCATCTCAGTTCTCCAAGCTGTTTTTTCTTTTCCCAGTTTTCTTCACTAAGATTTATCTTTAAAATATCAATATATTTTATATGATCCATTATACCGTCTTTCAGAGATCATATACCAGCAGCATTATAACAAACACAGACCATGGAGTGAATTACCTGTGTTTAACAATGTGGAAAACATTTCTCATTTCCATTGTGATATTTCTTTTTATCTACCCTATATATTTCAATACAACAAGTTAAAATTGAAATGTTTGATAGTCCTGGAAGTCAAAAAGTGTGGAAAAGAAAGAAATACCACAGTGTAAATGAGTAATGTAGTCCACACGGTTAAACATAGGTAAATCACTCATGCTCTGGGATTGTTATAATGCTACTGAAGTGGGGTCCCTTGAATTTAAAGATGGTCTAATAGATCACATAAAATATATTTACATTTTAAAAGTACATCTTCTAATTAGAGTAGAAAAATTTGAGACAAAACAGCTTGGAGAACTAACATCTGTAGAGATATCTGAAGGATCAAGTCATAAAATGCAATGGTTCATAATTTTCAAAACTTTATGATTGATATTACCAAGGAATAGAACAAAATTCAAGCATTATTGATGCAAAAATTAGTTAATTCAATGCCACAGAGTTTTCAATGTATATTAAAGCCAAAAGTGGCTCCACTAAATATTAATTTAAAAATAATACAGTGTACGAATACTTTTGACTCACTCTGTGATTGATTTTTTTTTAATAATTTATTTTTACTTCGATGTTATATGGATTACAGTATTATCAAAAATACATTTTTTTTTTTATTAAATTGTTGATGTTTATATTAAAATTGCTGTACCCAAACAATTGCAAGTTAAATACCTTCCCAAATTTCAAGTTTATCGTTGTTTTTTTTAGGTTTAGCTTTTAAAAGATAATGTGAGTAACAGAACACAGAACTATTGTTGTTATCTGTAATGTTTGCATACAACTTTTAAAAATGACTTAAAAAAAAAAGATTTAAGTTTAACTTTGATTTGTATTTCATTTTGAAAACATTTATTATATATTACACATTTCATCATATTTACTGTATATGAAATGAATGAGAAAGTAAATAATAGTATTATAACAAACATAGATTCACCAAGGAAACACATCATTCAATTCAATACGACTTATTTTGTCCTGACTAAGTAGTGTGAAAGGAAAGGAAGAAAAAAAAATTTTTCAAGAGAAATTTTTTTTTTTATTGTTAAACCCAGTACTGATAATATTATTTTAATACTTATACAACCGTAGGTTATCAGAAAAAAATTTTGTTTGATATTTTTCAAGTTGAAACTTGAATTCTGTAAATATTTTCTAAAGGCACTAAGACTCAAATATATTTCTATGATTCAATTATTAAAACTCATAGCTGATCAATCAGGACATTCAATGAAACAACAGGTAACCGACAAAAATTTTGATTGTAGATATTCCAAGGCCGAAGGGGTGAAATTTTTCTCGATAATCAACTGCATTGCTTAGAATTCGTCTCATTTCCTTTAGACGTTTTCTAGGAACAGGATCAAAATGATCATAAATATGTCAAAACAGTAATTCACGTTTTTACACTTTTTTTTCCTTTATCTACAATTTTATTGACAAATGACGCTTTTACACAATAGGTTCACTCTTGTTAAAATGTAAATTGAACTTGCTTCCACATGTATGAAGTTGTCATTAATAGTATTCCCCATTTCTTCCTTTGAGGGGAGCGTTTTGAAAAATTTAATGCATATAAAAATTCTGGAAGAAATTCTCCAAATGATAGTGAAAACCGCATCAAAATCGATGGATTACTTTTCGAGTTTTGCGAGCACAAATATAGGCAGACTGGCTGAATTTTTATACATATTGATGGTTTTATTTTTTAAATTACTCTCAGGAAATAATAGCAATGTTTTGTTTTTTTATTGGTTTTAAAAAAAGTGTATGAATAATCTTGACCCTGACTGTATCTAAGTGTTGTAAATCTTCAATTTATAAAATGACTTAAAAAAAAAAAAAGATTTAAGTTTAACTTTGATTTGTATTTTATTTTGAAAACACTAATTATATATTACACATTTCATCATACTTACTGTTATATGAAATGAATGAGAAAGTAAATAATAGTAACAAACATAGTGATAGTATAGTATTGTGATAGTATTATAACAAAGAAGTTGGTCGGGAGGGGGGTTCGGTCAAAGACTAACACATTAATAAATAGGACTTATTAATGTGTTAGTCTTTGGCCGCACCCCTCCTCCCTCTCCCTCTCTCCCCAACCAACTTCTTCCTTAAATACGAATGATTTAGTTTATATTGTCAGTATTTTTTAGATATAAAAACATATTTATGAACTTTTTGCCAATATTCCACATCAATCTCAAATTAACCAAATTAAGAATTTAGATAATGATTTGGTCGGGATCAGTCAAGCTAAATACATAATAAAAATATTTTAATTGATCACATAAGAAAATTGAAGAAGCCGAACAATGCTTTCCATTAACAGTCAATCACCTCTATCTCTTCAGTGAAGAAATTAGTTTCAGAATTGGATCATTGGATTTTTAAATCTGTACAGATTACAACTATGAGTTAAAACTTATTTATTACAATAAAAAATAAATAATGCCTTTATCGGCATCTCATAGGCCCTTTTTTTGTACTTCCATGCAGAGAATCTATAAATTGAACATGTGATCATTTAAGTATCACAACCACTTGATCCGCTTCACAGGTATGGTGACTAGAACAGACTCAATGCGATAGGAAAGATGCAATAATATTCAGAAATTCCTTTAACTATTTTATATAATTACATAATGTTTGCAGTACTATTACTTGAAGACTTTCAAATTAATTTCATTCGAACAGGCATTATTGTAATCATTCTACTCCTAACCCTGAGGGTTCTTGGTATTTAAAATTAACATGGTTAAATACTTCTATAAATCCTTTTAGAAAATCCAGTAGTTTTCTTAATGCATTTTCTTTATTTTGGAAGATTATTTCCAATTGGTAGGCCTTGCCTTAAAGAAGAAAAATTATTGTTACTTCCAACATTTAATAAACAAAAAAAAAATGTGTCAGTTTAATTCTACAGTTTCTAAACGAAAAAACAATTTACAGTAGAAATACTCAAAATGACAGTTTTATATAAAGGTTATCAAAATGATTTGATACATTTAGTGAAAAATAAAAAATTAAGTTAAAAGACTAAAAAGAGCCACCACGTTTAAGTAATAAAATGAATAAGAATATAGATAGCAATTTTTTAAGGGACCAAAAAAGAATTTTACATTTCACTTTTAGCTCCCACATTGGGTATAATTTATTTATCTCTGCATTTTTACTTCTTGCTTGATTTTTTTTTGGATAAGATATTATTTGCAAATATGCTCCTAATAAATTAATACAACTAAGGTATTTGAGAATGCGATTTTTCATTTTCGTTACTCAAAAATGGTGGTGATGATATGTTTTTATTTTGCATTAAAACATTGTCCTGAAAGACCATCTTGATGCAATTGTTTTCTATGATCTGTTCATGCCTTAATAGTTATTGCAACAGATTTAGTTTTTTGTCCTAGTGCATCATTATTGCAACTATGACACTTGAAACTTATAAAAATCTTGACCTTCCCACTCAGGTTAGAATAGGTTGTTAACCTACAGGAATAATCTAGCCTGCTTGCCTTATTGAAATAGGAAAGGATGTTAAAGCTTAAAGGATGTTTATATGAATTAAAGCATGTTTGTTAAACCAACAAAAAAAAAAGTTTAAACTAATCAATATAATAAATGATTTTTGAAGCCTATTTTGCTTAGTTTTGTTTGGAAGCCCCTGATTTCCTTTAGATTACTTTTACTTTGATATATATTTTTCTTCTTCTATTTTTTCTCCTACCAATTGTATCTTTCATTTTTTTATAACCATGAAGGTCTACACAAAGTAGGCTTCATTATAATTTTATTATTTCCATTTTATTGTTGTATCGATCATTTTTTATTCATATATATCACACAGAATGAATGAGGCACAATTACAAACTTCTAACATCAGAAATTCTAGTTGTTGGATACAAATCATCCCAAACAGTAGCCAGCCCTCAAATATCAGGCTAAACCAATAGACACATCAGATGTTTATTTTTTATAATAATAATAAAAGGCTTAGTGAACTGAAAGATTCATGCTGATACCACCAATCACTGTCTGCAAAGCTCAGTTCATCACTACCTTCCAAATCCGGATGTTTATCAGTTGGCTCTTATTAACTTCTGAGCCCAACAACTTTACAAGCCCATTTCAACGTTCTGATGATATCACTCCATTATATTAACAGGGTGCATGCTCCACAATGCCCTATTGTGTAACCTCCTAAATTCTCCTGTGGACTCATCCTTTTTCGAACCAAATATTTTATGCAAGACCTTAAGGCGTTGTTCGTCCTTCAAGGTTAGTGGCCACCTTCCACACCCGTACAGAACAGTAAGCAGGATAATAGTTTTGTATATTCTAACTTTTAAGTTTCCGGACCTAAGTTATATTGATACCGAAAAATAAAAAGCATTTCCCGTCTTTAACCGTGGCTATATTTCCTCGAGTTCAAGCTTATTTCCTCCTAAATCCATATCATCAAAATCGCCGCCCTCTCTTTTGTTAACTATATATTTCGTCCTATTCATATTTATTTCGAGGCCAACTTCTTTACCGACTTTCATCAACGATGTCTTATTCAGTTTCGTAGTTCCCGCGTCCTCACTTAACAATATTAAATCAACCGCAAACCCAAGCACGGATATTTTATCATCCAGATCTAAACCCCTTTCGGAGCGCATCACCTTTCTCGTTTTTTCAAAAAGGTGTAAGGGCCAAAATTTTTAAATTTAGGTTTAAATTGATTTTGGGGAGTAAACACCACTCTATCGATTCCCGCTCACGATATACCGAAAAAAAATTTGGAAATGGTCTAAAAATCGAATATTGATGACGTAAGTACTAAATACTAAAGACTGATGACGTAAGTACTAAATACTATCGTTTTAAACCAAAGCGAACTTCAACTTTCTCCAAAAAATAATTACCGATTCTAACTTTATTGAATTATCATGCACATCCCTCCTAGATTTACTAACTTCTTTGGTATTCCCTGCTTAATCGAAATCTTAAACAGTCTCTGGCGATCAATAGAAACATAAGCCGTTTTAAAATCTGATAGCTCATGTACTATTCCGTTGTATTCTAATATTTGCGTAAGGAAAATATTTGATCGATAGTTGACTGGTTCCGCCGAAAACCACATTGATAGTCTCCGATAATTTCCTCGGCGTACTCCTTGATTCGACTAGTTAGGATCAACGAGAATATTTTATAACATACCGGGAGGAGTGATATCCCGCGATAGTTATTACAATCCATCTTTGGCCCTTTTTGTGAATCAGAATGAAGTATAGATTCTTTCCATTCTTCAGTCATTTTTTCATTTTAACCAAAAAATGTATTTTAGAAACTCCAGCTTCTCCAAGCGCTTTTATTAATTCACCGGGAATGTTGTCGATTCCCGTAGCTTTATGAGATTTTAATTTTCAGATGCCTATTTCGACTTCCTCCTTACTCGGTCCTTCAATTGACACTTCAGCACTCTAATATTCAGAAGGAGGAGATTGAATATTATTTCCCGAATTCAAAATACCTTTCAAAGTGTATTTTAATTTATTCACAATGTCCTTCGGATCGGCCAAGATATTGTTATTTTCATCTCTAATTTCATTTATTGCGGGTTCAAACCATTTACGCGTTCTGTTTATGCCCATGTACAAGTCTCTTAAGTTGTTTTCGATTCAAATAGTTTCTATCTCTATTATTGTGTTTTTAAGATATTCTCGTTTTTTTATTTCTGAAGACTTAAGACGTTTCAGTCGTTAAGGCTCGGAAATTGGCAACATTGTTATCTCTGGGATTATTTAGAGCTTTTAATTTAGCGGCTTTTCTTTTTTCACACAAGTTTAGACAATCATTGTCAAACCACGGTTTGTTCTTTTTACTGCCCCTTTTCCCAAGAAACAAATTACTTACCTCTTTAATATTATCCCTAATTCCAAACCATAACTTGTCTATATCTTCCTGATCCTCCTCTAAAGAGTCGTAAGATTCCAAACCTATTCTTGGCATCTACCGCGAATTGCTTTCTAAATGAAAGATTTTTAAATTTATCTAGATCAAAATTTTCGGAACAAATACGGCTTTCTTTTCTGATTTTTAAATTAAGTTTTGGTCGAAGTTTTGTGATTACTAATTCATGATCTGACCCATGATAAAATCTTAATAGTTTTTTTGTACTAAGACATGATCAACCTTATAATTTATAGCATGTTTAAACTTCAAAACGTCTTTCAGCATTCGTAGATTGTTGGTATGGTCACTGGTTGATCGCTGGCTGGCTGATCGGGCATAAAAACACAAATTGAGTTAGCTATCTAACAAATTGTTGTCCAAAACTGAAGGAGGTGGTATTAAAACTTATATGGCAAGATATTATAGGGATGATTCTCAGAAAAAACACAAAAATAGGCCTCCAAAAAAGTCAGTCGGTGAACTCATCCCAAAAAAAATTGAAAAAATTCATAAATGGCCTACAAATACTAAACAATGAGTTTTACTAAAGTTTTGAGCTAAATTCCAAATTTTGGTTTACAAATTCAAAATTACCAATTTTAAAAAGTGGGGGCAATGATAATATTTTTTTTGTTTATGAGGTGCTAATGAAATTTGTGGGCTATAATAAAGAACATACTTTCTAACCGTTGAATGAAGAATTATTCCAAATCTGAAAAATCCTGTATGTTAATAACTTTTTAAAATTTGAATTTTTCGGAAGTGATAAAAATTAATTTTAACACATTAAAAAAATCTTAAATCTTAATAAAAATCATTAAATTGAGGCAGCAATAATAAGATTCAAGGAGTGGTAATGAGAATTTGAAATTTGAGAGCCTATCATTAAAGTGAAATCAATCTATATAAAAAACCAAACTGCCGTTCTTTTAGGATTTTTAACAAAAAAAGAGTAATTCATTTTAAAAACTTCAAAGCAATACTTTAGGAGAAACATTAAGGAGCAGTATTGAAAATAATAAAAATACTCACAGAAAATAAGTCAATTTTATGTGACTGCAGTAGCTAAAGTGAAAGGTGAACCATTGGACAGAGTTCGGATTTTTTTTTGCATCACTGCCACATGTCATCTATGAAGAAGGAGTCTGTAAAATAAATTATATTACTGTGCATTCAGTAAATAAATTATATTACTGCATATTCAGTTGGCGCTCGACCACACGCCTCTCTGGTATGTAATTATTACGTTTTCTTTACATTTCCTCTTCCTCCTTGTTTCTATCCTTCTTCTTTCTTCACCACATAGACCTATTTTTGTTTTGGGGCTTACATTACTTTATATTTTACTCCTTCATCTCATAATTATTTAATTACAACAATGTCAACTTCTTTAACATCATTGTCACGTTTTGCATAATTTGTCACATCATACTACATACTATCTCTGTATGTTTTACATATTACCAAACCTTCATACTATTTGTCTTTTTAATTGATAGATTTCATATATTTTACTATTCTCTGTGTAATTAAAGCATTATTTTAATTTTAATTAATTTTTACATTGTTATTTTATTTTACTTTTTCATTTGTCACTTGTATTATGTAATTTAGTGTTATCTTTTTTTTTTATACTTTTTAATTTTTTACTGTTACTGGTACTGCCTCTGCCTTTTTTCATTGTTGTTGTTTTGTTTTCCTTTTAGCCCTGAAGATGGCTTAAAACTTAGGCCGAAACGTCGGCACAAAATATATAAGTTTCTTATAAAAGTGTAACTCTTTGACCACACCCCAACCAACTTCTACCTTAATATATTACTGTGCATGTAAAAAAATCAATAATGTGGTGGTGATCATAAAAAACACCAGAGACAAAGTTTAGATTATTCTAGAATAAAAAATTCAAAAGACTTCAATGGAACTCAATGGAGTAGAGATGGAATGGAGTGGAACGGAAAACAATGAAGTAGTAACATTTAATTGTCTTTTAATAAAAAAAAAAGTGTCAGGGACATGTGGTGGTAATGAGAATTGAGATATTTAATCCAAAAAAAAGTTGATAATTTAGCGAAAACTCATAATTTTGTTTATGCCATTGAGTCAAAAAGTGAATCAATCATAATCGTTAAAAAAAAAAAAAAAAAAAATCGCTTGACACTGGTCATCTGAATGTAATGTACGAAGGACATTTTTGACTTCTTTTTTTTTTTCAGAGAATCACCCATATACATGCAAGTAAAATAATAGTGGTAGTCGAACTTCAATAAGAAGTAGAAATGTAAATAAATATGGACACCTGATCTAATAGGAAAGATACTTTTTAAAATATTTAAATCTCCAACCAAATATAATATATTATGTATGGAAACAGTTGACTCTAGATATCCAGGAGATGGTCAAGGATTGCGACCAAAATTAATAAACAAAAAATAGTGTAAAACCTTTATGAATTGTGGAATTTCAGCTTACTTTGTAAGCGTGCATATGAGAAGCACAAGGAAAGAAATAAGAGTCTTACAATAATGAGCGATGAATAATGACAACAAAAATTGGGATTCAGGAAATACAACAATACGATAGGATTCAACAAATTAAAAGAATATTTCTATTCCCAATGTGGTACCAACTTTAAAAAAAAAAAAAAAAAAAAAAATACACAATTATTTACATATTTAAATTTCTCTTTCACAAGCTTCTTTCCAATTGGCTTCATAATGACATAAATGGATAATGGTAAAAGATTTGGGCACTGAATAAGTATTTTCAATTATAAGAAAACAACATTAAATTATTTAAAAAAAATCAAGATAACACTAAAACTAATAAAAATCATGCCTCTATCAGACATATCTTGACATTCTTCTAATAAATATCCTTCCTTCCTTTTATTTGGTACAAGATATTGGCCAGAATGTGTTTAAACCATGAAATTTCCTTGTTTATTTAATTACCTTTGATTTTATTTATTGGTTTATTTCTATTTATTTTAATTCAGGCTCACTAGTTTTTTAAATTCATAAGATATATTTTTTACCTTCCAAAAATATCATCTTCATATTGTTATGAAATAACCTTCCATAAATATGAATATAGATATATCCTAAAATATATATTGTTATATTTATATCCGATATTCTTATATGTGTATTTATATACCAAAAATCGTGATTAATAAAAAAAAAACCTGTCTAGATACTCAATATCAAGTCTAAGTTACCTCATTCTCCAGAGTTTCGATGGGTTATGAAGCCATACTTGCCTTATTTTGATAAACTTCAAATAGGAAATATAAAAATTATGCTTGGGTTAGTTCTTGTGAAACCTATGTAACTCAAAAAACATTATTTTTGACTTGCCTACTTTTCCAATCAATCTCTTGATTAATAGAAAAAAAGAAGTAAGGTAAATGGCCCAAAAGTTGGCTGACTCCTTAAATTAAAACTTCAGATTTAAATATGAAAAACAATTAGATTGAAGGGGATTCATTAAATTTGCTAACAATTGAAAGACAAAATAATGTTAAAGCTAATTTAATGAATTCTCTTTAATCTAATTATTTGTTTTTCAAATTTAAATCTTACATGCCAACTTAAGGAGCCTATCAGCTTTTGGGTCATTTACCCTATTGTTGGCCAATTATTTAAGTGAGTTAGTAAGTTTACCATAAAAATACATTCTTTTACATTATATTATCGCTTAAAAATAAACATAAAATGCAATTAGATGATGCATTGAGAAGTAGATTCTATTTCTTTTTATTTCCAGATTGATATGCTTAAGCGAATTAAATAAAATAATTAATAACCTAACGTGTACTACAAATAAAACTATCAAACAGTGAATTAACAATTATTCATAATCATTTAAATTATTATTGTTGTCAATAGTTATTAGACAATATTAAGAAACTTGAGCTATACATACAAGAATCAGAAAAGGCTGATTAGAAAAATTATTAGTTTAAAAATATGAATTTTGAACAAGATAATTATTTAAAATAAGGTAACTAAGAACAAAGCACCCACAATCTAGCTAATTTGCTTAAATATTTATTAACTCAGAATACATGATATAGATTCAAGTGGATAGCGAATTGAGAATCAAAAGGTGTATATGAATATTGATTTATCAAGCCATTATAGGTGTATTAATAACATAAAACTCCATATAGGATATATTTCTCAAATCTTTGTTTTCAGGATAAGAAAATATCTTGCTAAAAAAAAGGTTCTGCATTAAACAAACCTGCGGTTACATAAGTTGTTAAAAATAATCACCCAAACCAGTTAATATCTACTAACCCCTCAGTGTAATCTAATACTTTATCAATCCAGCATCTAGACACCTGTTAAAACAACTTAATAAAAGTAACAGAATTAATAAAAACATGATCAAAAGCTTTACTTTCAGAAATATACGATTTGCACATTCTTTACTCATTACCTTCTTATTCTGATGTCACTTTAGCAAAAACTCTGTAATTAAAAAAAAACATCACAGTTTTGCTAATTCTTTTAAAATGGCAAAATTATTGTCCAGCAGTTATCTTAAACTAATAAGAGAATTATTGACAGTTGTAAAAACTAACATTTTTTTAAATAATTAACTATTAAAGTGAGTATGTATGGTGAAATCTCACTAAAAAACAAAATGAGCATTACATGTGATTTATTTTTAGAAGTGTTTTCATCTATTGTTTGAGGCCATGATGACCAAGCACATTGGGGCGAGGGTCTGAGACCCTAAACTGTATTTATGAAGCAACCCAAGTAGGATCGTGTAAGTACTGAATAAGGAAATACTATATCTGAATTAACAGTTTACATAGGCTGGTTGTACGGTCAGAACTAGTAACAACCACAGAATTAACAAGGAGGAGCATCTGAGAGGAAAAGAACATTCATGTTTTGTTTTGAAAGTAAGGGAAAGAGTAATATGTGTGTGGCTTGTGGCTGTGACAGTGAAAGAATTAATTCCGGCGAAGAATAAGAATTAATTTTTAGTTTTAGTCATTTTCACATCATTTCATGTCAATACTACCGATAAATTCACAATCCCTGACTTTTTTAATGAGTACTAAAAAAATTGTTTCAGCTAAAACCAAAGAAATAATCCCGACAGTACTAGTTGCTGTACATCTAGTAAAGCAGGTCCCAACTGAGGGCCAATCGAAAAAACCAAGGTTGGCAAAAAAGAACAAATACATATTTTTAAAGTAATGTCCAAGTGCCTTCGAAGAAACTTTTTTATTTCTATCGTATATGTTTGGAACAGTAAAGAAAATAACTATCTCTCACCGTTAATTGCAATACAAGTAATGGATTAAATACATTTCATTTCCAATTTATATTATAAAATTAAAATTGAAAAACATCTGAAACATGCAAATGAAAAAAATTAATGCTTGAAAAATTCGTCTTAAATTTAATAAGCTTGTATTATTCAAAAGGGCAACTGGGGCGTATTAATAAAATGATGTCAATTCATTATTTTTTTTTTTTAATTCAATATCAGTCCTATACTTATACCTATATGCAATGATAATGTAGCCTGGGAACTATAGTAGCGATTTTCAAATGAGATCAGTAATCCAAAGTATTGATATAAATTATTTCGGTAACATGGAATGTTTTTTAACTAATTTATTGGGAGATAAAAACTCGAAGATTAAAAGTTTCATCCCACTTCTTCTGATCAAGTTTATATTTAAATCCCATTAGTATCTGAAATGAATGAAAGGCCTAAGAGAAGGTCCAGCATTTGTCACAATTTCAAGAAGATAAAAACAACAATACTAACTAAAATTGAACTATTATCACTGTAGAATAAATTAACGTCCCTGTTTTGAATATTAAGGAAAATATGTAATAAAAATGTGAAAAACAGGAAATCTAATGAGCAGAGATATCAGGATGGGAGACCCACCCGGAGGAGTGGAAGGTACATATTCTAGCCTAAATGTGCTGTGAAGGATGGACATGAATATGCTCCCTCTAGTTAATTCTATGATCCCTGGCACCATCTCCAAGGTCTTTCCTCTAAACCATCAAAGTGTCAAGTCCCCACATAATCCAAGATACTGTGCTACAGGAAGGTCTTCCAGTCACGAGTCAATCCATTATTGATAGTACAGAAAATAAAATTTCAAATTTATAAATAAACTTTTCAAGTGCGCAATCCGGAACAGTTTGGTTGCGATTTTTACCTCGTTCAGTAAACATTTATTAATCAGTGGTTCCAAGAAATAAATCTTCAGACTTCCAATCTGGTTAAAACAAGGTGGAGACCTAAAGGTTGCATGCTATCAGAGGCCCCCATGCCCGACTAGTTCCTCCCAACAATACCAATACCAGTCTCGGTTCCTTTTATAGTTTCTGAAATGTTTTTAAGAAAGAGTTAATTCTAACATTAATATAATAAAAAGCATACAACTTATATACAAATGGCACACCCTTCCTACCAATGGTATGGTGACTCGGAATGATTCACTGTTGTTGGTGTGGTGTAGAAAATGAACCCATAAAATCTTAAATAGGTGGGCAAAAAAACAAAAAAAACTTCCAATTATTCTTTCTTTACATTCTTCCTCTACAATGCGTTGATGTTTGGGATTGTGTCCTAAATATCAAAAAAAACTCTTTCATATTACACTAATATATCGGTCATTATTAAATTCAATACAAATTATCTTGTCATATTATCAAAACTATTTCAGAAGCTCAGGTATTAATTGTCTTAGTCAAATCAAATACAACAAAAATGTATTTGACAAGAAAAGGAGAGCCGAACTTTTAGAAATCTTTTAATAACATGGCAAGATAACTTTTGTTGAATCTAATGAAAATTGTTAAATTAGTGTAATATGTAAAGACATGTTTTGATAATAGGGACACAAACATGAAACACCAAGCAGGGTAGATGAAGAAAATAAAGAATAATTGGAAGTTATTTTAGTTATCTTTTGCCCATTTATTCAACATTAATACAAACTTCCTACAAATTGAAAAAAGAATCCATGAAAATAATGGAGGAGAAACCAAAAAAGAAAAGAGTGGAGTTATTACAATCCAAAAGTCACAATTGATATTTTCTAAGGGTAGCCGGTTACGATTCAATAATTTAGGATCATAACATTGAGTAGTGACACGATGATGTCCTCCATCATTTACGAATGGATCCCAAATTTCAACAAAGTTTAACAAAAGTACCTCGACCTTATTCATTTTGAAACAACATCACTCTCACCTACAAAAAGCTCCATACAGTTAAGACAAGTGTTGTGAATCGCCTCTCCTCCCAATAATAAAAGAGGTGGGATAAGAATATCATTTCGCCCCTCCCTCAAAAATTTGATGCATAAAAATTAAAAACAACTAAAATAAAATATATAAACATCGAAAAATCGAATGGCTGCTTAAACTAAGACTTAGAAATAAGATTAAGATAGATAGTCCGATAGATATAGATAGGATAATATATATATATATATATATATATATATATATATATATATATATATATATATATATATATATATATAGTTTTAAAGTGAAACCAAAAATTAAAAGATATAAGACTGACTTAGTTGGTTCCTGTGCACATATGGAAAACCTTCCTCCACCAACCCTTTCCCCCATAGTGATTCACGCGCGTATACAAAGAGAGGGGGAGGACTATGTATACTTTCCTCTCTCCACCCCCAAAACGTGAATTTGCAGAGGAAAGAAGTACCAGTCATAGAAATTACTCTCGCCTTCGTCTTCTCTAGATTCTTCCATAAACAACAATTAGACATGGTAACAGAGGACTGCTGCAGAGGACACCCTAGAAACGTGATAGCAACACTACAGCAAGCATTAACTGAGCTTTATGGTATCCTGGAGAAAAAGAACTTTTACACTCTCTAAAACATCCACGCAAGAACCATCTTTCTAGTAGGCCAAACCTTCCCTTTACTTCTGTATAATTAATAGATAATATGAAAAGTGCATTTATCCATTACAGCCCCAGGAAAATTCAAATCTTGAACTTCAAAATACAATTGCGACAAGAAAAAAACATGAATAAATAATAATTAAAACAACTGCAAGAAGACAAATGGAGTAGTTTATAATTGTTTCGTAAAATAATGTCTTTCAGATATTATGAACCACCGAGAATTTATCTATACTTCAATATTTCAATATAAATACATTTTTATTTTTGTTAATTTTTTATAAAAAACAAAAACATTCATAATTATTTTTTAATCCAATCCTGAAATAATTAATGAAGATAAAAATAAGATTGAAGAAATCCAAAGGTTTAAAAAAGTACCTTAAATTTAAAGATATGAGACCTAATACAATCCCCTTTTATGCCTAGGTCTATTACTTGAATATTTTAATTTATTAAAAAAAATTAAAATTAAAATATTTTTGATAGCTATCATAGCTTCATTTTCGGTAAAACAGCAAAGTTCGTTTAAGCTCAACGCTGAAGTGTTAACTGGAAACAGCCATTGAAATGGGCATGTAATGCTTTGTAAAGAACTGAGCAAGCATCAGCAGAAGAACTTAAACGCCGAAAGAGTATAACGAGATGTAGAAGGAAAGATCGTGCTAAATTTCATCTTGTGGATTTGGGTTTCAACGAGATGCGGCGGAACGAAGTATGTGAACAATTGTTGTTGGTAGTGTCGGCATCGAACCACACCTCACGATTCTCTGAGCCATATTATTATTACGAAAAAAACAGTACTTTTCTCCGCGGCTACTGATATTTATGTATACGAAATACGAGAGTTAAGACTAAAAGATCTCTAAAAGCATTACGTAGAATATTCGGCCCAAGAAAAGGAACGCGAATTTAGCGGCATGCACTCTGCTAATATAATTGAAATAATAATATTGTGGCGATTGAAATGGGCATTTGAAATTAGACTGAATAAGGAGTAGATCATTGAAAAAGTAAACTAAACCGACGAACTACGTGCCAGGGGTAAATAGAGACCGACATCGAAGGACTGTTAAAGATCAGTAAATTACGGTCACAGTATTTTATAATATTTTTAACATAAATAATGATGTTATAAATTATTCATACAGAAGAAAATTAATGAATCTTTTTGCTAACCTTACTAGCATAAGAATAATATTATAAAAACATTAAAAATAATTCATTATTATCAAGGCAGTCTTTATAAAGTTACACTCTAATAACAGTTCGAAGAAAGTCATGTCGGAATAGTAAACCTATAATAGCTAAGCTAACAATATTTTTTTATTGCGGTTAATATTGAAACTAAGAATCTGACATATTTAAAAAAAAAGTATAGAAAAAATTTCTGTATTGTGCTGCCCGTCTTCCAAATGAACAATATGCGAATAAAATGGTTGTCCCAAGTTAAATAAAACCCTTAACCATGGTCTAAGCTGTAAGTTTGAAAAAATAGCAAAAATCGCTAAACCTAGGTTTGATTAACCCGAGTTATCAGCTGTATTTGGCATAGTAAATTTTAGTTTAAAAACTATTTTCGTAAAACTAAAACTGACTCAGTATTTTAGAAAACGAGATATTCTTGGAATTTAAGGACTATAGAAATGATATTGCTTAAATTATAATTATTATTATTTTAACCGATTACTGAAATACTAATTTCTGTCTCGGTAGTTGGAGAAGGGCCTAACAACGTTCTTTCAAACTCTACAGATTTTGAACTCCGCTGTCAAGAATAAACGTAAGTAGCAATGTAAAATGAAGAATTTTCGAAGATAATATTTTAAAAATACACTACTGCAATCTGTTGAACATAAATTAAACATTCCTGAAATAGGTGGTCGGACAGCATTTGTACTGAGCTTGTCAATGTCTTTCCTTGCAATCCTACATTAGAGATTAAAAATAAAATAATTATTACATTGTCATTTATTTAACAATAGAATTTAACAAATAGAACAAAATAGAAGAAAGACAGGAATTCCAAAAATGAAGAATGTTGTGAAAATGATGCATTAGATGATATAGCGCTGTCAGTTGATGGCCTAGATGCAGGGTTGTATTTTCTATCTGACATCTTCTACCTGCGAGGGACGTTTCCATCGTTTACAGCCCTACACAAAATGGCCAGTCTTCTTTTATTGCCTTGTAAAATCATCTAAAACTTACTTTCTGAAGTATTAAGAGGAATAAACTTTTATTGGATGCATCCGAAAAAATCTGAAAAATAAAGAACTCTTAGTATTTTTCCAAAAAAAAAAAAAAAAAAAAAAACTATTACCTTTCATTTAAAAAAAAAATAATTGATTTTCTATTCTTTTTTATATATTTTTTGTATCGATAATTATTTTTATTCTAGTTGCCTGATATAATTTATTTATATAACAGCCAATTTTTCGTTTGTAACCGCTAACCGCAAAAACCACAGAACCAATCTTTTTGAAACTACATCATCTTCGTGGTCCCAAGCAGATTTAGCGATAATGAAATCTACCGAATTTTCATTAAAACAATATTTAATAAAAGTGATTAATAAATTGCTAGGAGATTAAGTGACAACATGGTATGACAACTTCATGCTCATGAGAGCAAGTTAGCTTCAAAAACTTTTTTATAAGTGTGAAATAATCCCTGAGTAATTATTAAAAAAATTTAAACATTGTTGAGCGAAAGTGTCACTAAATTTATAAACATTAAAACATGGATGGATCAAAGAAAAGCTGCTGCAGATCGAAAGTTACGTAAGGAAACATGTCAGAGGAAGCAAAACTAGAATAAAGTGAACAAAAACTGAATACCAGAGGAATAACAGAGCTGCTAAACGACCACGAAAAATTACTTTTTAAGAAATTATAATCGACAGGTGTGAATAAAGATTTCAAATAAAAAAATAGAAAGATGATGAGGGAAGAAGACGACAATAAATAATCAAATAGAGGAGAAAGAGAAAACCTTAGAAACAAATCCAAGATTTCAACCAAATTTTTTGTGGTGATTCTACATCCAAAAATATTTGACATGTGTGTCACCGTTCGTTTCCAATGGGCCATAGGAGTCGAGAAAAAATAAAAAAAAAACATACTAAAACTGCTTTAGTTTTTATCTCGAGTTTGAAAAATGATATCGACCTGGCTTTTCCACAAAAATATTTGTTTTTCAGTATTAACTGAAAAAAAAATATTTAGACTTTTTTAGATTGTGTTTAAGGACACCGAAAAAACATTATGTTGAAAATATTGAAAACAAGAAATAATTTTTTTTTTTACTAAAAATTTCTCCAAATCAAATTTTTTAAAAATCATTTTTCAAACGAGATAAAAACTAAGGCAGTTTCAGCGCGTTTTATTATTTATTTTTTTCTCGGCTCCTAGGCCCCACGTGTCCAATATTTCTGAAGGTGGAATCACCACAAAAAATTTAGTTGAAATCGGTGACCCATTGACTGTGGCACCCCACCACCCCTCCCCCTAGTTAGTAATAACCTCAGTCTGAGGATGGCCAAGGTTAGCCGAAATTCGCAGAATTATAATTTTCTTTCATGACTCATCTACATATTAGCTAAATTGGAAGAGTATTTAGACAAATGGAAATTGACGCTGAATGTTTCAAAATCTAAAATAATTATTTTCAGTCGAGCGATAGGGAGAAGGTCCAAAATAAAATATAAATGGTGGTATAAGAGAGAGGAGATCCGAGGTAGTGAGGAAGTATAAATATTTGGGCTTGACACTTTTTGATCTTTTATCGTTACATGAACATTTAAAGGAAAAAGTTCAGACAGCCAAGTTGGGTATAAATAGTGTCAGTCGCAATGTGTTCCGAAGCAGGTTCAGCAGCTCCAGTACCAGCGAAACACATGGTGATTCAGTCGGTGTCAGGATCCGTTTTGTGCTATGATGCGCAATTCTGGGGAAATTATAATTTCCAACAAGTGGAATGCATTCATAGGTAGTTTATAAAGACGCATTTCCAACTACCAAGGAACACTCCTAACAGTATGTTATATTTGGAACGGACAGAGACCTAATGGTCTTTTTTACCTAACAGTTGCATGTTAATTACATCATAAAAAATTTAAAATATAAATGCCGTTTATCAAAAATTTTAGCAATAGAATGTATAAAAAACAAAAATAATGGGTGGTTTAACGAATGGATAAAATTAGCCAATAGTTTGGGGCTGTACACTCGATACTGAATATGTGTCTGTGGAAAGATGGGAGTATCAAATGCATACGGTAATTTATAAAAAAAAAAAAAAAAAAAAAAAAAGAATTACTGATAACTGTAATGGGTGCTGAGCACCATTTGCTGTACAGGAAACGTGATTTCCATATTAACTATATAACTGATGAACATCCTTATGGAACAGATGCAGACGATGTTTAAGACAAGAAGAGAGCTATTTGATTTAAATTGCAAACAATGTATTGTAAGCATTGTATATACTCTGCTATGTGTAATAGTAAGGAAGATGAAAAGGTGTTCTGTTTTAAATTCGTTGAGAAAAAAATATTTTGGAGCAAGTCTATTGACAGAGGAGGAAGAGATAGAGATTTCAAATAGAAATCCCCTAATTACATAATTGTTTATGTATATGAAATGCGCATTAAATTATAGAAAATTTGTAATCACTGATTTCAATTACAACTAAATAAAATTAGTATGAATAAGGCCAGATAAGCCATAATTTGGTTTTTGTTTATATTTAGAATTGCCTAACCCAGTTCATTCTTAGTGAAAAACAAAGTTCAGACTGTTACCATATAATATATATAATTTATGTTATGTTACTTATTGTTAGATATCTAATATGTAAATTTTTATTTTCTATTATCATTATTTTAATTTTATTTTTCCGTCATCCACGTAGACCAACTTCCTGGCAGATGGTATATCCATGCCAATATTGGTTGTTTTGTAACCAATGCAGATGAATTATGGCATAAAACACGTTTATCTATCTATCTATTTATCATAATTCGTCTATGCTGTTTTCTTTAATTTCATCCTTCCACTTACCTTCATCCGTTTCTACATTAACATTGGAAAGATGCTCTCTCTGACACCGCCATATCATAAACTGCTTAGAAGATGAGAGATTTATTTGCTATCATGTGATCCAAAACATAAAAATAATGTGTAGGTATATAAATATTTAATTTTAACAAAACAATAATTAATGTCAAACTTCAATTGACTTCATTCAGTCAATATATAGAAATATAAAAAATATATACAAGTATACAAATAATGTATAAAAAAATCGAATACATTAATAATTACATTAATGTTCAATATTTACCACGAAACCGTCACTCAATAAAAATAACAATTAAAAAAATTAACTTATTGACCTTCCAGAATATATCCCTCCCTTCCAGGACAGTAAACCAGAGAGGAATAGCTATTAAATAAGTGATTTCCAGCTAGGACAAATGTTACTTTATTTTAAACTTTTATTGTGCTGAACTATTTGATAACGATTAAGTTATAGGCCGAAACACAAGATGAATAACGACTTGTAATTCTATTGTATCTACTTAATACTTGGAATTTTTCAAGCAACTATAACAAAAAAAATCCTTTATTTAGTCGTAAAACAAATTAAAGATATCATTATTGTTAAATTAATAAAGTTTCCCATCATATCACAATTTTTTACTTTTAACCAATCAATTTTCTCCATTCCAAAAACGGAGACCTGATTTTAATGTGATTTTATATTTAATAGGCATCTTTCTTTAAATCCTACGACCAATCCGAGTAAGGATATTCAGAAGAAATTAAACATATTATTGTTTTTCATATTAACGGATAAATGCAAATGCTAAAATACTTCAATATAATAATATGTACATAATATGTATATATTTTTTTTATCAACATTGTATATAGATTTTGTTTTTGGTGATAAACTATTCTTAATTTATTTCGATGAAATTTCAGACAACTGTAAATACGTGGGGAGAAAATACACAACTCATCTATTAAACTGGAAAAAAAAAAGTTATGATGTATAAATATAAATATTGTAACCTAAAATAAAGTCGTAAAAAAGGTAATCCCTTTATAAGTTAAGTTTAAAAAGTTTATCATATATACTCCCGTTTTTTTCAGTATAGATTCGAGAAAAACATTAAAATCTGACATCATCACATGAAAATTGCTATATCCTTCAGTTCATTACACATCTAAATAATTTTGGACGAAACAGTAATTAACCAAAATAGACGGTAGTGAAGCTCAGAAAACATATTTATTAAAGTTGTAAATTACTTGACACTGGTATTAGGAAAAATGCCAAGTGCAACAAAAATGCTGTTTTAAAAATCTTCAACAATATTCAAGAATTATCTTGTAAAACATTAAATATGAATGTATGTGTATATATATACTGACAATGAAATTAAAAAATACATCAGGACTACGATAATCAAATTTAGAAATAGATAGATCTACGAATCCTGCGAATAGATAATAAACACTCGATAAATTGTTTTACGAAAATTATACATAACATTATTTTATACTTTATTAATTTGTATATATCATACGGTTTGTGCATAAATAAATTTTAAAAAAAGCAAGAATAATCTTCATAAACATCAAATGAACAAAAAAAAAATGCGCACTTAAAAAAACGGGCTGAAAATAACATGATTTCAAGTAGAGGTTATGTTCATTATAACTTAGAAAATATTATGATTTTAACGGAAAATTATTAATTAAAAATAAAATACAATATTCAAAACTTTGTAGAATTGGGCGGAAAAACACAAAACTAATGAAATAGTTTAGCTGTATAAGATTATATTTTTTCATAAAATCAAAATAATTAATTTAATAACAATAAATACTATCATACTAATAATTAATCACTCACGTGAAAATAAATTATGATGGCTAAATTAAAAACAATAAATGACTTGAGTGAATAAAAGTATATGTCTCAAATTTAAAGTTTTGAAAATATGACTACTAAAATTTTGCTTTATGTAGGTAATTATTTAGACATGATCTATCCATTACACTGAAATATTAAGCGATTAACCCAAAATATTTAGTTGTTAATGTAAAAAGATGAAGGTAACCTCACATTTCAAAATAAACTACATAGCCAAATAGCCTTTTTTTCAAATTATTAACATTCATCTAAAAATTTCTGAGTCGCTTCATTTTAACTTTACCTACAACTTTTTTATCTACAAAAAATTTCGGAAAGGGACCGCTTCCAGTTGGAAATAGAAAAACATATCAATTTAATGACGTACTAAAAATGAATAATAAAACTTTCCATTTCCACTTAAATCGTAACATACTTGTAATTTAATAAAAAATCGAAAAAAAGTGGCTCAAAAATTTTGGGCCGTTTGCCGTAAACTCTACCCCCAACATGTCAAAATAGCGAGGGTACAAAAATTTATAAACAGCGATCTCATTTTCAGGCAATTGTTTAATAAATACGAGTACTATCAAAAAGTCAGTCAGACTGACCTATAATAATGTTTATGGGCAGTTTCTTCAGACCTAGTTACAACTCTCTAGATTCCTGAGTTCTAGTGTAGGTATCACATTAGATTTCTACAACAATGAGTTCCAATGCGGCAAACTTCTTACGTGGACCACCTATCTGTGGCAATGGGGAAAGACTAGATAACTGAATAAAGACGTATGCAATTAAAATGAAAAACTTTTTTCTTAGTAAAACAAAACGAAACGTAAAACTTACAAACATTCCAGGAAAAAAGTATTTGCACAACACACTTTTTCACTTTCATTTTCTAATTCAAGTATATTTTAATATCATTATCACTACTAAATATTATTACGGTAGTATAGATCCCTTTTCCGACTCTCAGGAGCGATGGATTTTGACGAGTGAGGTATCAAATGAAAGAGAATTTCACGGAGAAATGACGAATCCTGATTTGGTTTCTTAAATTCTTACTAGGGCTTAAATAAAAGTGATGAAAAAGACGGTTTCAAAGATTCGACGTCTGACAGTCGGCGGATCGAGACGGGATAAGTTGGGTTTTAATGATTTTGACGCGGACATCAAGATCATATATGATCCCTCGGAACATATTGGTCCAGCGTTTTAAAGCCTTAAAACCTACCGTTTACGAGATAACGCACGATATAGGTCCGCACGGGTCTCATGCCATCTTGCGTGCGTGTCGTTGTCATGGCAACTTTTATCAATTTGAGTCTGTTTACAAAAACTTTTAATGAGGGGGAAATTATATATTGTTTCCGATGTCCAACCCTAACTGTTAAATATGAATACACATAGAAAACGGTGTAGCTGAATCTTATCGCATTACTGTTAAAATTAAGAGATGTTTTCCAGTGGGGTAAGCTAATGAACACAGTCATTACAAACTATGTAGCTTTACCAAACGTGTGTGCTAAATAACCTTTTTAGTAATATTATATTGTTTACAAGAATAAATATGTTTCCCTAATATCGCTTATACTACTAATGTATAAGGGATTAGAAGAAGGATTGACATCTGATGCGAGAGTTTTCGCTCGGATATACTAGTTTTGTATAAAGTCCATTAGCATTATTAACCGCTTGTAAACGTCTAAGCATTAAGTGAACTAGGTTTTTAATTAAATCTGGATTGATTTTTTCCGCATTCTTGGACTAAAACATTCTTGAGGTGGTGCCTTCCGGTTAAATAGTGTTTTCGAACACTTTGGTCTAATGTGTGCCATATATTTTAATTATTTTTAAGTCCGGTGACTGCGGAGGGGAGTGCTGTTGTTGAAGAACGTTAAATATTAACCTAATTAACCTAATTTTCCTTAGTTTTATTTTGGCTGTAAGCTTCGGACCATTGTCAGAAATTTTTATAATGAAATTCATTATATTTTGAAAAATGAGGTGTGCAACTAGTTTTTGTCCCCACTTTATAGAATGAAATAAGTACAGTTAACATTGAAGTAAACATGAAATGTCAAGCTCCATAGATTTTATTTAAGTTTACCAAAAATCTGTTTTCTACCAAAATTGAAGCTTTTAGATTTATTATCATTCCTGAATATGAAAAATGAAAACATGACAATACCAAAAAAAAAACACTTATAATTTTAACTTTAGGGTATTAGGAACTGATATTTGATCTAAGCAGTCCACATTTCCAGTTTCAACTTTCTTCTGATTCTGACTGATTTTCGTTAGAATGATACTAAATTGACTATTTCGCTGTGTTTTTATTTTTACAGCATGTTTTTGTATTCTAATTAACGGGTATAAAGTGATCCTTGAGATCTGAATTTTTAAATTCCATTAATTCTTCATTAATTATGAATGATAATTTCTGAAGAATTTCAGAAACAGTCAGAATTTCAATAATGACCGAAAAAACAAACAAAAAAAACTTTATTTACACACACATCCGTTTAAAAAGTTTATTTACACACAGAAATTAAATAGTATGCATTATTACGATCGTAAACAGAGACAATGAATACCTTACTCGAACCTTTTGAGGTGCCTCTACACATTTTCCAAACCTAACGGCAAACACGTAAAGGGGGTTTACAGAAGCTTATCAAACTAAACATGTCCACACATTACTATTTCGGTTATTTCAACTTTTGTCGGCTTAAAATAGTTTTAAAAAAACAATAAAAAATATATTTAAAAAAACGTATAAATACATAATCTATATAAATACACAAAAATGTGTATGCAACACTAACATTGATGTGGAGCTTCCCGCAAGAACTGGATAGGACTCAAAAACATGGAGATGCCAATTCAAGTCAACCGCAACAACCCCCTTTACACATTTGATTTGCCAAGGCTTGATAAATGTGTAAATGCACTTTTAGAACAGACCGAATAAAATCACTATTAATTAAATAGTTTTAATTTATTAACTGTAACTAATAAATTAAAAATCGTGGTAATTCAGTTATCCCTATGCGGTAATTTTTGTTAGAAAAGATTTTTTATAAATTGTTACGAAAAAAATAATACAATTCTCATTAAAACATGTTTCGTTATATAATAAACAGGTGAAAATAATAAACTTAAAAAAATTATAAAAGTGAAACCCAAATTTTAGTTTTAAATAGAAAAAGAATTACAGTCCTCAATTTTACCCTAATAAAAAAAAAAAGTTTTGCAATAATATTATAGATATTTAGTTGATGCTATTCTAGATTCAATTTGATCAGTTACTATTCATATTGAGAAAATTATTATAATTATTTAAAAATTATTACAATTCATTCGAAACTGAAAATTCCAAGCCTGACAACCACCAACATGTTTGATTAGTCAGATTAAGACACGATTTAAATTCATATTATCAGAAACATAATATTCACAATAAAAAGAAGAAGGCTAAGTGAAAACAAAGTTTCAATGCTGATACCAGCAACGATCCTTGCCCAGATTTCAAACCAAAGATTAAACGGTATGACGTAACACAGTATTCTGCTTACGTTTCGGTCTAGGGATAATATTTCTTCGGTCCACATGTTCTACACAATACTTTACATCAAAAGATTTTAAGATTCCTTTAAGTTGAGGTATTATTGAAGATAAATTTGAGATAATGTATAACTTAATACAAGCACCATTCATTACTAAAATGGGCATATAACAAAATTTCATGAAAATTAGTTCTTTTCAAAATTTTAAGAATGCTACTTTTAGAGATATTAATTTGCTACATCAAAGGAAAAAATATTATTCTATTAATTAAATTACGAGAGTAAATGTTGCTTGCTTTAAGAATAAAATTTAGTATAGACGGTATGTATAGTATAAAATGTAGTCTGTAGTATAGACTAGTCCAGTCAACAAAGGTTTATCAGATGAAAAATTGTATAACGGTTCTACATGTTTTTTGGGGTTATATGTAAATGTTATATGCTAGATCCGAATTTAAGGTTTGTCAACTTGCCAGCCACCGGCTTCAAAACAAAAATACAAAAAAAATGTTGGAACTTTTTTTAAGTTTTTCGCTTATAGTAGAAAACTAAGAAATTATTAAAGATGAACATTCTATAGAAAATTAAAGTAGACAAACTTTCCTACAAAACGCGTGTATTTCATTTAATTTTCGGACAACCCGCGATGCCGCTAGAGTGCGCTAAAAAAAGTCACTTGTAAGCTAATATATACACAACATGCCTAAGAATAATAATTATTATAACTAAAACGCCATATTTTGACATTGATGCTGTGGTACCACGGGACAATTCGAAGGGCGTTTTTCACGGATAGCCAAAAATTGGACCTTTTTTTTTTAGCGCGCTCTACCGGCTTAACAGGTTCGCCAAAAATTAGGCGAAGAGACAAACCTGAAATTCGAATTCAGCACAAAAAAAAAAAAAAAAAAAAAAATAGTATCGCTGAAAAAAAAAACTTTCCGTACCTTCTACTATATACGACCTTCGATTATACGCACTACAAGGTCGAGGTTATATCCTGACAACATAACCAGATTAATATTTAGTCTTCGAACTCAACTGAAAACGATGCGTAAAAACCATATGTTTGTTTTGTCTGAGGTTATTTTGGGATTTAAATTTAATTTGGATGTGTAAATTTAAAATTTCATCCACAAGGTAGAAAGAAATGTAACCAAGTGTAGTGATTTTACCAGCAACGATAAATCTTTTACGAATTAAAAACCTAAGAAACAGAAATCGCCTGGTTGTAAATTTCTTAAAAGAATCAATTGATGCAAGTATATTATTCAATTGAAATTGAGATACAGAAAAACTTTGTGACTTAGGTAATAAAATTTCTCCTTAATTTTATCCTCATTCATACATTTTTACCTCATACTCAGAGTAACCATTTCGTGATAGCAAAGTAGACATAAAATATATTATATATATTTAATACACATATACTTAAAAACAAGTATTTAAAGTTTCAAAAGCGCTAATAAATTATTACATAAAAGCTTGTTATACATAAGTTTGTTATCTTAAGCTTCAAGTTTGTTCCATTGCATTGATAATGGTTGTTGATGACGTTCCTCGCAATAACTCAGCCAAAGTAAGAAGAAAAATCGACATACATTCATAATCAAATTATAAAATATTCCACCTCTTCTTCTTAGAAATTTTCTTCGCACATCGAAGTTTCCCTCAGCCAAATTCCTCCTTCAGCCTGTTCCTCCAATCCTCGCCGTTCATCTCTTCCTCTCAGTCTCCGTCCCGCCATACTTTCAGTATCAGCATCTCTCCATCTGATATACGGGCTCCGTCTCCTTTTCCTACCCTCGGCTTCCCATTCCAATGCCTTTTTGGAGATTCGTTCATCATCCATCTTTTTAACGTGTCCGTACCATCTCAGTCTCCTTTCCTCCATCACCTACAGGGCATTCTTTCTTACTCCCATCATCTCTATAATAGTCTCATTTCTGACTCGCAGCCTCCTTGAGATTCTGGCAGACTCCTTCAAAGATCCATCTCCACATCCAGTAATCTTTTGCCCTGTGATTTTACTAGATGGCATGCTTCA
Source organism: Rhaphigaster nebulosa (assembly GCA_948150685.1). NCBI lineage: Eukaryota > Metazoa > Arthropoda > Insecta > Hemiptera > Pentatomidae > Rhaphigaster > Rhaphigaster nebulosa. The sequence goes on along the minus strand of OX411308.1, from coordinate 49,054,736 downwards.
GCGCTATAGAGCATTACCAGGGGCTTGTATATTATTTTTTTCACATTCGCATAAATGTTTTCGCTCCAGAGCACTGAATTTAAAATACTGATAGCTTTCTGTTTGTTTGTTATTCTTTTTTCTACTTCTTTTCTCGCTCTTCCACTGCTTTCGAGCTATATAAATGTATTGCGAAAATACAAAAAAAATTTAAGCCTTTTAAATACTACTAAAGGTGCATCAAACCTAATGCAGCGGTATAAGACGTCAAATTATGAAAAAAAAAATTCCAAGTAAACGCTTTTATAATAACTTAATTGTTTTCATAGGTTTATGATTCTTATTTTTTTAAAAATAACTAGGTAAACGGATTTTCATAGAATTTATAAAATTAAAATTGGAAAAATATCAGTTGTTTTGATACCTCTAAAAAAAAAAAATTTAATATTTTAATCAAAATATTTCAATCTACATTGGTATTCCGTAATGTTTTCCATAGATCGCCGTTACCATTCTTAACTAACGAATATGAAAATCACAGCTTAAAACCGTTTTATCCTTCTGCCCATAAATGCAACATGAACAGAAAAAATTAAAATGATCGCAATCTTCGAATACCTTAGTTTTATTAATTTATCATAAACATGCAAACATTTGCAAACAAATTTTATGAACACAAACCTAGGGCTGAAATAAATAAAAAAGACCCCCAGATAATAAAGTTATTCGCAATGGAGAAGTGAACAGTAAAACGTTAAATATTTTTTTGGTCATCTAAGAAGTAGCTATATTTTCATTCGTAATTTAAACATGCTAGCGACGATATATAAAAAAAAGGAATCTATTATAATTATATAAATCTAAATTATATTCTATTTATTACTTAATATATATCTTCATAAATTATAAAATTAAAATGGTGTGAATGTTCGATCACATAATGAATATTTTTAATAAATTATTACAATTAATCCAACAAAATTGATTATTATTGTTATAAGTAAAAATGAATTATGGATCTGAATTTCACCCTTATCCTATAAGATATAATAATAATAATAATAATAATATCATTAGAACACCCTTAACACAATCCTCCCACCTACGTTTCGGTCTACCCCTCGGACGTTTACCAGTAGGCACAGCGTTTATTAACTTTTAAGGAATTCGTTCGTTACTGAGCCCAACAACTTTGCAAGCCCATTTCAACCGTCGCGATGATATCACTTCGATTATATTAACAGGATGCATGCTCCGCAATTCCGCGTTGTGTAACCTCCTAAATTCTCCAGTTGAATCATCCTTTTTCGCATCAATTATTTTACGCAGTATTCTTATTCTCGAAGACGTTAAGGCGTTGTTCGTCCTTCAAGGTTAGCGGCCACGTTTCGCACCCTTACAGAACTCTAGGCAAGATAATAGTTTTGTATATTCTAAGTTTTAAGTTTCTGGACAAAATGCTCGACCTAAGTAATGTTGATACCGAAAAATAACAAGCATTTCCCGCCTTTAATCGCGCCTTTATTTCGTCTTGAATTTCGTTTTTTCTAGTAATCACAGACCCCAAATACTTAAATTTCTCAACGTGTTCAAACCTATTTTCTCCTATATCTATATCCTCAAAATCGTCTCTGTTTCTATTGCTGATCATATATTTCGTCGTATTTATTTCGAGCCCAACCTCTTTCCAAGCTGTCATCAACGTTGTATTCAGTTTTATAGTTTCCGCGTCCTCACTTAATAATACCAAATCATCCGCAAACCCCAGCACGGATATTTTACACCCAGATCTAAACCCCTTTCGGTACGCATATATATACTATTTACACAATTAGTATATACTATTGTATATACTATAAGATATATAATTGAAAAATGTCAAGAGATGTGAAGTAGATAAAGAAATTAAGGAAAATAATCAGAACTTAAATTAAGTCAAAAATTCAGACAACTAACAAAAATTACACAATGGACCAAAGAGATATTTGAAATATCTACTGGAAATGATTTCACTAGGCATCGCATTTTTTTTTTTTTGTGGTCAGGTAGTTTTCGGTTCCCGCCTTTTTGCTCCAAGCAAAAATCTAAGGGTGCCTTCGATAATGAATGGATAGGTCTCTGAAACATATTTAAAAGGTTACTTAATTACCCATATTATCAGTAAACCGGACAGGACATTAATTATCAGGATGTTTTAGACATTGTTAAAAAAAAAAAAAGTTAAAATGAAGTCAAGCACTAAAGATTTAGATAACTATGAAAAAAATGTCAGAGAAAATATATTTAAAAAATTATATTTTAAATATGTTCATAAATTTAATATTGTTCTAAAAACATATCTATTTATTATTATTAATACTACCAATCGATTCTTAATAAATTCGAATATGCATTTATGTTATTTATTTCTTATCAAGGTTTTCTAGATATAGATAGATTTTCTTTATTTTTATAAGTTCATTGATTTTCCTGTACCTTATGGCAATGTACATTTATAAAAATTGTTTGTTCATTATGTGATGTAAATAATTATTTTTAGCTTTCGTTAAACGAATGAATATAATTTTATTTTATCTCTCTCTTTTTCTGTTGTATTAGTACTCGTTTATAAAATTTTACAAGAATTTTTTAATTGCGTTAATATTATTTCTGATTTTTATTTGTTTATTTCATTATGCAAGTCTTTTGACCAGAAATCTTTTTTCATTATTTGTACACCACTGTTATTCTCAAGGGACTTCGTCCCAGAATAAAGATTCTTTTCCATGTTTCCATTTGAACTGATGATGAGTGTTGAAATAAATATAGAACAAGAATTGTAATTTACAAAATATTCTCCACGTTATACTGTATATAAAAAACTATCTATTAACTAATAAAAACATACTAAACCTTTCAGTACCAACGACGACATATCGCTACTAGTAAAGTTTGAGAAAAGACCCAACGACGAATTATGTATTATATTGTATCATTATTGTATTATTTATGAAATATATAGTTTATGTGATGGCTTAATATTCGCATTGTAATAGAACTTTATCTCGTAATAAGTTAATATGTATAAATGCGAAGCAAAACCATATTTTCGGTTGGCACTGAAAGGGTTATTAAGTAACAATATAAGGTAATTAGAAAATTAAGATTAGAGGTGACCGAAAAGCATTAATCGATAATACATTACTAAAAATTCGGTGATGTGTAAACTCATTATGAACTTCGACAAGTAGTTAAAAGAAAAGCTATTTATTTAATTTTTTTTTTTATTATATTCTCTATTGTCTAATCTATTAGGCTATTCAAAAACTATAGTAAATATCAGTCAAAAGGTTAAAATAAAAATTTTCATTTCAATTAGAACACATTATTAAAAAAAAAAAATAAAGTGACTTAGTTGGTCCAATCTTGGAGACAGGACGTTGGGAGAACAAAAAAAAAAAAAAAAGATTTATTATGGATTTTAGCACAAAAATCTTGATAGATTAGAAAAAAAATATGTATTTCTTTAAATAGGTAATCTTCTGTCACGAAATAAATCGTTAAAAATATTTCCAACTAATTATTAAATTCCACTAACAAATGGTGCAAAAAAAAATAATTTCAAATTCTTTATTGTACATGAAGAAACTACCTGTTAAGTAATTAAAACATAATAATATGTAAAAATTCCAATGCAATTTAACAATTTAGATCAGAAATAACCGAAAAATACAAAACCATAATACGTAAACCCTTCATCAAATTTGAAAATTAGTTAAGAGTGATGGCATTCACTTGGGAAATTATCTTACAATAATTAATTCTATCCTGGAAAAAAAAGCGTTAACAATATTTTTAAGTGTTAGTGTTAGTAAAATAAACTTCTCTAGCAAATGGCGAAAAACCCCACTAATTTTAAAAATAAAAAACAATAGTAATTATAATTATCATTACAATAACTCCAAAGGCTGACTAGTAAAACCACAAGGGGCTGCTTCAAAGTTTAGTATTTAGTATATTTTGTATAATGTTATGAAAATTCACTCATGCACTAATTATATTTTTATAAACGTATTTGTATTTTTTAAAACGTCTCGTCCATGTGTTGATTTTTTTTTACAGCCATGAGAGCCTGTGATTAAGAAAGAAAATTTGATCGTTTATTAGATGTCAAAAGCAACGGAAAGTTTAATTCGGCAATCATCAAGGAAATAAATTTTCTAAGGAACATTTTTTTGTGATTATTCAAATATTGTGAAAAATGGATGTTTTGAAATTCCACTACTCATGTACTGAAAGGAAGTGTACTTACAATTTTTATCTTGTGACAACCAACAAAATAATGATCGTTTGATAAAGAGTACATGATTTTGATATCATTACTTTAGATTGATTTGTGTCTTTGCTTTCAGATTCATAAGGGATATGTTTGGAGATTTTGCAGTTTTCTAGGAATTCCAACCGCACACGGTTTCACAAAAATATTTTAACATTAATACTAGCTAAAAATACCATAAAACAATTAAGGAAAGCAATCGAACACAGTGCAATCAGCTGTAACCATTAGCGCACTATAAGAGAAGAGGAGACCAACTACGTCACGGGATTCCGCCGTTTTGCTCCCTACGAAGTGAGCCCACCTTTCAATTTATAAACCTTGGTCATAATACAGATCAGATTAGATTTAACTCAATATTCTCATAAACGTCTCGGTCATCCCCTTGGACTGTAATGAATCTGTAATTATATGGATATATTACTATATTTGCAGGTATAGTAGACCAGCAGTACGACGGTTATGCTATCGTATCATGTCGAAGCAGACTTTTGATGATAACATGAGTCAAAATAAAAAAAAATTAAAAATTTAAAGAAAACAAGTTTGGAGGACTGGAGTAACAACAGTATTCACTATAGATTAGATTTCATACTAACTTAAAAAAAATATCATTCAAAAAATGATTTAAATATAAATTCAATTAACATTAAATAAACTAAAAAATTAAAAATTTGCATATTAAATAAATATTCAAATTCAAACAATTAAAAAAAATTGTTTACTTAAAGTACTAATTACATAATTATAAAACATTATCTGTTGTGATTTCATAATAAATATAGGATAATTATTACTGAAATGATCCTACGAATAACAGCCATTACTGTCCATAGCAATAAATTTATAAGTGGGTGAGATAGGCGGGATAGGAGATAGGAAAAACTGAGACATCTTGTTGATATTCTCCAATGGAAGTAGCTCACTAAATCCTGTCAAAGAGCCACTTCAATTGGAGAATTATCTACAGAAATATATGGGTTTTTTTAAACCTATTGCGTAGTTTTACTCCTACACCTTCAATTCTTTTATTTTCTATTCCAAATACTACAATAAGCCATCAGTCTGTAGAAGTTACGCATTAATACATTGTTTATCAGTGAATAAAAGGTTAGAATACTATGCAAACAAAACCTAGCCTAGCAAGCCTAATAATAATGGAATCATGTCAAATAGCGTATGCTGTTTAAATAAGATCACAATTCCAAGGTGTGAATTTCTATTTTTGCAATACAAATGAAAACCATTACATTTAAGCCTAACATCTATATTTCTCAATATTTTATACAAGGATGTTTAGTGCGAGAGTTGGCCACCAGGGTAGAAATTCGAATAACGAAAAAAAATAATCGATATATATCGCATTGCTAATTTTTTAATATATCAAAAGTAGAACGATATATAGAAAAAATAATCCATATTTTAAATATCCTTGCCAAGGCAAATATCAAGTATTTATAGCCTTTATTTTTATTCTCAGATAAGATATTATTTTTATAATATAGATATTTCTGTGCCGTTAAGATTAAGATATTGTTCTATTAAGTTCATTTTCAGCAGGATTTAAATATCAAGAACCAGGTCAAGTCATAATCCTTCCCCCATTTCGACTTTTTTTTTTTCATTTAATAAAAATATTAACGATATGTTTGGCATATATTAATAAAATGTCAATATTTTGCTTCCGACATCCCATTCCTAGAACACAGCCATTATAGATAGCAACACGAACACACACCACAATTTTTTTATGGTTCTTGTCGAATTTTTTGTTTTATACTTACTTCATTTTTTTGTTGTGGAAAAAATACCGGTTTTCGATACTCAAATTTTAATATTGATATTACTATGTACTAGTGAAAAAAATATCGATATTTTTTCATTATCCGTAGAATAGGATGAACAATTTCAACGAAATATACTAGTAGTAACGGTAGACAGTCACTGTCAGCCGTTACCGTGGGCAGTACCAGGGAAGACAACCTTTACGCATACAAAAGAAGCAATAGGAGACATGTATCCCTTTAAAATTTTATATTCAGGTTTCTGGCAAGACGCAAATGAGTTATTTAGTAACAGAGATAAGCCAAGTATTAATAGTATTTAATCTTGTTTTCATTTGCACTTGAATTTACTACTTATTTAACTTTACCTACTTATGTAATCTTGCCGCTCCATATGTATTTTAAAAACAGAAATGATAGCCGCTAAAACTACATAAAACGATTATTATTTTATTCACTAAGTGTACGATGAATCCTAATTCTGTATTTACAAACTACAAAAAAAAAATTTAAAAATTTATTCTAACTAATAAGCCAAACATCGTCAATAAACACATGACCATAAAGTACCTCATACACAAGAAAAGAAGGTCACACATCCCATATTCGAAACTGGATCAAAGTACAAAGTGCAATATAAACGCCACAGTAATTCGTATTCAAACGGAGCCGAAACAATTAGTGATGAAATCCAGGAATGCTGGATATTAGATAATATATATATATATATATATATATATATATATATATATATATATAGGATGTATATTAAATAGGCGATAATATAAAATGCATTGCAAAAACTCTAGGGAAAGCTATAATACGAGTAAAATATAGTAATAAAAATTTTGAACCTTTTAGAAAAACATATTGAATTTCTTTTAAAGCCAATTACCAATATGATTGGGATATTTCAAGAAAATGAAATTTTAATCAAGAGTTTATTTAGAAAGTTAAAAGAAAATGAATTAAACATTCCCGAATCTTGAAAAGATTGCTAAAATAAGGTCTATTTCCATTGGACACCGAATTCAAAATCATTCTACTAAACTTAAATCGTGTTTCGAGTATTGGTCACCCGACAAATTGAAAGTGCTTTAGAAATTCATGGTTTTGGTCCAATAGACGAAAAATAGTACCTCTATTACCGAGAGCTCCTCTGGACGAATCGAGTTTTGCTACCAGCTACCAAAAGAAGCGTTGCAAAGACCATTCCCAAAATTTGAAAAGGCGGTAATACCAAGGAAAAAAACAAAACTTAAATAATCCCTGGTATCGGGATCAGATTCCGAATAGAAGTAAGTACTTATGTTGTGTACAGTATAATATATTATATTTGTTTATCTATCTATTATTCATGATTATGATGTGCTATAATCTCTGTAAATATAAACATTTTTTTAAAAACTGTTACATTTATTTATCTAAACATCCTTTCGAAAATTGTTTTTATTTCACAATACAATTTATTAAGTTTTTATATCAGTATACAATTAGTAATTCTTTTTCATGATAGTGAGATCAAAGAGTTTTGGATTTCATAATTTGTGATTTGAACCTACTGGGAACCTGGACGAAATCAATGAAATAATTTTCTCTAAATAAAATCTTTGAATTAAAATCAAATTATTTGTAAACATATGAAAAAAAAAGATCATAAAGAAATAAAAAAAAAGATAATTTTTTTCCATCATATTCTGTTTATAGATAAATATTCAGAACCTTAAAACTGTTATATAAAAAATGATGTAAAAGTATAATAAGAATTATTCCCGTTTTCATTACATTAATAATGGTTGTTGGCGGGTAAGAAGAAACATCAACATATAATTTTTAGCGAAGTCGATTGGAAAGAATTCAGCGTTTTATAGTTAAATTACAGAATATTTAAAAGATATGAAAACGTTTCAGAAATTGTAATTTATCAAAGAATAGTACTTTTGCCTAAAACAGACAATGAAATAAACCAATAAATTCCAAAATTTACAGATAAATTGTTAACGCTGTTATCATAACTTATTTTTTCTACAAACGCTTTATGATTCCTATTTTAAAAAAAAATAACTTTATGAATTTCCATAAAATTTAGTTTATTAACCTTGGAAAAAGGAAACTTCTTTGCAAGAAAGAAAATAAAAAATATTCAGTCCTTTTTTATTGGTCGTTTTGAGATGACTGGAATATAAATTCTTTAAACCCCTTGTTTTCGAAATTCAATTTTTTTTTTCAATAATTTACAAAGTACAAAACCAAAAATATAGTCTACCACACATAAAATAAACAAGACAAAAGTTAGTATTTATTTATTAGTATTTTACTACATACATATAATGACAGTAAAATAAAAAAAATTATATTGATTTTCTTTTCATTTATTTCACTATATTTCTTTTTCTGATGTATACTAATAATTTATTTAAAATATTAAGAATATATTTAAAGAAAATACTACATTACTACCGACCATGTATGCCCAAAAGCGCTTTCAGTTGAGTCAGGTTTTTGAATTTTGGCTTTAGGTTCAAAAGAATTATAATTTGATTTGCTTTGTTGTTAGTATCTGTATAAGTTTTTCTTCATCAAGGAATATATACATTACAATAGATTATTTTGCAAGAAAGAAATTTTGTCTTTATATTTTTTTTTATTATATTTTTCTTTATAATTTTTCTTATCCTCCGTTTATTAAAGAATCTCTCATTAATTAATTTTATAACAAAGAACTTCAAGTTAATATAAAAGCTTATTTTTAGATTCTATGGGGTGCGATATTTTGTTTTTTACATATATTTTGTTTTATTAAAACAGTTATGGAAAAGATGATGAAAATTAAACTCGTGTGTACCATCAAATTTTGCGTTCAAAATTTAAGTTTTACTTTTTTAATTAATTAAAATTTCAATACTTTAATTATGAATTTAAAATTCTATCTTCCTATTTACTCCTACGGAATAAATTAATCTCTGCACTAGGTATTTTGTTATAAAACTAATCAACAAAAAGATACTTCTATATTGAGTTTTTGCAATATGAAAAAAACTAAAACTAAATATCAACATCTCCTTAAACTTTGCACTGAAATTGTGAATTTTTATTGGTGACTATAAATATTTCATTACTAATTTCATGACCTGATGGGTCGGTTCCGTTTGATCTCGGATTACTGTGACATTTATATTGCACCTTGTACTTTGGTTCTATTTCTGGTCTTAACAATCTGTTTCCAGGTATAAGGTACCGTTATGACCAGGCCTTCGTAAACAAAATTTGTGTGTGTATGTATGTATGTATGTATATATATATATATATATATATATATATATATATATATATATATATATATATATATATATATATATTTATATATATGCACATTATGTGTAAATTATGCATGTATGTATAGACAGTGGAATTTCCCTAAAAGGATACTTTCAACAACTGGACAGTTTGATTTTTCCCGTCGTGATTCGATTTACTTTACATTGTTATGAGTTTTCCCATTTTTGTTTATAAACAACTCATTGCTGTTTCTTTTGTATGTTTCTTTATTCAGTTATCCCGCAACCTTATAACTAGGTTCATCCTATGTGCTAGTGTGAATAATATACAGTGTATTGTGATCATAATAATACATATAGTGTTGATAATAACTATATAGTGTCTTTTTATATAAATAATAAAACAATTTAAAATGGCATAAAAAAAAGGACTTTAACTTCAAAAGAAAAGGTTCAATTGATAAAAGTTAGTGAAAAAGATAAGGCCACAAATATTAAAAAACGAAAAATTAACAGAGCAGTGGAATATTGATTCAAAAATAATTTTTATGGAAAAAGGCGGCCTTGAAATTGATAAGATGGAGTTAAGCGATTTTGTCGAGAAAGAACGGCTAGCAAACCGATTATTGGACCTTTAATAAGGAAAAAGGAATTGGAAGTTGCCCAAGCATTAGGGCGAATCGAATTTAAAACCCCAGTCGATTGGTTATGCAAATTTAAAGTTAGACAAGAAATAAGTTACAAAACGTCGAGTGAAGAAGAAGCGATAGTAGACGCTGACATGGTTAGTGACTAATCCGCAAAAATTAAACAGTTATGCGATGGGTTTTTGGCAAAAAATACTTTTAACTACTATGAAACGGCTTTATTTTATAGAGCACTGCCAAATAAAATAATGATGTACATACAATTTAAAATTTTACGCAAACATTATAAATATTTCTTGTACAAACATGTACGATTAATTTATTTTATATGTAAAAAATTAAATTATTACAAATTCTTTCAATTTTCAAGTTCAACATCATTTTTATCTCTTTACTTTGTGAAAAGATTTTAGTCACCTGACTTTACTATTTTAGGAACCTTCCTATGTTAAAAACTTTTTTCTAATAAGCGGACCACTTCTAGTAACCGAAAAAATTATCATTCTCCACTGATGTCCGTTTAAGAGAAGTTCCACTGGATATATATATATATATATATATATATATATATATATATATATATATATATATATATAAATGTATCATCCAGGCCAACAAAAAAAAATTTTTTTGAAAACTTTTTTAACTTTAATAGTTGATCTTTATAGAATTGTATGTGCCGAATCTAAATCTGGCCTTAGTTTTTTTTGTATCACCCATAGTTTTCCAGCAATATGCTTTGTATTATATAGTATAAACCCCTATCTAAACCCCTAAACGGTATACGGGGGAATTAATGAAACACTATGTTACATCATAAGCATGGTTTGTATTTACAGGATCTACGAGGTTTTTGCGTAGAATGTTCTTCCCACCAGGTTTTAAAGACTTCCTCACAGGCCAGTTCTTTCTACACCAATGTTGATCCCTAGCCCTATTGTCCCATTCACACAAAAAAACATAGAAATTTGATAAAACCACCTTGCTGACCAAGGAGCATGCATGTTATTTTTAAATCACCACATAACATCCAACCATGAGCAGAATAGTCTAATCGATTTAACACTGTTTCTGGGTCTTCATAGTTTTTTTTATAATCACAATTCTTAAATCGTGGGTGATACAGCTTTTTTAATATCATATTTGGATTCAGCACCCTAAAAACTATAGGAATAAGGCATTTTCAGTACAAAAGTTTTTTCATCTTTGGCCTGTGTAATAAATGAAGAAGGAACCAATTCCTACCAACCATATTCGTATATACATACAGTAACATACTCGTATATATACATACAAATATAAATTGGTTCAGTATCAGTTGTATTGTATTACTTGTTTATTGCACTTTCAACTATTAATACAGTTAATTTATACAATGTCAATGTCACCATTATCCAATTCCGCCAAATGAGCACAACAATGGCTCATAAAATTATATAAACAAGATCCGTCTATTTATCCAGTAAAAAAAAACTATTGATACTTGAACATGAAAATGATATAACATTTCAGAAAAATAAGGCACCCATGGCAGAATATCCAAGAATTATGAAAGATAATCTAAGGGCTAAAAAAAAAAAATAATCACAAATTTAAAACAATGAAAATAACGTTCTTAACACATCAACACAATATGAAACTGTTAAGAGCACTGGGGTTAATATAAGTTTAAATATTAAATAACCTAGGTATAATAAATTATTAGGAGTTGACTATTTCACAGATGTAATATGTATATGTACGTCAGTGGATGCAGAATAAAAAATTGTCTATTACATTTCTAAATACAAACAGTAAGATAAGCAAAAGTAATATAAAAAATCAATTGTAATAATATGCAAATAAATAATTATTAATAAAAATATACTATCAGTACAATTTAAAAAAAATATATGAAATACATTGATGTAATTAATGTAAAAAGTAATTTATCACTGTAATAAAAAAATTCAAAAAGTATAACATATGAAATGTAACAGATAAAAAAACAAAAAACATCAGATTTAAAATTTCTCGAATTAATTAAAAAATTACAGACCACGATGTAACTCTGTAGGGGTTCGCGTCCACTAGGTGCGCAAAATATGCGACAGCTATAACGATTAAGTTGAAGAATGCATGAATATTTGTAACATTTGCCGAAACTACTCTACGCGAGAACGTTTGTCCCACATTTTACGCATTTAGTAGACGTAGTGTGAGGCCTTTGTCGCATAGAAAAACAAGACAGAATTGGAATACCCGAATACATGCGACTTTTGTCGCATTTTTTACGCAAAGCTGAGTGCTTAAACTGAAGTAAAAACATTCCATTAAAAAACAAAGAAATTTTTTTCTTAATCCCCCAAAATATTAAAAAGTTGCAAGATCCACAAAACATGGTCAATGCAAGGGCAGGGATAAAAAATAAAGAATGAGTTTATCCATACAGCATTTATTTTTCCTTCATACCGTAATCCAGTAAAATGAAACTTATTATTACTATTATTGCACAAAAACCGTTTTCTTCATAATTGATATTTATTACAAAATAATACAAGATGCCAAACTCAAGGTCAATCAGTATTAGCGCTGAAGTATTAATTCATAACATTCACTAAAAAGGAGCGTTTTTTTTTTTAAACAGAAACTTCAATCCTTGAATTCGTAATTAAAATACCGACGGGGAATTTATTTCGATTTAAATTTACATAATTTCTTTGGTTTGTCAAAAATTGTATTATGCATCAAATAAATAAAACTGTTTTCAAGTTTAACACCCAAACATATGATTAACAATTGAAGATTACAGGACTGAAACCATTTCACAACACAAAACTTCGTTCTGAAAAAAACTAATCTGGATGTTTTCCAACAAGTATTCACCATGGTTTCCTCGGCACAACGAAACGCTATGTTTAACAGAAATTTCGGTACCATATGTGGCGTTTGTATTCCTGGGCACTGCTAACATATTTTTCATAAAAAAACTGTAAAGTGTTATTACCAATGGAACGTCCAATCAGCACAATCTAATGGGAGTAATCAACATCTACTTTAATCAAAAACAATCTTAACATCTACTTCACATAAAATACATTCAAATATACATACAAATTTGAAATCTTTCTTTTGAAGACTATAAATGAAAAGTGGAACTTACATTTTTTCTGGTGTAGCTGGTCAAAACTATTCAACGATTTTTAAAATCATTCCAATATTTTAAAAGGATTAATCAATTGAAATTCACTTTGCAACATCCAGCAAAATAATTGGAATAAATTCAAATGCAAAAAAGAAAAAAATTAATTTTGATATTTCATAGCTAATGAGAGCTAATCAGTAATTGAACTAGATTACGATTAAAGATTTGAGAAAAAAACCACGATATATAGTCTGGCAACCTCGTTTAAGTAAAGAATGAGAAAATCACAATTTTTTTTTATTCATTTACCAGAAGCATGTTAACAAAATAAATTCCTATAAATAAAAATCTAGGGTTATGTGAACTAAAAAGACCTTGAGATAAAAAAATTATTTACAATAGGTAAGTTAAATAAGATAGTTTTATAAAAATAAATGTAATTACCCAATATCATGATGGCATTCCACATTTAGCTAAATATTTAAACTATAAAATAAAAACTAATATTAAATCATATAAGCAAGCTGATAATAAAGATATTTTATATATATCGATACCAATACCCCATCTCTCTAAACCATATGAGGACCTCCATACAAGAGCGAATCCGCAAAAAAAAAAAATTTATTTGATGGCTAGTATTACATACTGTGTATGTATAAACGATACTCATAATATGTTCTATACGATTTTTATAAAGCATATATATCTATTTATTAATAATACCAGATATATATGATATTATACAAACCGTAAAATTAAAACAAATGGTGACATGGCGGATTCGCTTTTCTTGTATAGTACGAATCGTATTTTACAAAAAAAAAATATTTAAACATGCATTTAATCTATGGCATTATAATTATAATAGTGCATAATTTAAATTTTCCGACAAAAAAATTAAAATTCATGTAAAAACAGTAAATTTTAGCCAACCCGAGTATTTGATGCTCAGCCCACACCTCCAACTTCAGCCTGTAAACCACCCGGCCCAGAAACATGCCAAGAACTAAACCTAAATTATCAGAGGATACAATCATACCATCTATCCTTCGGTCTACCCTTTTGATATTTACCTGCTATATATATGCAATATTTGGCTAAAAATATAAAATAAATAATAAAAATACAATATAAATTTAAAATAATATTACGGAACTATGATATCTTGGAATATCCTAATTTGAAAAAAATACAAAAATTCAGAAAAAGTGATAGATATCTGAGATATAACAGTGATTATTTCCGGCGTTCTGTTCAATATAGAATAGAATAGAAGAAGAATTTTATTCTGGGACTAGGTCCCTTAAGAATAATACAATCGAACAAATAAAAGAAAAATAATATCTGGCCATAAAATATAAAATAAAGATAAATTAGTATTTACTATATTTTTAATAAAATAATAATAAGCAAACAATACAAATTCTTGTCTTGAAAAGAAAAATTAATGTTTCATTTAACAAGCACATGGTTGAACTGATTCTCTGTTGCTTATATACAAACTTTATCTGGGATGACCAGTTTAATATGTAAATACAGCATATACAGAAATCTCCTAGTTTGTGGATAAATAATAAATAAATTTACAAATTCAGATGTGATGCTCTATATTTTCGTAGCAACTGCTTAAGATGCCTTGAGATTTTATTATTGGGTGTAGAATAATGATTTAAGATGTGCATTTACAATTCATTACAGGAGAATGCTGGTGAAAGTAACTACAAAAAATATATTCGAGTTTTTTTATATTTATTAAAGCTACCTTCAAAGCTAAAAAGGAATAATTAAATCTAAATTACAACCCATGATAACATCACGGTCTCGAATTTTATATATGTATATCATACAGAAAATAAAGAAAATATCAATATATCTAACTTAAATGTTCCGGAAAATATGACACATTTCATACTTACTTCTGTAATATTTGATTATAAGGAATGAAATAAACCCTTCAATTTCACACTTTCCAGGAAGGATAGCGATTCAGACATCTGTCCCTTCTCAAGTCCACCATCCATAATACCTCCATACACACACTATATACATACATACGCACACACTAAACTGTCTCAATTTAATATTAATTTTTTTACAGAAAAAAAAAAATCCTTATGATCATGTAAATAAACTAGATAGCGTAATAATTTTTGTAATTAATTTCATTGAAAAGCTTAATTAGCGTTTTTAGTGTTTAAAATAAAATACTAATTAATGTTAAAAGCGTATAAAAATACAATCAATCAATCGGACTCCTTTTCATTGGAATGAGTAAAAAGTACTTATAGCAGTAGTTTTATCGTGGATTATCATTTAAAAATTATTTTATAATAATTCAATCAGATCAATGAAAAAATCTTAATATAACTAACTTTGAAATAAAAATGCATTTTAAATTAATCAAAATATTTTAAATTTTTAAAAGATGTTTAAATTTTAAAATTAATTAAAATGAATTTAAAATTTTAAAATAATTAAATTTTTTAAATTATTAAAATGGTATTTAAATTAATTAAAATACATTAAACTTTCAAATTAATTATAATGTATCAAATTTTTAAATTGATTAAAATGTATTTAAATTTCTAAATTAATTAAAATGCATTTAAATTTTTAAATTAAATTTATAGGAATTTTATCGATTATTACCTTAAATTCACTTAATTGCAAAATATATTTTAATATCCTGTCCATATTCCGGAATCCTCACTTTTAATTATCACTTTAAGAAAATTTCTAAATTTCATGCAGCCACCGGTTGTAATTGAGTTTGACATTGAATTTGTACGGCTATAATTAATTTTTTATGACAAGCCTAAGCTAGAGTGACGATATACGCGATGGTTTATATTAATATATGAGTCTGAAATACCAAATTTAAGAAATTTTGCATAATATTTTAATATAATATTTTATGAAAATCAGTAATGACCTACTTTCGGTAATCATGCAGTGACCAAAAAGGGAGGTTCACAACTAGATTATATGATAATCCTAAATACGAAATTTAACTTTCTATGGTTAACCGTTTTTGAGTTATGCGAGATACGTACGAACGTACGCACAGACGTCACGACGAAACTAGTCATAACGGATTCAGGGAGGGTCAAAATGAATATTTACGTTGAAATCTGAAAACCGAAAATTTTCGCAATTACAATACTTCTTTTACTTCGTACAAGGAAGTAAAAATATTTAGTTAAAAAATATAGTTTTTACGAATTTTGAATTTGGTATTGAATGTTAATGAATGAACCTTAAACCTTAGCATATAGATTTGACCTTAAATTATTTTTAGGAGACTATCAAAAGCGTCAGATTAGGTGCTTATTATATTATAACATCAGACAACACTACTTCATTGAATGAAAACATCAATAATACTACCTAAGAACCTATTCAATGTCATCAATATATTAGCCCCAAAATAATGACAAGTAAATAAATACGTCTTGTTTAGTTAAAATAATATATCTTTTAAGATATGCCTCATTCAACCAGAACTGAGCACAGGAAGCAAGTATCAGTACACAGTGATATCCAACGCGTTAACAGATATAGAAAAGTTAACAAAATTTTCAAGCTTTTAAGTTATGAAAATTTTACAAGGAGTGGGAAACGAATTCGAAAATAAGGATAGCTTATTAAAATTTTAACAAAGACATCAAAAAAAAAATAATAATAATAACCTCTAGGCATTCAGCTCCATCAACAGCAAAGGGAATATCACGTTCTGAAAAAACTGTAAAAAAATTGGAACTTCCTAGAAAGACCAAAAAAGCAATTGAAAAAAATTATATGTTTTAGCTAACAGTTAACGTTATTATAACGTAGCTAACAGAAAGGTTTAGGTTTAGTTAACAGAAATATAAGAATTTTTTTTTCCGAACAAACACGCATTTTCAAAGAATGAATATTTTCATTTTAATATATACAGGCATTAATCAAACAATCGAATTCAACAGTTCCGCCATTTTTACCAAATACATGCTTGAGATGCAAATAATCTCTCCACAGACATAAATTTATTAATTTTTTTTTGACGTTGTGAAAGAGATTTTCGAGGTTTTTGGGTAATTTGGTAAAGTTGGAAGATGATATAGAAAATATTAATCTGATCTCCTATCTACATAAAAAACTACATGGAGTAATTAATTAGACATTTACTTGATAGGATTTAGGAAATTGAGGATGAATACAAATAATCCATTGTCATTAACATGAGCACAGACTTTACTACTAATAGAGGACCCCTTAAGTATACACAATTGGCTTCTTCTAGGAGTTCATCAAGTTCTTGCAGTCTTAACAGATAATTCGAAAGGTAAAAATATCCATTTCTTCTGCTAGTGATGGGAGATTTACAAGTTTGTCTAGGGAGAGAGAAAAATAGTCGTGACCGACATAAAAAAGTGCAAATATACAATTTGATTCACAAATGTTCCCTTATGCTCTTAGTGTAAAAATCTTCTGCACAGAAATATCGTTTGATTAACATTGAAAAAGTGGATAATTCTTACAAAACTAACTGAAAGGTGAAGCCAATAGCTTCTGGCATGTCTAGGGAGAGAGAAATGGCGTTAATTAACTAATTGTGATTATCATGTAGTCCTCAAATAAATAGGTCGTGTAGGGGACACATGCAATCATCGCACTTGAGAAACGAGAAATTCTTGAAACTAAAGATTTCCTATAAAAAGCTCTGTACAAAAAATAATCCACAAATATCAAATGACCTATATATATGATGCATGATTTAACATATATAAAAATATAAATAAAAAATCAATGGTCAAAAAATAATATGAGAAGAAAACGAGATTTTCTAATGGAAAGACTGATTTAAACAAGCCTTTATTAAGAAGCTGATCAACGGATTAAGTTTTTTTTTCTCTTCATTGTATGATATAATAAGGATTATAATTATTGGTCCGTTTTCTGTTTAAAAACTGTTATATATTTTATATATTTGTTATATATTTTTATATATATATATATATTATATAATGTTATATATTTTATATATGTTATATATTTTCTGTTTAAAACTGTTATCATATTCACTAAGATTAAAATGATTTTTAAATAAAATAAAATGAAAATATTATTCAAACATAATTAAATATATACATTAAAAATGGAAGACAAGTACTGTTATGCGTTATACATAACAATGATTATTCTTGGTTATATTGAGAGTATAGCCCATGAACCATATACACAGTTCCGGAATTTCGAAACACAAGAAAAGTTATATGATATAAAAACTATAAAAATTAATAATTAAATATAGAAGGAATGGAGAAATAAAGATGAGACTAACAATTTCATTTTCTAATAATGATACATCATTAATTAGCATACGACTGTATAAAACTAATTGTACGTAATTAAGGTGTAATTGACTCCAATGGTTGCAACAAATTATAAATTATAAAATATTGTCTAGAGTGGTTTAATACAATTTTTTATAATTTTAGTTGAAGTAATTATATTTACTATCTATTTTATTAGAACTGATTTTGGTATATTATAGTTTCATTAGAAGTTGTTGTTAAAAATACTTCTTATTTAATGCTGTCTCTAGTGGATATTTCTAATATATTTTTTTTTTCAGTAAAATTGTTTGTTCTTCATAGAAACATCATTATGATGAAATATTCGGACTTTTTTCAGTTTTTGGCCTATAACATTTAAATGGCGCACCCTAGCGAAAATTTTATTCTAACATATATTAAAGAATCTTAAATTCTGCGTAAAATGAGTATCCCTGTCGTAGCATTCGATTTGACAATTTACATGCATGTATTATAAAGAAAATTTGGTTCAACCGTTCAGTTTTATTCTATTATGGGGTCTCTGCTAAGTAGAAGAAACGAAATTTAAGAGGAAATAAAGGCGAGAAATGCTTGTCATTTTCCGGTTTCTATATTACTTAGCTCGCGCCTTTTTTACAAAAAAATATCTGATGTGGACAACACATGACTTCCTTGCACGCCTATAAAACTATAAATCTGTGATTCAAAAACGACACTCGGGGTCCCGACATCCATCTGTGACACACAAACACAAATGGAGAGGAAAACCAGTATTTCACACTCAATTTTAACACTTAAAACAAGTCATAAAATGTTTAATTGTATTGGAAACCAAATTGCGTTTGTAACCTTTATTACCGGTATTTATGTATTAAATTTAAACATAATTTTGGATGTAATCTTATTATGACCTTCAAGAAAAGTACCCTTTTCGGCTCACCAATTTTAACCAAAATATAGTAAATACATTCATATCGATATAAAAGTCCTATTTACTAAATTTGAGATGTTTTACATTATATTTTAATATAATTTTTGATGAAAGCCTAATACGGCCTTCAAGTAAAGTACCGCTTCCGGTTTTCCAATTTAGACGAAAATCTAGTATGTTATTAAAATCAATATATAAGTTATAAATACTAAATTTGAGAAGTTTTAAGTAGTATTTTAATATAATTTTTGATGAAAATCAATTATGACCTTCAAGTAAAGTATCACTTCCGGTGATCAAGCAGTGACCAAAAAGGGGGGTTCACAACTAGATTTTACAACAATCCTAAATACAAAATTTCAACTTTCTACGGCTAAATTTTAATTAAGTTTTTGAGTTTTGCGAGATACGAACGTACGTATGTACAGACGCCACGATGAATCTAATCAAAATGGTTCAGGGATGGTCAATTATTTTCGTTGAAAACTGAAAACCAAAAATTTTCGCGATTAAAATATTTCCTTTACTTCGTACAAGGAAGTAAAAAGTAAGAATTTACAAAAACCTATTATTCTTCCTACAGTGGTCTAAGGGTGTGAAACATGGCAACTAACTTTGAAAGAAGAACAACGGCTAATGGTCTTCGAGACTTTTGCTTACAATATTTTTTTCCAAAAAAGGATGAGTATACTGCAGAATTTAAATGAGCTTGTTAAGTTGTTGAGCAAATTCCTAAAAAGTGCACGCATAACTGAAAGAGGTGTAGACCGAAACATAGGTGGAAGGATTCGGTTCATGAAGTTACGAATTTGGATTTGAGCGGTGGTTGGTGGACAGAGGTATGCAAACAGCGATTATTGGTATCGGCATCGAGCCTTCGGGTTCGCCAAGCCTTTTATTTATTATTATAGTAAAATAGAGGGCTTGGTTTGGGCAGGAACTCCGTTTTGAAAGACTTATTCGGGTCTATTCGACCCTCGGAAAAAAAATCTGGGTACCTAATAATGGTCAAGAAATAACTTTGTGGTTAAAGAGCAGTGGTGACCACTCTGCTTCAACAATATCGTAAGGTCGAGAACCGGATCCTGTCATCAAGGTCCTCTACAAGCATTTCCGGAACTGATTTATTTCTTAGCGATTTAGGACAAAGGTTGAAATTTCATGGAGAAGTATGGTTCATTGTGGATATTAATTTTATTTATTAATTACTTTAAAACTGCATGAAATAAAAACACATAAAAGGTCTCCTGTTGGGTGGTTTTCAGTGGAAGTAAATATTTAATAATTTGGATAACTGAAATGGATTGTTTGTTGGCTAAATTTTAGCTAGGTATCGTAGTATTGTCTTTCAGAGATATGTTTACAGAAACTAATTCCATAGTGCTTACCACGTTCACTAGATAACTTGAATAATATAAAATATCCCAAACGATGGTAGGTAAATAGAAAGACATGATGCATAATACGCAATGTTTACTTTCTAGAATATTATATGATAAAAATCAATAAACTATCGCTTCTTACACAAGTCTGCAAAATTTGAATCATGACATGTTGCTATGTATTTTTCAGCGCTGAATCTTCAAATAATCTTCATTTTTTCCCATCACGTTAATAGAATATTCCACAAATCTGGATATAAATATATCTCAAATATGGAAGAAAATTCTCTACCTAAACAAGCAATAAGAGATGCCAGCTGATAGCTGGTTATTCTCATTAAGTCTGGAATCCAAGAAATTCTGAATTTTCTTCGGTCGGATGTAAGTCGCGAACCAAATCGTTTAGCTAAAAGTTTGAAAAAAATTAAAAGATTGCGTACAATAAGCCAAACAATTAAGAAATTATAATAAAAAAATGTTTTACGTCTATTCTGAAGTCTCATATTTCTGTAATTTTTTTTATTTTTACAAATTTCGAAATTTACGAAAAATCCTGACGTGATGGAAGAAAATGAAGGTCCACATTCGGATTCAACAAAATATTTCCTTCGATTTTTCTGCCAAGTTTAGGAATATATAATTTAAAAAAAATTGTAAACAATGTTGAATTTATATATTTTATTGTGAAATATACAATTTATATATATTGTTTAAATAAATAGTATCAAATATTTAATTGTTTTATAAAAAATATTTTGAAAAAAATTCACAAAAATATTTTGCCAAGATTAGGGCTAAATTTATATATAATATTGTTACATAAAATCGAACAAACAAACAATGTTTTTAATTTCTTTAAACATTATATAGTGCTCATCGTCAGAATTTCCGGATTCCTTATCATACTTAATTATAAAAGTTCTTTCAAACCATAATGAATTGATTTTTGGTAAAGCGGGAAAATTGGTCGATTTTGCCTTGTAAATTATTATTGGAGTTGTTGATTTCATATGAGTTCAGGAAATTTTTCTTTATTCGCCAATTGCTTTTAATGGGCATTTTGATGTAAATCTATTAATACGTTCGGACATTTGATGAGTATTCTTCTAAGAATTTCAAACCTTTTTTTTTTTTAAAGGATATCCAAGCTACGTTTATTAATTCTAAACATGAACA
Organism: Rhaphigaster nebulosa; assembly: GCA_948150685.1. Lineage (NCBI taxonomy): Eukaryota > Metazoa > Arthropoda > Insecta > Hemiptera > Pentatomidae > Rhaphigaster > Rhaphigaster nebulosa. The sequence continues at coordinate 49,032,799 of OX411308.1, read as the reverse complement.
GCACCGGCTTAGCGTTGTTTTATTTGCTTTTTTTTAGCTTTAATTATTAATGGAATACTTCGACCAAGATAACTCAATGATAAATAAACACCAAAAAGTGAAAACAAAAAATTATAGTCGGTGGCTAAATAATACTCATCTAAATTATTTATTTATTTTATTATTTTTAGTGGTTATTCATTTTGCTTAATAGATAAGTTTACTTCAATGTTTTATTAAACTCTTTTTATTTGAACGTAAATATCAAGATATTTATTCGGAAAAGAAAAACTAATTATTTTTTTATCAAATTTATAATGTCAAACAAATTATTATATTTTATTTTATTTTCTTCCTTACAACTTAGACAAAACAATAATTTATTTCACTCTTTGGGTTTATTAGTAGCTCGGTAGAAATATTTCCGTTTTAATTTTTCACAATATATTACAGGAGACTTAATGCCAAAAAGATCGTACTTGGATATTAAACTAATAAATAAAACTAAGAATAGGGATGTGTCTGAGGTATCAACGAGAAGATATCAGTACCCATTATAATAAATATATATAAAAACAATATCAAAATTAAGTCCAAATGATAACTAATTAAAGCGAAGGTAATTGTATATATGATGCTATAATAACACTCATACTCACCCGACATTATTGGAGGCATGGAATATTAAATGGATTCCACTAATTATATATCATTACAATAATTGCTGCTTATCATCATTTAGTTGTTACACGCATCGGGGTGGCTCGGCAAACATTTCCTTGAAACATCGCCTTTAAAGATATTTATAACACAAATAAAATCCAACTAGGTATATATTAATGTCTTTTAACAATTTATGACGATTACTAAAAAAATTAATCAGTTTCAAAAACAACTAAAATAAATAGTGAATCGTAAAAAAAAATTAGAAAAATGTGGTTGTTATACAAATAAAAATTATATATGATTATTAATAAAAAAATCTTATCAACTTTTTATTAATCATTCCTTTATTTTTTAACTAAAATAATATGCATAATAACTCATTAAATATCTTATTGAATATATCTTTGCAAGAATCTGCACCTGAGAACCAAGAGTAAGAAATTAAAAAAGAAAAAGAAAAAAAGTTGTTTAATTTTTTAGGTCTAAGATAGTTAAAAAATATAAAATCAAAAATCTATCAGGGCACCACTAATTAAATATACCGTAGTTGAATTACTTTTTTTAGTACGAAAACAAAGTAAAATAACAATGCCAAACTAATGTAAGTAACCCGGTTTTAAGACGTTGATGAAGCGATAACGATATTTTTTCTCTTTATTTAAATTATATATTAAAGAATTGTTTTCTTTTAAAATTCTATTAATTTTTCTTACCATTCACATAGCTTTGATTAAAATTCATTCTTATTAAAATTAAAAAAAATTGAATATAAACATTAAAAAAACAAAAATATATTATAGGAAATATTTTTAAAGAGACTAAATTTATCATTGGATTAGCTATTCAGACATGGCTATAAAAAACAAACTAGCATTTGCACAATGGTCAGGTCTCTGATTACATGAATCAGTTTAATATATATAAAAAATTATTCTTTAATTCTAAATAAAAACTGTAACTGAATAGGTAACTTCTAAAATAAATTACAGTTTTTAAATTTTAATCATTACAAGTGAACTTAATTTCTACTAAAATCGAAACACTGTTCACGAACTAATCTATAAATCACGACCTATTGTAACACCAATAAATTAAAAATATGAATGTCAGATTTTATAAATAAATACTAAATTAGAATCGCCAAGATTAACTGTAGAAATAATTATGTTGATCACTGTAGGTTCATGTCTAAGTGTTTAACAGTTCTTACAATGACCATTTAAAATTATATCTTATCATGGACAAATGTTGATCACTGTAGGTACATGTCTAAGTGTTTAACAGTTCTTACAATGACCATTTAAAATTATATCTTATCATGGACAAATGCAAATAGTGATTGGTGGCCACACTTAAAATGTTTAAAAATACGTATTTATTATTGATAAATCGTTCATTATTAAAGTTTTAAGAAAATAAATAAATATTTAAAGTGGCTGTTGGGAGACATGTATTGGATATAGTTTAAAGGGGTTAGAGTGATAATTAGGGATTGTGGTAGGATGTAAGATTGAGGGGGTGGGGACCGGAGAGGGGGCAAGGGGGTAGGTGGAGGGGAGGGAGGCGGGAGAGGGGAGAGGGTGGGGGTAGGAGCCGAGTGGGGAAGCCGGCCTCTCATCGAGAGTCAGTCTGCTTTCCCACGTCTTTGTGTCTATAGCTCGGTCGCTATTTCTTCCCCAGGATGTGACGAACAGTCAATTCTTAATACGTACTTTATCCTTTTTATTTTTTTATTTCTTATTTTATTTTCCCCTCCCTGGCCTCAGTGATGGAGCATCAACAACCACACCAGCAGCTCCAGTCACCGCACCTCAGCTGCCACGACTGCGGTCTCGTGTTCGATACAAGTAAGTCCCTAGATGTTCATCTCCATTATCATAAAGAGAATCTCGTAACTAAGTGGGGAACGGCTTCAGGTAGCGAAGACAACAACAATGTCAAGAAAACTCGACCTCCAACGGCAGACTCATCCGATTTCCAGTTTTTCGACTACTCGGAAAATTCAGCTTTCCAGAGGATTCAACAGAGGCCGTCGTACAGGTACCAGCCGTACTCGTTTGATAGAGTGGTTACCAGTTCTCAGACTCAGTGTGACAAGTGCGGCTTCATCTGTGATCAGAGTATGCTTGCTGAACATGAGGCTACGGCACATCCTCCTTACTTCGAGTTCATCAAGGAAGAACAGCAAGCTGAAATTCTGGATCTAGATTCTCAAAAAGTAGTCTATCAACCTCAGGGTGAAGAGAATCTTTGGTTAGATCGCAGGTACTTCAAGGAGGAAAACGGAAATCAGTCACCGGATTTCGCGAGTGTCTCGACCACCATGTCTTCACCTACTAACTCGGAAGTGCCGTCGTACTTCGAACCGCCACAGGTGATGCAGTTGAGTTCTTCGCAGCTGCCTAAATACCCCGTGATGCCGAAGGGAGGAGGTGCGTGGAAATCGAATGAAGCGCGGCGTCCGAAAACTTACAATTGTAGTGCGTGCAATAAGTGGTTTACGAGCTCTGGGCATCTCAAGAGACACTATAACACAACACTGCACAAAAACGCTGTCAAACAGAGCGGTGTTATGGACCCAGCTACTATGCCGATGAGCAGTCACCACCACCCCCCTCAATCACCGATTGAGGAGAAATTCCAGTACCAACCTCAGCCTCCGCCGGAGCCACAGGAAGAATTTCAGGATTTTTTTCAGTACCCAAATGGAATGCCCCCCCACACTACGAATTTCACTGATCCGCTTCCGAGTTTCTCTCAGTTTCAGAGCTCGCTTAGCGGTTTCTCGAGTGTGGGGGGGCTATTGGCCACCGTGCCTGACATCGAGGTGCCGGAAGTGACGTCGACCGAACAAACTGTAGTGCACAAGTGTGTGGATTGTGACAAGACATTCAACAAGGCGTGCTACCTGACCCAGCATAACAAGAGCTTCCATTCAGGCGAAAAACCGTTCAAGTGCCAGCGATGCGGGAAGCGGTTCACCGCGGAGTACTTGCACCTAGAGCACCTGTCCAAGCACGCCGGGGAGAAGCCCTACAAGTGCGAGATGTGTCCAAAGCAGTTCAACCACAAGACAGACCTCCGCCGCCACATGTGCCTACACTCCGGTGACAAACCATACGCTTGTGACTTCTGCGGTAAAGGCTTCATTAGAAAAGACCACATGCTGAAGCACGCCGAGACTCACAAGAAAAAGGCCCTCGCGTCCAGTTACAAGAAAATGGAGATTGACCCTAGGCTCCATCTCAGGGTAATGTGAAAATTTAGTGCTATTTATATTACATGTGCCAAGGTAGCAATAATTTTCGAGGTTTAAATTATTAATGAAAAATCCATTCCATTAATCGAAACGAGAATTTTTGAAAAAAGTACAAAATGATTTTTAATTGAATATTGATATTTTCAAGTATTAGATGTATTTTAGGAATAGGTTGAAAATTGTGTCTCGTGACCCTTTTTACCCGAGTTTTTGAGATTTTTATTGTTTGTTTTATGAAATTACCAGGACCCGTTACACACAAATCATTTATTTACATACAAAATTTTATGATAAAAAGTTTTGAGTTTCCATACATATCAGTATTAATTAAAATGAACAGCCCAGAACTGTGATATAAATAAATGTGTAATTTTTGATTTGTTTTACATGTGTTTTAGTTAAAATGTTTCAATGAACACATGATGACCTACTACCTCGTAGAAACGTAGGATATTAAATGAAATATATATATGTATGTTAACATTTTTGTATACACTTACAAGACTGAGAAACTTGTTTTTATCTATAAAACAAATGTTCCTTTTTTATTATTTAAGTTTTTTAAAACAATTGATGGTTTTTGTTCCTGGAATTTTTTTAAATAGTTTTTTTAATCGTAGTTGTTAAGTTAAGGAAGATAATATCCTCATGTGGTTCTAGTATATATAAATATATTTTAGACTTGTATATATCATATAAATATATATAAATATATCAATATATATTGGATACTCTCTAAATGTATTTGATGATAATGGAAAAAGTTGTAAACATTTTGTGTACAGTGTTTTTGTTCTTGTTCCAAAGCAATATTTGTTTTACTTAACTTGTTTTGTTAATTAGGTTTGAGAAAGATATTAAAAGTAAAAAAAAAAAAATAATAAAAAATGAAACAAAAAAAAAATTAATAAACCGAAAGGACAAGTTTGCAAAATATCTGTGTATCTTTTTTATATTATACCCAATCAAGAGTGCATAAGGTAATTTTTTTAAAAGAAATAAAAAAAATTATGAGGGTTAAAATTAAAATAAAAACAAATTTAATTTTTTCCTACACTTATTGATAAGGTTCTGTAAATAAACAATTATAAGAACTTTGATCAAGAGGTGAAACATTGTTTACAAACTAGAAACCTGTTCTACAGGCTTCCTCTAAACTTAATCGCCACAGCTTATATTACTACCTCCTGGAAGTAAATATGGTTCATTATTTTTTTTATTCATTTTCGCTATTTCTGGTAAACTATTTTTATACTAATATGTATCAAACTTTTTTTTTTTAACTTGCATAACCGTATTCTAATGATGCAAACTGAAAATTAAGAATAAAAAAAGGATCCCAAAGAAAATTCACTCAATTCATTTAAGAGAAACATTCTTACTTCCTATTTATTTTAATGGAAAATATTATAAATTATATCTACGGATATGTTGTGAAATGACATATCAACATAAATCAGTAAACAAGTTTTTATTCTTTGATATTAAACCATACCTAATTAATTTTGAATTGTGGCCCAAATAGGTCACCTAAAATGAAGAATGCCTTCTCCAGAAGGGGACACAAAAGTAAGTCAAATCACTGATTTTTTATTTAATCCTTCGAAAAATAAAGTTTACGAGTTTAGCGGATATAACATTCATATCCCATTAAATAACGCACGCAAGATTATAATTTTATTTATCCTTGTCTAGGAGGCATTAAAAGAAAAGCCAACTTAAACTATATTATTTTTCTTTGGCGTTGGAAGAAATATATTGAACTTAAAAAAAAAAATTTCTTCCACTTGCCTTCCTTAAGACATCTTATAAGATTCAACACATTATTTTCAAATTTATTAATATCATGAACTACATGAATAATTGCAATAAAATGTGATATAATCATTACAGTGAAATGTTGTAAACTAGCAATAGTATTATTTGATTTTATCCATCAAATAATTATTCCATTGATTTCTGATTGAATAATTGTATTCTGTTACTGGTTTTCACTTTCATAATTTACTGATACAAAACTGTTATAGAAAAATCAGCAAGGAAAATGACTTAAGAAGCTAAGTAATTACTATAATCACTTATATACTACTCATCAAAAATATAATGCTGACTTTCATTTGATTAACTTTCAATCAAATAATTTTCTGAAATGAACCTATATCTAACTATATGGTTACTTTAAAATTTTCTTATTATGAATTAATAAATTTCCCTTTAATATAGATATTACATACAATAGTTTGTAGGTAACATGAATATACTTTGACCAGCGAAATTTTTATTTTAGTTGTACATATCTAGAAAAAAAAGATCTAATGATAGGTTTAAAAAGTACCTTATTTTTCGTAACTGTTATATAACAATATTTTTGATATAACTGTTAAAAAAAATAAGTTACATAACTGTCATAGATATTACGATATTTACTTTATAACACAACATAGTGTAAAGATATTTCTGATTAAATTTCTTTTTTTACTATATTAATTAACTTTTATTATACCATGAATGTAAAGACTTATTTAGTAGGGATTGATAAATTATTTGCCACTTCTATAAATTTATTTTATTGAAAACTAGTTTCGAATGTTATACATTCATGCTCAGTTCTAAAAACACACAAAAAAAAATAAAAAATAAGCAATTCAAAATATAGTTTGGTATTATTATAAATATTAATTAGATGTAATATTAATCAGTAATATAAAACAATTATGAATTTAATTAAGACAAGAAATCAAATACATGTTGGTACTCACCAAGGTTTGAACGGATTTTATCAACCAGAAAAGTTTGTACTCTTTTCGCATTGAACTGACAATGAACGAAAGGTAGGTAGGATGTTTATAGGTAAACAGTGTCGGGGTTTTTCCAGTAATTTCAACATGTATTTGATTTCTTGTATAAAAGTGGCAAATAATTTACCAATCCCTAATTAGATTGAACCTTCTATACCATCATGCGGATGTCAATTCTACTTAATTACTATGTCAATACTACTTAATTATTTGTCAGAGTCAAATATAGTTACTATTCGCATATATAATTATGTATAACTTACTCTTTAATATGCTTTATATTTCAGTAATTAGGGACTTTAAATATTTATGGGAATAAAACTGAGGGAAAAACCTGTACAAATCTCATATTTTTAATTCTTAAAATTTAGAAATTTTTTTATTATATCACTCGGTAACCTAAAAAAAATATATAACCCCTAAAGTTCTTTTTATTTTAAGTCCAATCAATCACATATTCAAGTGAATAAGTATTCTTCGGTTGCAACAAATAATAGATTTTATCCATTCACAAATTGTAATTCTTTTGCTAAAAGCAATATCTCTACCTATAAAGTCGAAAAATAACATTTCCTGACTATTCGTATTTGGAAAATAATGTGTATTAAAAAATAAAATAAATTAAAGATATAATATTTTAATTGGAACGAAATTTTATCAATTCTTTTCCTTTTCATAGTTTATAAAATGAAGCCATGCTGACATTATTTACATATATATATATATATATATATATATATATATATATATATATATATATATATATATATATATATATATATATATAAATATGAATCATATATATATAAATATGAATTTTTATAAACAAGCAATACATTCTACGACGATAACAGTATAATTTATATTTCAAAAACATGTTTCATGATTTTTTTTTCTTCTTATTAAATAATTGACTATATCTTTCACATACAATCCGCTACTATTTTGTTATTTTATAAATAATAGATAACTCATTATAATTATTTAAAGCTATACTAATTTTTGTGTGAAGGTCCTCCCTATCCATAACCAGTACAATTACGATGAAAAAATTTGAATTAATTAAAAATTTCTTCTTTATATTATAAATTTCTTTATTTATATTATTTAGCTTAGTTCGAATCGTAATAAATATTGCTTTGCGATTTAGTTTTACATAATAAATGCCTTTTTTCAAATTCTGAGTTAATAGACTGATTATGTATACCTGCATTAAATTTTGATAAAAAACCTAAGTGTACTATGCTAAAAATAATCTATCCAAGAGATGGAAAAGATTACTTTTTTCCGCTTTCACTTCTTTTTTTTTTTCAAAGTATTAATTAGAACGGATATTAGTTATTAATTCACATCATGTGATCTAATTTACTATCGAATCAGCAAGTAACTGCGTAGAATGTGTTTTAATTCATTCATATATTGTATATAGGAAATCAATAGTAGATAAAAATTGGTTTTATTTTACGATTAAAACCACCTGAATGATTTAGTACAATTGAAAACTTTGTAGCAATGCAGTGCGCTTGCATTTATAAGAATATTATCTACACAATATATGTATGAATTACGATAATTAATTAAAATAATTAATGATTATATTTATGAAAAATATAATATTAAATTCATATAAATTTAAGTGCTGCATTAAATTCTATTGTATTCCATCCATAAAGTAATTATTTAGTAATTAAAATAATTAGTTCTGATTTGGTAATTATAAACAATCCACAATAAAAATAAAAGATTATAGACGAAATAAAAGCAAGTTTGAAAAACTAATATTTATTACGCCTACCGTCCAGAAATATGAATGTAAGAATGAACTAACAAGATGCGGTTACACGAGCGAGTTTTCACTCTCGAGAGCGGTAGAAATACTTTCGAGAGTTACTCTCGAGCTCTCCGAGGTTTGGAACGAGACTCTACTTCACATGCAAACGTTACCTCTCTCTTAGAGACTTAAACTTTTTCGTGTGTTGCTCTGCAAAACTAGCTCGTTTAAACATACCTTCATATAGATAAGGTAGGTAATCCCTCGTGTTCTTAACGGTAACGAAAAGTGAACACTTATTGTAAGATATGAATTATTTTTATGTTTTTTTATTAAAGATTCCACTACCTAGAGGTAATAATTTGTTCCCTATATGACCCAACCACCATTTCCAGCATCTCCAATTCATCCCAACACGTTTGCTGGCAATTCCCCCCTCCATTGCCTATAAGAATCTCTTCTTTGGTCTCCCAATAAATAAAGTATTATACTAAAGCCCATCCAAGACGGTAAAGCTTTAGTATAATACTTTATTTTGGCCATGGCGTCTCTTACATTCTTTGAAGTAGGCCTAACAAACTTCATCGTCTTGATTATATAATGAATCGGAATTTTTATAACGTCCAAAATCCTTACTTTAAAAATAAAAAAGCAGTCTTGTTTAACTTCATATAAACTTAAGTTTATTATTATTATCATTAGATATAAATAAAATCAAATAAATTTGAATTTTCTTTTTCACAATAAAAGCATGCTAAAAATGGAAAATAAAGAATACTTAATTACATAAGAACAATTTTAAACAATTTTTAATATAAATAATTTTCCTTGAAGAGAAGCATAAACTTGGTCCCCTCCAAACTGATTGTCGCTCGACCACTCCAGGCAATCCACTCTAATTATAATTAAAATCATAAGTAGGGATTGATAAATTATTTGCCACTTCTATAAATTTGTTTTATTGAAAACTAGTTTCGAATGTTATACATTCATCCTCAGTTCTAAAAGCAAAAAATTCAAAAATAAGCAATTCAAAATATAGTTGTTATTATTATACATATGTATAAGTTTTGCCAGCAGCTGGGATTGCGATTGCAGCGAATCATTTAAAAGGAGAAAGAACTACCAACTCCGAGCAAGGCAAAACATTGATTGATAATCCCGTAATTATTTGGAATAAGGTACCAATAGTGCCAAAGAATGCGTTGTCAGTTGTTGATAGACTGACGAGGGATGTCACATCAAATGGCGTGCCTTCGGAGGAAATTTCAGACAAATCTATCTATCCAGTAGTAAGGAATGGAGACCGGACGGATGTAATAGAAGCGTGCGTTAAAAATTATCCCCTCTTGTCCTTAAATAGATGTTCGAAATCGAGCAAACGGACATATGAGGATCCAGATTTTGGCGATTTGCTAATTAATTTGGGAAATAACACGTTAGAAATATAGCATGGTGTGTCTGATACAACAATTAAAATACCTATATTTCAGCCCTTGAGGTGTGAATACAGGCGAATGAGTACCCGGAAGGTGTATGATTCAGATATCATTAATGCAGACAATAATCACTGATTTCACTTTTTATATCCAAAAAAATGACGGTAGTCAAGAGAGAAATGATATTGTGTAAAATATTGTCCAAGGAACAAGTAAAATTTATTTAAGTGCAGATTGGGGGGGGGGGGGGGGGAAGGTGAAAGTGAAGTCAATAAAACTACTGTATCCAGTGGAATTCCTTAATGGTTTGAATCCATGCGTGCAACCACCTCCCAGATTGTCTGTCACTAAAACCTCATATTAAAGTGATATTAATAAAAAACCTAAACCTAAAGGAAGGATTGGTGAATGAAGATTAGTGATATATAGCTTACATAAGTATATCATCGCAGCAATAATAATTAATTCTGGTCGTAATGTTATTATTTCCATAATAACTATTAAACCAAACAAAACCCAAAATTGTTATCATAGGTTTCAGAAAATCAAAAAGAAAAATATCTGATGTGGACAACACATGACTTCCTTGTACGCCTGTTAAACTATAAATCAGTGGCTCAAAAAGTGATCCTGAATTTGGTTACTAGTTTCCGAAGATCGCAGTATCTCAAAAACAACACTCGGCGTCGCGACATCCATCTGACACACACACACAAATAGGGAGAAAAACCAATATTTTACACTAAATTTTAACACTTAAAACAAGTAATGAAAATATTTAATTGGATTGGAAACCAAATTGCGTTTGTTACCTTTATTACCGAAACATATGATTTATGTATTTAATTTAAATATAATTTTTGATGTAAGTTTATTATGACCTTCTAGTAAAGTCCCGTTTTCGGCTCACCAATTTTAACCAAAATATAGTAAATACATTCACATCAATATAAAAGTCCTGTTTACCAAATTTGAGATGTTTTACATTATATTTTAATATAATTTTTGATGAAAGTATAATATGACCTTCAAGTAAAGTACCACTTCCGGTGATCAAGCAGAGACCAAAAAGGGAGATTCACAACTAGATTTTACAACAATCCTAAACACAAAATCTCAACTTTCTACGGCTAACGGTTTTTGAGTTATGCGAAATACGAACGAACGTACGTACAGACGCCACGACGAAACAAGTCAAAATGGATATTTCCGTTGAAATCTGAAAATTTTCGCGAATACAATACTTCCTTTACCTTGTACAAGGAAGTAAAAAACAGATGATTTTATGGCGACAACAGAGAATAACCTCACAGGGTGATAAGCATTTCGTCTGTATTAGAGAATATTTAACCATTCTTTAAAAAAAATTATTGTGGATTCATATCCAATCTCACTCCTGTAATTTTCGAGAAAAAAAAAATCGTCGAACAATTTTCCAATCTGAAGATGAAGTAATGCAATTTTATTGCATATCACGGAGAAAAACTTGATAATATGCAGACCCTTTGGCTTGAAATGGATTAAATAAAAACCTTTTTCTTAATCTTAGACGTAATGAGAAAAAATGAAAACAGAGATGAATTTGTAAAATGTTGTCAGATTCGACAGAAAGAGTAATAAAAAAAGATAAAAATTATAATTAATGACAGTTACAAATACAATTTACAGTATTAAAAGTATTCATTTTCTTTTATCTTTAGTTATTTTTTATTACTCAATCAGTAGGAATTTTTTCATTAAGTATTTTTATTTACTTTTTTATAATTAATATCTTATAGATCTATTTTGTAACTAGTTCATTTAGCCCTGATGAAGACCTGCAATCTAGGTCGAAACGTTGGTGTATAATAAATAGTTCATACTGTTCCACATCCATTTTTATAACACCATCCGTACACCTTCTTATCCATCAAATCTTTTTTCTTATCGATTATTAAAACTCCTCTAAATAACCTAATAAAGAGACTAAACAGTATGATTAACCGAAGTAATAAAACATCCATATTAAATTTAAATTTTATTTAAAATTACTTCATTTATGCCTACGCAATAGTTTTAAATATAATCGTAATTGATTAAAATCCTTATTACCAATCGCTAATAAACATCAGGTTCAAAACATAGCACGAAGGAATTCTTGGCCCAGGAAGAGGCCGGGCATATTATCCGAGACCAGCTCCGATGAATTCTTTTTCGGTGAGATCAGGTATCTTATTATCTGATCATCGCACCATCCAAAATGAATACCGAACTTTCCAAAAGTTCATCACAGTATATTAAAAATTGTAAATAGGTACTTATCAATAGATTAATAATATAAAAAACGGTTGAAAAATTCTTATTAAAAATTAACGTTTTATCACAACATACCTTCCTAATTTTATAATGAAATCAATAAAATTCTTATTCATAATTCTGTCCCTACTATAAATAAAGTATTTGTATTTTTAATAAATAAATAGCAAATTTAGAGCTTTCCGACCAATATATTTTTTTTTATTATAACTTGATACGCGTTTCGAAACACACTTTTTCTTATTTTCTATATAAACAAATGCAATGTGATGAATATGAAAAAAACGGCATTTGATGCTCAATGGCTGACACGACGATCTCATATGAGGAAATGTATTTTAATAAAAGTAATCAGAAAGTAATTGTGATAAAGAAGAATTTACATGCTGAGTCTGTGATATGAACATGGTTATTTAGATTTTTTAAAAACAAGATTGTGCACAGACTATGCATCCCAATATTTATATAGTAATTTTATATTCTTGATTATATTTCTAATACTGGTACCGACTTTACTCTGATATTTCAGATAAGAAAGCTACTCGGTATCTTCGGAAACAATTTCCGAAGAGGAGGACAAACAATCGTCGATTAAATAGTATAACAATATAATATATAAACAAAAAAAAATAATAGAATATTCTATATATAGAACGTAAATACTTACGTTATGAATATATATTTACTCGTACAATTATAAATAAGAAATAAATAATTAATATCCTGGCTAAAAAATTAATAATGAATAGTCTGAATTTTTATTATACAAGCCGACGTTTCGACCCAATATGTGAGCCATCTTCAGGGCAAGTGAATTCGGACGAGATTCCGTAGGAGCTCAAGTACTCAGTTCCATATCTCGCCGGAATTCAATTTCTCTGAAAATGGCCCACATGTTTCGGTCGAAACTACGGCTTGTATAATAAAAAATTGAAACTGATATATATATATTTTCAATATATATACCTGATATTCCTCAGATACAGCAAATTATCTGTAATCCATAAATTAATTAATGAAATTAAAATTTTTTAATTCAATTTTGTTTCCATACCCTGTTTAATTCGAATAACTTCTATAATATACTAACATAATTGATGTGTTTCATTTATAATTTTACTCTTAAGAAATAGCATGATGTACACGTAGTACTTTATTTTTTTAATAAACCTCAGAAAGAAAAAACAAAATCTTTATAATAATATATTATATGATAAGCTGCTTAGATAAAGGGGAACAAAACGAATAAGTACCCAATTACTGACTCTAGTTATTTTAAATAAAATAGAATAATTATATTAATACCACATTTTTAATAAAAAATAAAATCATACGAGAAATAAAAGAGATTTTCTGATCATGTAAAGTAAATTAAACCAATGATTGTAGTATTAGAGGAAGACTTATATAAAAATGTTTTTTTTAAATAAGTAACATTTTTTTAAAAGAATTTAACATTTTTAAGAGTTTCCTTTTCTTTTATTATATGTTATTATGATTAAGAATTACATTTTTAAACACCGATGTGTATTTGAATTGTAAATTTCTAAAAGAGGTCATCTCGAAAATTATTCAAAATGAATATTTTTTTTTTCATTTACTCATATAGAACAACATATATTTTATGAGCGTGAACGAATTAGACAATGACATCATAGTAGCGAAATACAGCAAGAAAATCAATTCAGTTTTGGTGCCTCTTAAAATAATTAAATATTCGGAGATGAGCTCTTTTCGAAATTCACAATTAATTCCGATTGTAGCGTCCGAGATTTTAAATAACAAATTGAGAAATTTAAAAAAAAAATCTAATAGCGAATTTCTTGAGATAATAAGAAAAGAGATTGATATTTGTTAATTTTCTTTTTTTTCTATTAACCAACCTTACCAACACTAGCAAAAGGTTTACTTTATTTATGCATTAGCATAAATGCATAGTCCTCAGGCATTACATGAATACAAAATACTATAATTTTATTAAATGACTAAACTCATTATGACCAGATACATATACAAATTTTACACGAATCTAATAAAAGTATAGAGTACCAAAAGAAAAACAACAATAAATAAGAAAGAAAAGTTAAAAATGATTATTAAAGTTAATGCTTAATGGCTGACACGACGATCTCATATGAGGAAATGTATTTTAATAAAAGTAATCAGAAGATAGTTGTGATGAAGAAGCATATAATTGCTTGGTAATATGATCTTTATTTAGCTTTTCAAAACATATAAATGTGCATACTATGCACCTTAATATTTAGCAATGATTTTTAACAAGCTTTAAGTATTATATAGCAAACTCACCAGTCCTCTAAAATTCTGATATTCCAGATAACAATAGAAAGCTATTCGATATCACAGAATCTATAATCGAAGAAGTATACAATATTATAGTATAATACTATTATATTATATTATAATATTATATTATAGCATTATACTTTTATAAATCAGAAGTAAATAACCCAAATTAATTAATACAATGGCTAAAAAAATAATAATGGATAGTCAGAATTTTTATTATATAAGCCGACATTTCCAACGAAACATGTGAACAATCTTCAGAGCCAGTGAATTCCGGCGAGATTCTCTCGGAACTCGAAGTTCCGAAAAAATCTCACCAGAATTCAATTGCTCTGAAAATGGCCTACTTGTTTCTGTCGAAAATACGGCTTGCATAATAAATAATAGAAACTGATTCCTGCCTATATGTTTTATCCATGATATACCAAAATAGTCAAATTATTTGTCATCCATTAATTAATAAATTAATAAAACTTAAGTTTTTAATTCAAACTTTTTTAAAAAGCTTGAACTAAAAACTTAGCATTGTATTAAACCTAAAGAGCATGGTGGAATACAAAACAGTAGCATACATCAACGTTTTAATTAATTATGCCATTACTAATTACAGGTGATGTTTTTTGGTTTTTTATTCTAAATCAAAATTATATCTTGATCTCAGATCAATAATATCTAAATACGCTAATTCGGATTAGTATTTGGACAGATATTTTTTAAAAAAAGCAGGTCTAATAATAAAGTTCATAATGATTCTATTTCCATTCATAAGTCGCATTATTACAAAAGGCATATTTTTTAACATTCCCTCCTTGATCACAACAAAATAGGTGATTTAAATTTTTTTTTTTGACAAACGTTGGCCTATAACGAGAAATTAATATACGAAAATTTTCTAAGCTATTGAATGGGGGGAGGAGGGGGAGGTAGGAAAAATTAAAGACAGAAATAAAGAAGGTAATAAGAAGGCCCCCAGACGGCCAAGGACACAGTGCCAGACTAAGCCTGCATCTGCTTACCAAAACAGTCTATCCATCCCGTCTCCTATATACATTAAGGGCTAGTATATTAATAAGTATTAATTACAACTAATTAATCCTAAAAGAAGTAATTAAAAAAATAAACAATATGATAAAAATATAAATTCCGATAAATAGAAGATACGTGCATAAAATCGAATTTCACATTCAAGTATTTAAAACGCCTATACAACATCAGTGAGAATTAAATAATGTTTACATTAACACAGTTCCACAGATATAAATAATTCCAAGCTTGACCCTTATTAGAATTAAAAATATATTTCTTGACATTCAATTTTGTCCATTTGTTAACTATCAATAACAAGTATATGCCGAAATTTTAAATCAATAAAAAATTATGAATTCTGGAAATAGTAATTTTATTCGAAAGTATATGTTTAATATATTATTATTATTATTATTTAGTGGGATATTCAAATATCCTTTTTAAAAAAAATTAGGCGTTTTTAATTTAACATTGATACCTGTAACTATTAATTAAAACCAATATTTTATTTTAATTATTACATTAAATCTCAAAGAAAATTGCGATAAATAAGTGCTGAGCGCTAACTGATAGATTATTCCTTATTCAAAGCTAAAAAAGAAGATTACAAAAAAAAAAAAAGAGATAATCAATCATTTCCCTAGTAAAAACAACAGCAAAATTATTAAAAGGCAGAAAATGTATTCTATCAAATATTCCTATCTATTAAGAATTAAAAAATATTATTAAACGCACAAAAGTTTATTTAATAACTACCATTGTTGTTACTAAACAGCTTTTCAGAACTCATATAAGTTCAGATAAGAATAATTACAGATACGAAAAGGTAAAAAAAAATATTTTTTTTTTACTTATTATTAATCGCAAATACTCAACAACTTATTATTAATAGAACATCCTAAATAAAAAAAGAAATTGATAAATCATTTTTATAAAAACTAATGTAAGAGAATGTTCAACGAAAATATATATATACAATATATATACTTAATATATCAACAGTTATATCTAATATTTAATAACTTTTATAAACAATTATTGTTCATTAGTTTCGCGCAACGTAAAATGCGTTAACATCCTTAGTACTGGAGTTTGCGAGCTATGCATCAATACATTGTTTTTAGTAGTAACATTGTAATCCAGAAAAATGTGAAATGTTGGTGATTAACAAAGAAATGTTTGTGATTAACAAAGACTTCAGAGACGTGAGGAGTTCGTTAATGAATATTAAAAAAAAGTATAATATTATTAAGACAACGAAGGAGGAGATTCGACACAAACACCAAAAAAAAAAAAAAAAAAAGAAATCGTCTACCTTCCCAATATCAAATGATTGTGAAAACAATTAAAACTCAAACTAGCAGAATCGGAAAATTCAAACCTCTCATTAAGGATTCTCTCGTACTCGGTAATTTACGTATCTGTTCAGAGTTGATTCCATTCCTATAAGAATCGTCTAAGAATTTGAATAACACAAAGAGGCCTTCGGGAAGATGGGTGTGGGCTCACTACCCACCGATTATAGAATAAACTGTAACCAATATCCTGTGTTACTATTTTGATATCGTTTTAATTTAAAAACGAGTATGTGAGTTGCATCTGGATGTGACAACGGTATTAGCTCTTGAGAAAGAAATAGTCACAAATAGTCATTGTTCACTACTTTAGTACTGGGCATAATGCAATATATTGTCGACATTCTGGATGATTTTTATTATTTTTTTTTACTTTCAGTGATTAAGTATAAAGCCGATATCCCCACTTTCAGGATATATTGAACGAAGACTCTAAACAATTGAATGCCAAATGTTTTTGATGGAACTTCCGATAATGCTCAGAATTTATTTAAAATATTGATATCAATAAAAATCGATACGGTCAAGTCCGACCTGGATCTTATGTAATTAAAATAGGTACAACAGGCGGAAAATATCATCGAAATTAAATATAAAAATTTTATATAAAAATAAAAAAACGCGTTAACAAAATATGAGGATATTCGAATTTCAAAACCATTTTGTACATGAGATGGAAAACAATCTTAAGCAGTAGGTAATTGAAAGGTTAGGTCAAATTTATTTTTAACAAGAAATAGGCAATAAGTTTTTATATATTTTGGACCAACTATGGGAATCAGAGATACAGGCCTGAACATTCAAATATTAAATATTTGATCCGTTAGGGGTAGGTACTATTCCAAACCTCCATAGACTTATACATTTTAAATAAATTAATGCTAAACAGTGTTCAATAAAGAAACTTAATTAAAAATGTCGATCAGCTTATATTGCAATTAAGAGGGAGACAACGTATTCCTGCAGGTTGTTTAACTTAACTAAGCGAAACTGGAAATAGGATTGAAATCAGACCAGACAGCTATAATCGAACTGACACCCGTTTCTAGTCAAAACGTTGGAATAACAACTCCACAAGCCCTTGGAATAATTTAAGTTCGCCTTCCAGTTGACCTTCCGAAAAAGAATGCTGAATAATACTGAAGATCTTTAAGTAAAAGCACTCCTGAATTCAATAAAAATTGTACATTCTTAACAAATTGATCAGTAACTTAAATTGTATACCAAAACACACACAGCTTTCAGAATTATACAAAAGAAACGAAGAAATAAGTCCAATCAGGATTATGAAAAATAGAAGGTAGCCTAGAACGATAGTAATGGATAATAACAGAGGGCTAAGAGTAACAAATTATAATGATTGGCCCGAATCTAATAACAAGGAAGCAATAAAAATACAATACAAAACAAACATAACCATCGAAGCAACATCGTCACAGCCTGGGAGGGCGATTAACGTTTATGAAGGAACATATAAATTCTGACACGCAAAGTGACACAATGTACAAGAGGACATTTAATGAATCATACAGTCACGAAGTGACGGAGTCTGCACGCATTTGATAGTTCATCCTTAGAAGATGTTCGATGCTTCAGGTCTACTGCTTTCTAATAATGAAGTTCAATTAAGAAACTTCTTTCATAAAAAAAAAAAAAAATTTCAGTTACAAAATGGTTTATTAATCCTTAAAAAGGAATTCTCAAATTCAACATAAGGATTTCATATTCTGAAATTTAAACTGTGGAATCCTAGAATTTTCCAGAAATTCGAAATTGCTTATCGTCAATCAACTCCATTCAGAAAGTATAACAGTGTAGAGCAGATTGTTCATGAACGAAATATAAAAGTAATAAATAACTTATACTTTTAAAAAAATTCATTCAAGAGAAGCAGAGGAGGCTGCGAATCATATTGATGAAGGAACCAAGATTGTGCAGTTTAACTTTTGTCTCTTGGCTGGGTCACGCTATAAATCTAAAACTCCTTACACTGATTAAACTACGTTGGTAACCTACAGGAAAACCCATTATTCCAGTACTAGCATACGTAAAATGTGTGGTAACATTCTATCATACTGGGAAAAGTACTGCCAGAAAGCACTTCCGGTAGGGCTTTTACACATAGCTTCCATATAATCACTGCATATAGGAAAAACAATAAACAGGTGGATACAGTCCAAGCTAACAAAGGTTAAACCTACACGTAGTTTTTATTTCGGTCAGGTCGAATGACGTCTATTTTTCCGCTGATTCTAAATGTTGGAATTTCGAATCGTGAATGAAAAAGTAACTTTATCGAAAACGGTCATTCTGGCACTTATACAGTGGGTTTAACAAGTTATAGCAAACTTCAGAACTTTCATCAAATTTTATGGTAAAAGTTGAAATTAATAAATTGTTTTTTTGCTTCATCTCAGAATTTTCTAGAGGTATTATCGGCCGTCCTGCCAGAAACACGTTTTACATTATATTATTAAACCATAAAAACAACTCAATACAGAACCTAATAAGGCAACCATTTTAAATCGAAATTCACTCAAATAATATTAATCAATTGTTTCATATTTTACACCTATAAAACTATAAATCAGTGGCACAAAAAGTGATCCTTGATTTGGTTACTTATTTCCGAAGATTGCAGTATCAAAAAAACGACACTCATCTATTGACATAAATGCATACTCTTGTTTCTGGAGGTCTCATCTGCTATTATATGTCGTTTTCTTTCAATAGGTAACTAGTTACCAAGGACTTCTTCGTGTTCCGTGATAATATCAGAACTGTCAATATCACAAGATAAAGCATTGGAAATCGACAGTTTCGACACTTTAAGTGGAAGAACCCACTTAACTTACATCTTATTCTCCTGCTGCAGACTTGTTCTTCTCACAAATGAGCAGGAAAACCAGTATTTTACACTTAATTTTAACACTTAAAGCAAGTAATAAAAATGTTTAATTGGAGTGGAAAAAAAATCACGTTTGTAACCTTTATTACCGAACCAAATGATTGCTGTATTTAATTTTAATATAATTTTTGAGTTAATTTTATTATGACCTTCCAATAAATACGCCTTTCGGCTCACCTATTTTAATCAAAACCTAGTAAAAACATTCATATTGATATAAAATTCCTATTTACTTAATTTGAGAAGTTTTGCATTATATTTTAATATAATTGTTGATAAAAATCAATAATGACCATTAAGTGTACCGCTTCCGGTAATCATCTAGTGACCAAAAAGAGAGGTTAACAACTAGATTTTTCAGCAAGCTTAAATACAAAATTTTAATTTTCTTCGGCTAACCGTTTTTGAGTTATGCGAGATACGCACGTACGTACATATGTCACGACAAAACTAGTCAAAATGGATCAGGGATGGCCAAAATGGATATTTCCGTTGAAATCTGAAAACCAAAAATTATAGCGATTATAATATATTCTTTCCTTCGTACAAGGAAGTAAAAAGAAACATATAATCACAAATTTTTCATAAAAATATTAAGTATGTAGGTAATAAAATAAAATACTATTAATTATTCTGTAATTCACATAAAATCTAAAACAAATTGAAAAGGAAAAAAAAAAAAATAACTATATTGTCAAAAAAGTAATGTATAAAATATATAATGCGAAAACGCACAACTAAAATACTCAGTTGACTTCCGCATGGTGGTATAGTATCAATCTAATTAGGGATTGATAAATTATTTGCCACTTCTATAAATTTGTTTTATTCAGAACTAGTTTCGAATGTTATACATTCATCCTCAGTTCTAAAAAAAAAAAAATTCAAAAATAAGCAATTCAAAATATAGTTTGGTATTATTATATATATTAAATTAGATTAATATAAATCAATATTATAAAACATTTATGAATTATGAATTAATTTAAAACAAGAAATCAAATGCATGATGGTACTCACCAAGGTTTAAATGGATTGTATCAAACAAAAAAGTTTGTACTGGTTTCTTCCCGCATTGAACTAACAATGAACGAAAGGTAAGTAAACAGTTTAAGGGTCAGAGTTTTTACAGTAATGCCGGTGAGTAATTCTTTTTTCTAATATAGATGGGAATAAATTTAAGATTGGACTATCGAAGATATTTATTTGGTCATTTTAGCAAAAATCTGGATTGGATTTGAAGGATTTTATTATTTCAAGCGCTTCATATATATTTAATTTGAGACTGTTTTCAACGTTATGCATTAATTTAACTCCTGAGTCTTTGATGAATTTATGATTTTTTTCATTTAAATGAATTGCAAAGTTGGAATTATCTGTCTTATTATGCAGGTTTAATCTCTGATTTAGCGATCTTCCAGTTTTTCCCGTGTATTTGGCTGCATGTAATTGTAATGATTGTGCGGTTTATTTAATGATCTAGTCTTAATTAAATTCATAATTCATAAATGTTTTATAATACTGATTTATATTAATCAAATTTAATATGTATAATAATACCAAAATGTTTTGAATTTTTTATGTGTTTTTTTAGAACTGAGGATGAATGTATAACATTCGAAAGTTGTTTTCAATAAAACAAATTTATAGAAGTGGCAAATAATTTATCAATCCCTAACTAAAATACTATTTATACTATTATCGCAAAATGTTAGACCTATTTATAAGTAGGACGAAATGGACGAGTAAGATAGTAGAGATGGTTAACGAACGCAACACTAAATATGAAAGGATGATCAGCACAAACCGGATGGGAGAGGATCCTAAGGGTCGAACGTGACGTAGATGGGTGGATTGTATAAAGTCCAGTCTAAAGGATTTGTAGGCAAGGAGCGCTGGTGTTTTCGGCATTTTTGAACCTCCAGGTTCAAAAAGTCATTTGTTTATTTATTAATATAATTTTACAACTAATACAATACCTAAAAAAACTGGTGGAAAGAATAAGAAGATGATTCGAGAAAATTATAAATACAAAAAGAAAGCAAACAAACGAACATCAAACAAAAATATAATAATTCTAATGTCGGGGTTACATGAAACGAACCACTGACGTTTTCCTAATTAGTAATTCCATAACCAAACTTTGGGGGAAGAGATAGGAAGGAGAGAGGGGGAGATAGATAGATAGATAGAGAGAGAGAGAGAGAGAGAAAGAGAGAGAGAGAGAGAGAGAGAGAGAGAGAGAGAGAGAGAGAGAGAGAGAGAGAGAGAGAGATAATATAAGATAATAATATATTAACAATCCCACTCTTATCATTGAATCTTGAATTAGTTCTATAAAAAGCATTGTTTGCGAGGCATAAAACAAAGATGCACAATAAATTTTGAAAAACGAGCGAAAATCATTTATAATTATTCCAAGTTAGATAAGGTTAGGTTAACATCTTATTATCTTAGATATTTAGTGACCTTAAATCTATATCCTTTCAATCTTGTTTTGTTTTCTATTATATTATGTAAAACAGAATATATATTATTCACGATTATTCCAAAGAGGATATATTAAGCAAAATTTAATTTGGCAAATCAATCAAAAAATTGAAACTGCAAAGGATCAAACAAAGAGTTTTTTTAGTAAGAGAGCACAAACTCAAATATTTAATTTTTATCTCTGAAAAATATAATACAGCTCGTTGAACTACATTTAACAAAAGAAGAAAGAACTCTTGGTACTAAAAATTCAGGTAACAGACTTATCAAGCACAAAACAAACTAGAATCCCATCAAATTTATGGTATAGTAATTAATTAGGTATCAAACGAATGAACTGCTTAGATAATAGTCCTTATAATACTCATTGCGGAAAAAAGAAAATTTCAGGAAGTATAATATAATTAGTACAAAATAAAATTGGTGGTACATATAATTAAAGACATATAACATGATACATAACATTATATATATATATATATATATATATATATATATATATATATATATATATATATATATAGTCGACTCTTGACAGTTCGACACTCCGTCATTTTCAGTTTTAGCAATCGCATCTTCCTTGCCAACAATATAAATTTGAAGTTTGGGCTCCTCAACACTCATAATAATACTAAGTACGATAATGTGAAGTAATTCTGTAATTGTTTTGAATATGCACAAACCTGTCGATTTTTTACATACACTGAATTATAATATGGTATAATATAATATGATATAATTCGTCTATAGTCTGCCAACATACTTTTATCCGTATTTAATTCAATCCGTGTTTATTAAATATTTGAAATTGCAATGAGCTCTAAAAAGAGTTGCTGTCTCACAATAAACAAAATAAAAAATAAGCTAGTTTTTGAAGCTGTGGGATTTTAATTTTGAAAAAAGAAGTTAAAAAACTGTTCGGTATTTTATCAGCTATCTTGTCGATGATTTTTAAAAATAATGTTCGTGGTACGAAAACTATGACAAATTGAACATTTTACGTAACTTTAGTTTTCATTTTCACATTTTTTCATATATGCAACATATCTGTTTCTCATTTAGTAAATGTTTAAATAAAGATCACGCTATATACATACTACGTATTTTTAATAAAACTAGTTCATTTGAATTTTTTACTCTCTTTCTTGATCATGTAATATCGAATAGGAATTGTTTTGAGCTCTCGATAATTTGATTTTTTTCTCTGGTCCCTTAAATTTCATTTTATCGACAGTCGATTGTAGGTACACGCACACATACACACACACACACACATATATACATATATATATATATATATATATATATATATATATATATACATATATAATAAAAATGTTTAATTAGAGTATAAACAAAATCGCGTATGTAACCTTTATTACCGAACCATATGATTTCTCCATTTAATTTTAATATAATTTTTGATGTAAGTTTATTATGACCTTCAAGTAAAGTACCCTTTTCGGCTCACCAATTTTAACCAAAATCTAGAAACTACATTCATATTAATATAAAAGTCCTATTTACTAAATTTTAAATGTTTTGCATTATATTTTAATATAATTTTTGATGAAAATCTAATATGACCTTCAAATAAAGTACCGCTTCCGGTTTTCCAATTTAGACCAAAATCTAGTATGTTATTTAAATCAATATATAACGTATAAATACTAAATTTGAGAAGTTTTGCACAATATTTTAATATCATTTTTGATGGAAATCAATTATGACCTTCAAGTAAAGTACCACTTCCGGTGATTAAGCAGTGACCAAAAAGAGAAGTTCACAACTAGATTTTAGAAAAATCCTAAATACAAAATTTCAACTTTTTACGGCTAACCGTTTTTGAGTTATGCGAAATACGAACGAACGTACGTCCGTACAGACGCCACGACGAAACAAGTCAAAATGGATTCAGGGATGGTCAAAATGGATATTTCCGTTGAAATCTGAAAACCGAAAATTTTCGCGATTACAATACTTCCTTTACTTCGTACAAGGAAGTAAAAAAGGAACAATGTTTAAAAAGGACAGCAGTTTATTAATATATTCAAATGCACAACAAATTTAATTGCATATATCCTTTTTTTTTTTTTTTCGTTTTACAAAATAAACTGTAGCTTTCATTCGATTTATCACTTATTGGATATTTTTATGTTCTGTTATTAGAACGATTCTCGAAGCTAATTCTGTGAAAATTAGAAGTTTATTAATTCATACAGACATTTTGCCCCATAGATGTTTAATAGGCATAAACCCAAAATCAAACGTTAGCAATTGTTTGTAACCCAGTGTAGAATATTTATAAATAAGCTCAAAATAATGTACATTTATTTTATGATATTTTCAATAAATATAAATCACATACCCGATGTATCCAAATGTAGATAACCACTCTGAAAGTAAAAATAAAAAAATTTCAATAATCTAGTAGCGAAGGAAATTACAAACTAAGTAGGATGCATAGTTATCTTCATAACTATGCTTAATACTTATCTACCCAATTAATATACCTAATTAATACTTAATTAATATTAATATACCTAATTAATACTTATCTACCTAAAAGCTTAATCTTACTTTTCTGTTCCAGGAACTAAACCATGAAATAAATCAAAGAATTCAAGAACTCGAATACTAGAACACCCACAGTTTAACGAAAGGCGAGATCAAGCGTTTAAAAATGTTTCCATTTTCCAGTTTCATAATACGTAGTCATAAAGGAATAGATAATGGCTTAATCATATAATCCCAAAAGTGTTATGAGATTGATTTAAAAAATAAATATAATATATATTTTTTTAAGCAATCAGAAGTGATTCTCCAATCACAAACATACTTAAAAAAATCTAAAGGTAAACGACCAACAGATGAGCCTACTATTCGACTCTTTGAGAATAAGTGCCTCACGGTCAGAACTGGAATATACATATAAGAAAGCTATAGTCAACCCTAGTAAGGCTTGCTAATATGTAACATTCCAAGAAATTTAAGTATGCCATTAGATATCAAACACAAAATTTTGAAAATTTGAATAATTTTTTACTTAAAAAAATATAAATAAAATAAATTATAAAAAGTCAAACACTGGACTAACAACTCCTGGATCTCGACGATCAGCCATGGATTGACTTCGGGATAAGTTGTCTACTAGCTACTGGATACAAATGGCTCACTTCTTCGGTAAATAGTATCATTTTTTTTCGTAGTTTTCGGATATCATAATCGGAAATCGGAAGCGGTAGCTTTATTATAGTATTAACCAAAATAAACTGTAAAAAAGCATTTATTTTTTGAAAATATGCATTTTATCATAAAATGTTCATACACAGCTTTCGGTCTTAAAATTACCTACAAAAGAAGTCGAGTTGCATAACAAGCTAAAACTGACTGCGGAGGTAAGACTTGTGAAATTTTCGGTATTTCAAGAAAAAAACCTACTATAAGTGGCTTTAATTTTTTCAAGAAATATGAAACCATCAAAAAAAAAAAATATTCAACTTAAGATTACCTACATAAAAAAAAAGTTACATTTTTAGCTATAATAAATGAAAACCGCGCTACGGAGCGTCGTATCTATGAAAAAACATGCTGAGTGGGAACTTTCAAACACTGCAAATTTAGCAAACTTTTTAAAATGAAAAAAAAAAAAAACTGTTAGCAGGAAGCTAAGTGTGGGGCAATTACGGACGTTGGTTCCATATGGATACATTTCGTATGTGTAGTATCGGCATGACCTAGCCAAGATTCGTGATCCTTTACAAAGCTCTAGCTTCTTTCGAACTTTTTTTTTCCTATCCTTTTATTGATAAATTTTTGGTTCAAATTAGCTATACTCATTGAATATATCTAAGAAGGAATCAGCGCCTGGTATATTGGTAAAATATCAATATTGCTAAGTATTGTGGACATGAAAGGGGAATATATTTTGATTACGAGCAATAATTAAATAGTGTTAATATAAATATTAATAAGATTACAATATAAATAAATATTGTTAATTTGAAAGATGGAATTTTTATGACTGCAGGAAGACAGAGCTAATAGGAAACCTCCAAAGCCCTTAGAAAATAGCCCACGTGAGAATAACCAATGGAAACTACCGGTGGTAAGAGCTGAAAAGAGATTTGGTTAAAGATTAGGTCAAATCTTCAGGCAAGGCGTGAATTAGCATCATAAAGCTACTGGAATTTGAAGACAGTATATAGCAGGAGATTAGAAGAAGAGATATCAACACTACGTTTCCTCTTACTGCAACAGGACGGGAATACGAGTACAATTGTGGCCCTAACTGTCCCACACACCTAAGACTCCTTCCACGAATTCTTTTAATAATAAGTTCTTTAAATTGGTAAACATTTTTTATGTATACTTCCTGAAAAAAAAAGAAAACACTTACCGCAGGATTTTCTTGAAATACCGAAAATTGAACAGACTTGACACGTCGTAGGGCCGATATTGCTAGTTTTAGCTTAAAATGTAACCAAGACTATTTTGTAGGTGATCTTAAGCTGAATAATTTTTGTTCGGTACTATTTTGATAAAATACATATTTTCTGAAATAATAAAACCCATTTATAGAAGGTTTTATCTTGAAATACCCTAAATCTCACCGGTCTGACACTACTTTGTCGTTAGTTTAAGATTGAAAATTTATCTGGATCTTTTTTGTAGGTAATCTAAAGTTTTTTTTTTTACGAATTGCCAATTTAATGAAAAAACAAAGCAAAACTAAAAAAATTGATACCGATTTCGCTTTTCAGGCCATCTTATTAGACATCGATGCAAAAATATGACAAAAAACGCTGGACTTTACCTCAAAAGTGGCCAATTCAAATAAAAAAACCGGTGCGAGCTGAAATGACTGTACAAGTAGAAATTTAATTTTTCCACTATCAACCGTGTGGTTTTGATAGGCTCTGGGTTCAGGAAATCTTCCAGAAACACAACTTATCTTGATGAATTAGGGACCGGATCCATAAGGAAAGGTAAGGGAAAACATGGTGGTTCTCTGAAATGTAGTGTTCTAAAAAAAAAAAAAAAAAAATGTAAACCTATCATTATTATAAAATAGCGATCCCGGGAAAGATGATCGCATGGCTGGAATTCTGAAAATTGTATCGTGAGCTATGAAATCATCAGCTCAACCCTCAAAATTGGTCAACGTTATTTGCGCCTTGAGTTCAAATCCAAAAACTCTGTTTGCAAAATATCCCATGAAACATTGTATCTGTTGAACGACACTAATCCTAGCTTTCAATAAATTATAGAAATGGAAATATCAGAGTTAAAAAATTACACCAAAATTTAAATTTTTTATGTTCTAGCATCCCAGATGGAGTACTGCAATTTTACGTTAAAAACAAAAATAACATAAAATCATCAAATGAACTAATAAGCTCCAATAAGTTATTACTATCAATATTTGACGTCGCAAGAAAAGCAAGACTGACGGTAAGTTCGGTTTTAATTATGTGCTTTAGATTCATTCACAAACGAAATTAACCATTTTAGTCACCCTTTTATTTTCTTGATAGTACATTAAAATAACTAGAATACAAATTTAAACTTCATAAGTATCGTAGATATTCATAACTCAGAAGCATTTTATGAAAATATTCTGAAAAGGAAAAACAGGACTCATGACTATAAAAAGATTAGGCGTGAATAGAAACATCATAGTTGAGTGTATAATAAATGTTTTACATTCATCTTTTTTTTTTATTATTATAACTAACTGATAAAAAATAAAACTTTTTCCACGTAATTTTTGTAAATTTATGACCCATATCTACTTCATCTACATAATAATTATTAATTATGTAACGCTAATTTAGTTATTCTTTTACATCATATATATATATATATATATATATATATATATATATATATATATAACCATTTACTAAGAGAAAGATATACTTTATACTAAGAGAAAGGTGTATCTTTCTCTTATCAACTGGCAATGAATCATCCATGATTTAACCCTGAGGCCGACGCTTCGAAACGTGCTAAGAGTGTATTAAATTACAGTATGTCTAGTTTCAGGTTAATCTTGTAACTACGAACACTTTGATAAAACCTTAATGGCATATGTTTAGTGATCTATAAGTTCCTCAATAAATATTAATTATTTTAAAAAAAAAATGGGCAAAAATTTACACAAGACTCAAATCATGACTCCCACCATATCTCGTGTTTGTGAAGGCTTATATGCGTGTATATATATATATATATATATATATATATATATATATATATATATATATATATATATTTGTGTTGTTGTTATGCGTAGTTATTCTTATTACATTTTGCTTAATTTTACTGTTTTGTTAGCTTTGATATCTTAATTAATTTTATAATTTTGTTGTAGCTCTTAGCAAATACTATATTATATTAAAAAAAAAAACTTATTAAACCCAGAAGTTTGACAACGAAATTGCCAATAACAGGCGGCTACATTCTTCTTTCATCCAAAGGATTTCATAAAAACCAATATTTCCAAAATCAAATCTAATCATACATCCTCCCGTCAACGTCTCGGTCTAACGGATATTAGCGCTTGGCACCAAAAATATCTTGTCCAAATTTAAACTACCTGAAATTTTTTTTTTAAATAAGCTTTTTTAATGTTTTACCTCCTTTTGTATTTCGTTCAATATACAAAATGCTCAAAATATATTTTGAATACGGATTGTAAACTTACCTGAATTAAACAAGTGATACACGATATTACCCTTTCTTTCGATGAAGTCAATAAGGAATAATTGCATCTATGTATACATCAAACAAGAAAAAAATACATACCTCCAAAAATTTCCAATGGACGCAGAGCGTTTTATCGAAAACTGCCTCATAAACATAAGTTTAGTAATTTTAATATAAACTATTTCGTAATTTCGATTTAAATAAAAAGAAGATTATTTAATAAAAACTGCTGCAATCATGATTCATGAAGGACATTTATCTCCCCTTAATTTGGTAGATAGAAAATAATTATAAGAATACTAATATTAATTCTAATTCTAAAAATTCTTCCAACGAGAATAAGCGCAGATAGGAAGTGTAGGCTTTGATGGTATGGGCATCGAACCTTCAAGTTCGTCAAACCTTATTTGTAAGATATTTGTAGTGACCTATTTTTTTTAATATTATATAATTTAATGTCATAATTTTCCTGTTTTAATTAACAAAATTGGAATACAATCATAGTGCTCTTAAAACAACTTAAATACTATAATGTTGCGAGCATATGAAGTGTGAAGTAAGCATGAAGGAATTGAGAATAAACAAAAAATATATTACACGATCAGTGAGATTAGGAAGAAAAAGAAAACACATTGAGAATATGCTAAAACTGAATTTGAAAAATAGAATATGTTAATAAAGTATACACAGGCCAACGATGAAAAAACTTTTGTACTGAAAATACCTTATTCCTATAGTTATCAGGTTGCTGAATCCAAATATGATATTAAAAAAGCTTTATCATCCACAATTTCTTCACATTTTATAGTTAAAATTAAGCGATTATTAAAGAACTGAACGGTTTTTAGTCTTAGGCCTCATGAAACAATTTTTAAAGGCTTTGCCTAAAGAGGGGCCATATTTCAAGTATCTTTGCCAAAAGTTTCCACGCCTTTCAGAAGCTAAACTAAAAAAGAAGGCGTCTTTTCGGACCCGACATTAGAAAAATGATGTTTGATGTTAACTTAGAATTCACAATGAAAATCATTCAAGCAAGTCGTTCCAGAGTTCTTGGGGAATGAAAAAGACCAAGAGTATGTTTCTATTGTAGCTAACATGTTAAAGAAGTTTAAAAAGTTAGGATGTTTGATGAGCCTGAAACCTACGGAGAACTTCGGGTGATACAAAAAAACTAAGGTGAGATTTAGATTCAGCACATAAAAATCTATAAAGATCAACTATTAAAGTTAAAAAAATTTCAAAACAATTTTTTTTGTTGGCCTGTGTTATTACAAACTCTCCTATTAAACACACCTATTAAATACCAGAACAAAACATTTGTCATTAACGTGTTTCGCGATAAGTATTGGGGCTCAGAATCGTACCATACAAAATTATCAAAAATAACAAATGGGAAGAAAGGAAATAGTGAAATAGTAAGGTGGGGTACGATATAAATGAAAGGCCCTTTGATGATCTTCCAAGTTAGTAAGGAGTCATATTTTTAAAATTATATTTCATTACTTACATATGCCAAAAGATTTCATTCGGCAAACTCGAAAATTTTAAGAAGATGCTGCTGCTGAATAGAGACGAAAGCCTACAGAAAGGAAAAAAAATATCGAGTCGACATGTAAAACTAAACCCTAACTTACACGGTATATTGTAGAAATAATATCGACACATGCGATATACGCACAACGTTAAAAAATAGGTATTGCTTCAATAATATTGACCGTGCAAGGCGGGCTTAGGAGATTTAGAAAATTAATTTTGTATAAAAGTCTAGAAGCCGGCTATCATCACATAATTGACCTATAGTAAAAAAATATATATATATTTATATATTGCATGAAAAAACATATATTTTTTTTTTAATCAATCAATATGGACCACGAACGTGAACTTTCTGACTCACGAATCATAAATTTAAAGAATACTCTAAATATAGAAAATGATACATACAACGCCTTATTTCACTTTGTTATTTATTCGCGAATAAATAATTTCATTAACGAATATACTACACTCTCTTTCACGAAAATCATTTTTTCCCTGTGAAAAATTTTTCTACATATGGAAATTTCCCTTTATTCCCGAATTCATAACGTCTATTATTCATATTTAGGGTATAAGATATAAAAATGAAATCATAGAAAAAATAAGAGATCCTCCATTACATAACTTACGTACTCAAATGATACTTGCTTTTTTTTTGAATTTTTGTTTGTTTTTAGAACTGAAGATGAATGTACAACATTCGAACCTAGTTTTCAATAAAAACAAAATTATAGAAGTCGCAAATAATTTATGAATTTCTAATTAGATGCTTCTATACCGTCATGAGAACGTCAACTGATATATACACACATATATATATACATGATAAATACTTTTAATCGTATTTAACAACTACAAATTAATCAGTTGACATCCGCATGGTGGTATAGAAGGATCAATCTCTAATACAAATTACATTTAAATATATAAAAAATATTACCAAAAACAGAAAATAAAAGATGATCCAACTAAATTAATTGGGGCGATATAAGTTCTTTTATATATTGAAAATATATATATATATATATATATATAGAGAGAGAGAGAGAGAGAGAGATTTCTTTATCAGATTTTAAAAATTAATATTAATTAAAATATGTCACATAATGGAACATTTAACAATTGAATAGGGAAGGCACACAGTTATAAGTAAGGGGAATTTTAAAAACAATAGTACTTGGACAATTCTGATTAAAATATGATCAAGAAAAATATTCAATATGATAAAAATTTCACTAAATCAATACAATGTTTACTAAGAAGGCCAACGCTCCTTGACTAGTTAGAGGGTTAATGTTTAAGAAGTTGAAATTAGATGGAAGTAAACAGATAGAGTTAGAATAAATGGAATATTTTAAACAATAATTTTCAGTTAAAAATTAGATGTAAGCACAGAGCGTTATTTAGCGATTTCAACGAAACATTGCACCAGTAGGTAAATAATGGACGTGAAATAAATACTGGTAGATGTATATTATAATGAAAATAAGAATAAGAAACCAACTTATAGATATATTGTATAAGGTATTATTCTGGCCCATTATAAAGAAATTTTTAAACTGGTTAGGTTTAAAAGAGGGCAAACGCCCGACTCCTGAAATAAGTATTTAGGAAGGTAATGGGTACTGAATATTTTTATAAGTATTATACATTAGGAAATAAATTATCCGTTCTTGGATTTGTAAACCTCCGTTCTCGTTACAAATCCGTTCTTGGATTTGTAAACATCTTCTTACCAAGTAAAGAATGCTGAAACTGTTAAATAAAATGTGATTAGTTGAAGAAACATTGAGAATTCGGCGGATAAGTGAGGGCGCAAATGAATACTATGAAAAACTTAAGTATCTGGCGAGGTGTCCTTAATAGCTAAAATAAAATAAATCTCCTAAAAAACAAAACATTAAGCCGAAGAATTGCTATTTTCCCTCCACTATAAAACTGAAGGTTAGAATTTACAGGAAAAAAATGTCTTAATGGATAAGTAAATAAGTCATCAAAACAAGAAAAATAAAATATAAAAATGTAGGAATATTCCATATCTAAAAACGGACATTGGACGATATAGTCCAGTCTTATTGATTAAAATGATTGATAAGTTTTCGTTTTCAAAACGACAGATATATAAAATATAAATATATATATATATATATATATATATATATATATATATATATATTCCAACTTAAAATTACGACTTTATTATTCAGAAAATAGACCCGACACAAATATGCCACGTGATGGACAGTACGTACGTGCCGAAAATGTTTAAGTTGGAGTTTCGTGTTCAACAGCTGCAACAAGAGTTTATTGTAGACCCTTTCGGTTCTCAACAAAAGCACGGTCAACCAGATGTGCAACTCCAGAGGATGCACATTTTCCAATTCTTGAAATAGGATAATTATTTCAAGATGTTCCTTCACTGTCAGGTGTCAACGAAATCAACAAAAGAAAATTATAGGAATATTTTGGATGTAAGAGAAACAAAAAACTCAATCAACTTTTGACATCTCATACAGTTATAAATATTTTAAATGTATATTTCATCAAAACTCATTATGATAAGTTTATATATTGCTAAATTACAACTTAGAAAGATCATCCTACGTTGAAGATTAATTATATTTTTGTATCATT
This sequence comes from Rhaphigaster nebulosa, assembly GCA_948150685.1. NCBI lineage: Eukaryota > Metazoa > Arthropoda > Insecta > Hemiptera > Pentatomidae > Rhaphigaster > Rhaphigaster nebulosa. The sequence goes on along the minus strand of OX411308.1, from coordinate 48,999,619 downwards.
TATGGCTGTACCTCGAATGCTTTAGTGCAAATGGGAAACCAGTAGTGTACTACGATTACATTAAAAAAAAAAAAAAGTAAATATATGACAAAGTTAAAATATTAACAAATTACACTATATCGTCAGAAAAACTGTGAGACCATTTAAGTCAAAAACGACTCTATTAATTTTATTTTTGCGTAATGTCTAAGAACGGCAATTAATTTTAATTTTTCAACTAACTAGTACATGATTTCCTCGATCGTAAATCACTATAAGAAAAAACAAAACAATATGATGAAAATTTAATTCTTTTAACAATTTTGGTGTATTATTGAAAAATTAAAATTTGTTGAGTTTGGTTTCACACTTTTGCCGACTATATATAAATAAATTAAGGTTATGAATTTTTACAGGTTATGAAAATACAACTGTAAAAAAATCGACTTATGAAAATGGAGCCAATCAAGAAGTATGAAAGTTTTAAATCAAACGAAATTATAAATTTTTTTTTGTTTTGATTTTTACATAAAATCGTTCCGATTCAATAGCTTATGAATTTAAGTTCATTTCTGTTTCGTTGCATTATGATTGGATAGGTGCACAAAAACGCAGCAAAATAAATTTAAAATCCATTATAAAGGAATATTAAAATTGTGGTTAGGTTTAAAATAGAGCAAACTCTCGACTCCTGAAATAAGTTTTTAGGAAGGTAATTGGTAGTGGAAAACAATTATGAATAAAAAATGTTTTAAATTAATTCAGTTATTGTTATGTACATAATAATAATAACATTGGTTTATTATTTCCAGATATATACAAATATTTGGTATGTCCTCTCAGACGACATTCCTCTTAACGCTTTGGGTTAAAGACCAATACAAAATATGTTTGATTTTTTCTTCGCAAAAATTAGTCCGGTGTAGATTTTTTTTATCTTTAGCTTTGAAGACAATTAAATTATCTTACAAATGAGCATGTAGCATTTTCAAGGAGATGAACAGTTTTCAAGTTATCAAACTGCGAAAGAAACGCCAATCGGTATCCACAGGAGCAGAACTTTATGTAACATGTTCACGAGAAGTTCTATATGTCTGCTAATAATGGCCCAATTTCGACGTTTAACCATTTATTTGGCTCTGATAATCCTTTTAGTGATTTGTACGTTATTCAAGTTCAAATAGCCAAAGAAAAAAAATTATTTACATAATAGGACAATTATAAATGACAAAATCCACAAAATATATTAAAAATAGGACAACTAGAAAACAAAATATGAATAAAAAATGTTTTAAGTTAATTCAGTTATTGTTATGTGGGATCCCATATTATAGCATATAATTTTTAAAAAAACTTATAAATACGTATAAAAATAGGTAACAATGTTAACGAATTGTTGATTGTTCAGACAAATTGATCTGGTATAAAGATGGGATAGTATTAATACTTCGTTTTAGAGGTTCTAAAACGCTTAAAAGTTAAAAAAAAAAAAAAAAGAAGAAACTAGAAGATAATAAAGGTGAAATGCCGAAACGTATTGGATTGTATAGACAGCGATTTAAATAGAAAATAAAAATGAATGCACAGTAGACCCTAAAATAGACTGCTTTATCTTCAAGGAATAGGAATATTCATAATTATAAACTAATTATATACGAAAAGTTATGAAAGTAATTATGTCACAGTCCCATTCGGGGATATACTTATAGAACTTCATTATATAAAATGTATTAACGTAACATATAAAACGAAATCATCGAGAAGTTGTTATGAAAATTCTAGGGACAAAAGTTCCTCTTATAAAACTTATAAATAGAGTTTTTTCATTAAATTATAAAATGTCGAAGACTATACCTTTTTAATAATTAAATTAAACATGAGAGCAAGCTGAATTATTTATTTCCAACCCTTTTCGTTATAATTTCTTTTCTCGGTCTTTCTATGTTATAATCATAAAAACATAAAAAAAAAAGTGTGATAATAATTCTATGCATAATCATGCATATTGTCCTAAATAGCCAATCAATCTTCACTGAGCTCTTTCCCAATTTTGTAATTGAAATATCCCAGCACTATGTTGACATCATACTTATGGAGTCGATAAGAAATTCTTTGCAGCATGTAGTAAAACTTTTCTTTACCTTTAGTCGGTTCATGAAAACCTATCACGGAGTCATTGGAGAATTTTCCATTTAATTTAAACCTGCAAATCCTTTCATTTTCAATTTTTCAATCCAGGATCATATGTTTGAGATTCCTTACCAAGAATCCCCTTCCAACAATACTGGTCTCATGCCTAATGATGAAAGTTAAGTTTTACAATAGTAGTCTTCTTCCATCTAGCCTACCATGCTGCAATATCCACATTATATTCTTCCAACATTCGCCTCATTAGGCTGCGAAGATTTCAAGCCCTATTAGTAAATGGCTTGATCTGGAAGATTCATCGGATGACGGTGAAATCTATTAAGGACTTTGACCTTTTCTTCAACAGATGCAGAAAGCATTGCGGCGAGGTACTGCGAGCATCTTTAGGAAATGCATGAATATAATCAATTAAATTTATCTAGCCTCACCCTTGGTCTAGATCCAGGCCGGTGCTGCTTCCGGCAAATGCTGAGAAAGAAGAAAATTCCTTATATCATAATAACAATAATAATGCAAAACGAATCGAGCGGCAAGGTTAGATGCTGAATCCATCAATGAAATCTACAGACATACTTCATCCACTGAACCCCTTAAAAATCCAAAGCGACAAAAACAATCCTCAGACCACGATCTGCGGTCCGATGGGTAGACCAACTCTCGGACCTCAGATTATTTTGTTTTTACAGAACTAATAATCTGAATTCATCCGATTTTTCAATTCAATGTTCAAAAAATAAAGTAAATATAAAAAAAAAATTAAAACGATTAGTAGATAGGCCAACAAAAAAATTTTTTTTGAAAACTTTTTTAACTTTAATACTTGATCTTTCTAGATTTTTATGTGCTGAATCTAAATCTGGCCTTAGTTTTTTTGTATTACCCGTAGTTTTCTGTAGGTTTCAGACTCATCAAACATCCCAACTTTTTAAACTTCTGTAACATGTAAGCTACAATAGAAACATACTCTGGGTCTTTTTCATTTCCCAAGAACTTTGTAACGACTTGCTTGAATGATACCCATGATTCTTTCTCATTTAAGGTCATTGTGGATTCAAAGTTAACATCAAATATCATTTATATAATGTTAGGTCCGACAAAGACGCCTTATTTTAGTTTAGCTTCTGAAAGGCGTGGAAACTTGGCAGAGATACTTGAAACATGGTCCATCTTTAGGCAAAGCCTTTACAAATTGTTTCATGAGGCCTAAGACTGAAAGCTGTTCAATTCTTTAAAAATAGTTAAGTTTAATAAATTTAACTATAAAATGTGAAGAAATTGTGGATGATACAGCTTTTTTAATATCATATTTGGATTTAGCACCCTGAAAACTACCGGAATAAGGTATTTTCAGTACAAAACTTTTTTTATCGTTCTGTGTTATTGATAAATGGAAAAGACAGTTCAGTATTACCGTGTGTACCTAAGGATTCACATATCCGGAAGCGTTTATACACATGCTTTCGAAGGCACATTTTCGAGATGACTAACACATATAAATTAATAAATATATTCAAACAATATAAAGACATCTGACACAATATAAACAGGGTAACTAACCTAAAAGTTGTGGTGAATGGATCCCGACCGATTTTACGACCTGAAATAAGGATCGGCTAATAACTCCAACACTACCTAGATGAAGGGCAGTTAAGTTTTTATCACATGAGTGGCACGTGTGTTGTCGCAGGGGCCCCGAGGAATGGTACGGGATGGGTCACTTCATTTGTACCTGGCGTCACAAATAGAAAAAGAGGGCTTCAGGCAAATAGAAAAAGAGGCGTAAATAATAATAATGACATGACAACACCATTTAACAGGTATTCGCATCTATATCCGATCAAAGAATGGTGAAACCAAACTCAATTGATGAAAATAATTTCTCCTAACCAAGGTTGGTCAGTTTTGTAACTATCCTAACATGTAACTTATAGTTGGTTATGCATTATTTGGTATGGGACAAGTAATTAAAAACTATAAACAAACAGGTAGATGTTTAATGACGGATAAAATTCTCGTTTAATATATAACGGTTTTGCAGCTATAAATAACCTTCTTTTTCCTCGGTCTTAGTACCAGTTAGTGGATTTCCTATGAAATTTTATTCGTTATAACGATCCGATTTCTCGTTTATAGCCCATTGTATGAAATTTTCCTCTAAATATTTTACCATAAAAACATTTTGTTTTGTAAATATGGTTTTACTATGATACAGGGATCATCTGTTAGGTTTATAAGGGTTCTGAATTCATTTCTTAAATTTTATTTACGATCAAATCTGATATTGCATGCACATCTGATACTGTTGAAATTTTATGATTCGTTGATGTTTTCGAGGGTTCTGATTCAACTTTTTTAATTATAATTTCGGTGGCGCATCCGCATTTCTATTACGGTTCAACTTTTCAATGATGTAGAAATCATTTATGGGTTTTTCGAAGGCTCTGTTTCCGTTTTTTTAATTGAATTTTTTATCGAGCATCCGTATTTCGAATTACTATTGCAGTTGACATTTTTTTTTATATAAGTATGGTTAATTAAGTTTTCAAGAATTATATTTTCGAATTTAGTCTCGCATTTTTAATGGATGCGAAATTCGATTTCATATTTCGAAATGGATAATTTATCGATTACAATTTAAATTGTATTGCTAATTTAAAATGTATTAATTTAGATATTGTTTATCTGGTTTTCAAGAACGACATACTCAAAAAAATGTCAAATATAATGGCATTTTGAAATGCGCATACACCATAAAAATTAAATATGAAAAATGGAATCAGAACCTTCTCAAACCTGATAATTTTTAGATAAAAAAAAACATCAATTGTATTAGTAAATCGAAATGCGCTTGAGCAATTAAAAGTCCGATTAATGAAAATCGGAATATCAGAATGAATATCAGAACCTTCGAAATCCCAATAACCGACTCCTATATCAGAAAACTGCAACGTAAACGGAAAAGCGAAAAAGGCAAGCGCGATCCGAAATACAACTCAGAAAATGGAATCAAAAGATAAGACCTAATAGATCTCTGTATAAAAGAAAATTTCAACAGCAACGCAAAATCGAAATGCGCATTTGTGATCGAAAATCTGATCGTAAATTCCAAAATAGTGCCCTTGAAAACATCATAAACAATAGCTATACCAAAGAATAATAAGTTTTCTTTATTCCTTTAATTAGAAACTGTTATTAATCATTGAATAATATAAAAATAAAATAAACGTACAGAATAAATATTTCGATAAAACCACTATGAGACCTTTACGAAATTAGGATTGCTATTTCATTTCCAGAAAACAAAAATTTAAAAAAATCGAGTTTTAATTAAAATTATGAGAAAAAATGATAAAATTAAAAAACAAATCACTAAATAAATTATTAAACAACAAATAAACAATTTTAACGGAGGAAGCCAAAATAACTTTAATATCTTTTCAATTTTAAGATAAATGTATTGAAGTAAACAAACAAAAAATTCGAAATACAGAACATAGAAGACGATTTATCTACTTATCCATTGACAGGCAATGGAAATAATTAGAAGTCTGGTGCGGTGTGCGCATCACACAACTTTCTCTTACCGTCCTGTAATAATTATAATATAATAATAATCTTTTTAATATAATTTTAAAGAGTTCACATAAATAAAATCACTTGAAATAAACTCAGCAGCATTCACTTCATGTTTTCTCCCACATAAGTAGAATAAAATAGTTTTTAAACAACTTTAGTACAACAATTCTGTACACTACCTAAATATTTGAAGTTTGTCAAGTTGAAAATATATTTAAAGAATTTCGGTTTTGCTTTCATTGATATACTTTGTTTCCATTAAATAATATAAAAGTAAATATTATTAAGTCAATTTCCACTTTTGTATTCTTACATTACATTATTACAGAGAGTATTGTTGACAAAAGATTGACGGATTGGTGAGAGCAGGTTCCGTCGCATCCCTCTCCTTTCGGATGCGATCGGTTATCCATCATGGATACGCTGTATCTTTGCTAATTGCGGTCCAATTTCGATGATTTCTTTTTGTATTTTAGAGAATTCAATCTCCTTTCATATGATTTCAGAAATGATTCACCAAAAAATTAATTAATTTTTGAATTCTGCGCAAATTTTTTTTGTCGGTATAACATTTCCCCCTGCATCTTTTTGATATATTACATACATGAAAACTTACAGAGCTTTAAGAAGAAGACATTAGGCAAGTTTCATCAAAATCGGTAGAGTCGTTACCGAGAAAATTATGAAATCCATGATATAATTGCAATTTGCTAATACTGGTCCGATTTTGATGGTTCTTTTTTTTGTTATTTAGATAATTTAATTATATTTCATACAATCTATGCATAACTTACTATTTAGTGCAAATAAAATATTCTTTTCATAACTTTTTTCCTCGCATTTTTTCCTTGATATACTACATACATGAAAAGTTAAAGACCTTTATGAAGAATAATTTAGGCGAGTTTCATCAAAATCGTTTGAATTGCTTTCGAGAAAATTGTAAAATCGATTATATAAAGTGGCACTTTCGATTAGTCGATTTTGACGAAAAAGTTACTGTAACATCACATGCATGTCCCTACGTTTTTGAGCTAGGCTATTCAAAAAAACACAGACTCAGACAGACAGACACATAGAGTATTTTGCGAGACTTGGTTATTTGGACTCAGAGGACCTTAAAACGAGTATTTCCGTTAAAAACTTGAATTCGAAAAAATTTCACCTTTTTCATATATAGGTAAGGGAAAGTAAAAAAAAAAATGAATTCCATATTTATGTAAACGATAAACAAGAGGATCAACAAATCGTACATCCAGAGTAAAAGAGACAATTCAAATTAAAAAAAAAAATTTAAATGAAGTGATATTAATAATGTTTTCATCTCATAAAATAATCACCATCATCTGTTTAAAAAATATATATTGAAGTTGTAAAGTTTTTGCAAAACCCTACAAATCCGGTGTTTTGCAAAAACATATGAATTTGTCGCCGCAATCACTGGACCATGAAAGAAATTATAAATTTCGTTTTATAAATAAAAATTTTAAAACAAACAAAAAACTAATAAAATCAGGAATTAAATAATGTATATATTTAAACTGCGAATCTTGTTCAAATTATTCGTCTTAAACAGATTTGATTTGAGTACGAAGCATATAAGTTGACGAAAATATATATCTTGTATATTAAATATTTTAAAACCATATTAACCATACATATTTAACAAATCAGAAATTGTAATAAAGAAGATCCGTTTTTTGCTTCACTATGCTAAATTGCAAAGTTTGAATTTTTTAGACATCAACCTTACAAATTATATGGGTTTTAAAAAACAGAGGGGGGATATAAGTAAATATATACTAATCACATCAGATACTAGAGGAATATGAAATTTAACCGATAATATGATAAATAAATAATTAAACGATTTACGAATCATCTGGTAGAAAATAACCAAAATAAATGTACCACAAACTAACCACAGTGAAAGAATTATCTTAAGCGAAGTAGAATATCATTGAAACTGTAACTAAAATTGTCGTTAGATAGGTTTTTTTTTTTAATGTACACCACAGAATTTTTATTACGAACGCTAATTTCCCTTAAACTTTTGCGAAACATGAGAAAATTAAATAGAAACTTTAGCATGTTCAAATCAACTGTATACCTGCTTTTATTTTTATTTAAATAAAATTAGGACTTGCCAGATTTTACAGGTATCCTATCGATAAACGTTATAACTTAATTATTTCTGTATTTTATTTTTTTTACAAAGGTCCTCTTGAACATCTTAAGGTGCGTTCACACCTTTGCCAAACTATGTCAAGTCACAAGCAAAACCAAACGGCAAACGTGTTAAGGGGTGTTACAGAAATATAGAAAACTAATTCTTGGGCTATTCCAAGTTTTTTCGGCTGTAACTTTCATTTTTATCTTCAAATATTTTTAATTTCAAAAGCAACAATTGAAAATATAAAATCAAAATAAATGAATATATAATTTATAAGAATACACAAATTTATGGATAAAACACTTGCCCCTGTCTTGTGAATAAAAGTCTTGCCCCTGGGTCCGGATCAGAAACAAACATGGACAAACCAAGCCAAGCAAAACTACTCCGTTTACAAGTTTGATTTGCCAAAGGTGTGAACGAACCTTTCAGAGACATAGCACTTTTGTTTCTTCTTCTATAGCTAGTGAAAAAGATTCTAAAGATAAATTTTAGCAGTTTTTACAGGATTGAAAATTAAAACAATGGGGTTGGTTATTGGATTGGAAGAACAATATATCCTTTATTAGTCTCTCCTTATTACTGAGTTATTTGCTATGGATAAGGGTATTTCCTCCTTCCATTAACATAAACAAAATAGTTGGTTCAGAACAGAGCTGAAAAAGGTGCCAAATTACGAGACACATCTTCCTTATTTAGGTGATTTAAATACAGTTTTACCAGAATTCGAAAAATATTACTAATCACTATAACCCACTTGATCCTTCAATTGGAACCCTAAATTAAATCCATTTCCTAAATTTTAATTTATTCTATACATATTCCTTAATATATAATTTTAGGATTTTTTTTTTTCTGATGTGACTTGAATGAATCTTATAAGCATTTATTGACCCGTGCTTTAATCGGGAGAGTCCGAATTGAGTCCCAAATGCCAAAAAAAAGATACTAATTCAGTCCCGATACCTGAGAATTGAGTGTCCCGATACTTTTTTTCAGGTATTGGATCCGGCTTAACAGCATGAGGTTTCCTGGGTCGTTTTCCATAATATGGATAAATTATCCACAATATATTATATTATGTGCGTTAGACCAAAATTCTATAAAATAAAACACACTGAAACTGCTTTATTTTGAATATGCCTTATCGCCTGAGTTTTTGAGCAAAATATTTTTCTTTCAGATTGTAGTAAAGGAAAAAAATAAACATTAAAAAATAGTCGATTTTTGGCCAGATCAATTAAATCAATTGTTTAAATTATTAAGTAAACTAGTCTTATAGATTTTTTCACACCAAAAATGATGGCAAATTTTGATTCATCAAAACAATAAATTTAAATTTTATAAAAATCCTCGAAAAAAAAAAAAAAAAAAATTATTTCCATTTTCGGAGGTGCTCAAAATTTTTAAAGGAATAGAGAAAGATTTACAATTTCTGGATCACAAATAATGTTTTAATGTTACTTAAACTTTGAACAAGATTTTAACTATTCAAATTAAATTAAATATACTATGACATCCCATGCAAGACTGGGTTCTTAACTATGACATATTACATTACAAAAAACATTATTTGTGATGAAAAAGTAAACATTATACTTTTACATCACCGTTATAATCATATTATTAGTAGAAAAAAAATATTAAATAGAGAGAATAAATTAAATTATGAAATAAATCTATTTAAACAGAACAGTATTACTATAGAGTGAACATATATTTCTTTACTTGTATAATTTTTAAAATAAAAATATACTATTTTTTGATCACATTTATATATATATATATATATATATATATATATATATATATATATATATATATATATATATATATATATAACGATCTAGTTTCTCATGATGTCTCTGGGTAACGCTGATAAGCCGGACCCAATACCAGAAAAAAGGTTCGGAACTCAATTCGGATACCCCTGAAGGGATTCCGGGACTGAATTAATACTCTTCACCATCTCATTAAATATTTCGGAACTGAATTCGGACACATCCATGCAGCTATCTGAAATCCCAAGCTAAGATGTCCTCGGACCAGCTTTGGGAATAAACTGAAGGTTCCAATAAATTAAAACAAATCAAAAAAGAATCTAGAACCTGGAAAAGCTCTCATCGAAACAACAGAAGAGAATAGCAGTTAATAGAATAAGAATTGGCCACATAGGACTAACAAACAGTTTCCTTATCAATACGACTACACTTCAAAAATGTGAATTTTTTAATGTGCATATGACGATTGGCCACATTTTAGAAGATTGCCCACTACAAGAATGACATTTTTTCATTGCAATGATTGAAAGAAAACTTTTACCAATACTGGGAGATAACAGCAGAAACCTAGAATAATAATTGAATTAATTCAAAAAAAGTAATTTGATTAGATATTTGGAGGATATTAAAAATCTAAGTTACTGAGGGTCCATAAGAAGTATAAAGTAACAACCTAACCTTATTATACTGGTACAGTCGAACCTCTATATATCCAACTATTTTTAGGAATCTTGAATTTTTATTAGAAAAAAATATTCTGTACCATACATCGAATACAATTGCAAAGCAATGGAGGAAATTCGGGGAAGATCTTTTTTCAGAAGGAAATTTTCTAAATCTCTCTCCTAACACAAAGTAATATTTTGATTTTGAATTCAGTTTAATTTTTCCTTAAATGTTGTGAATATTGCTCTTAAACATGACTTCGGTGACGAATTATACACATAAAGACATAAGAACCTATTTTGGGCAAAAACAAAAATAAATTAAATTTGATGTATTTTGTTCGTTTTATGTATAATGTAGTTTGCATATTTTAATACATGTCCTTATTAAATTATGGGTAATTAACAGAAGTAATTTGTACAATTTTTTAAATAAGTGCTATCGATCGTTCAATTTTGTTTTTCTTTAACCCTAAAAAAATGCCTTTGATACTTCTTTAACCCTAAAGAATAGCTGAAATTGTTCTCAGCCTGAAAAGGGTGAAAAATTGCCATCTTTCTTTAAATCGGAATTATCTTATATTGAATTTTTTTTTCACGGAGGGTTCATCTACTGTATATTGATTACTTTTCATTCGTTCTAGGAAATCGGCGGGCCAACATAAACAAAATTCAACTGTCGATTCCTAAGTTAATTAGCGGCTACGTTAAGTTTAGAATATAACTACATTTCAGTGGACAATATAACTACTTGAAAAATAAATATAACTAGGCTAGACAACGAAATTCCCTAACCAGGGGAGTATAAATTCGGGAAAGATGTTGCAAGAGAACCCTCACCCCTCGGGAATCCGTTGAAGCTGGCCAATTGCTGATGGGAAGGGGACCATCTTTTCTCACGTTGCACCCTGATCGCGCAGCACCCTCTCGTATGATGTTCAATTTTGTGTCTGCAGAGGTACATAGATAACATTTTTTTAAACATTTAAACCTTTCTAAACTTTTAACATCAATCAGAAATAAGCTGACTACTGCATTGCGAAAATCTGGAAGAAGGACCACATTTCTTCCTTCTGATCTAAAGTAACGAATAAAGTGGACCATGGAAAGAAGAAAAACGCCGACAAAATCGTTAAAGAATTTTGAAAACAGATAATTGCCCTGAGAATAGGATTTAGTGCCCAATAAAAATACAGGCGAACAGAGAATTAAGAGACCATGTATCGCGAAACTGCTTTGCATGCACACCGTAAAAGTAGGCAGTTGGCTGTATTAAACTATAGACTATATTTCTGTAGGTGAGAGGGAAACAGTCCAAATTTACTGATTTTGATTTTTTTATTCACGTTATTCTGGCCATATTTTCTGAGTATACATATCATAAATAAACTAAAAGTGTAGTAAAATACAATTAACTTTAGTACGCAAAAATACTTCCAAAAATTGACCACGTTGCACAACAATCAATACAGTATGATCTGAAACGTCTTATTGCCCTCCTATGAAACTTTGAAAATGTTACTTACGATAGTTTACCTCTTAACGTACAGATTTAATATAAGCTCATCTGGGACTATATATCAATTAAAAATGGTCGTGAAGACATAAAAACCCAATTTTTATGAAAAAATTGTGTCCCAAAACTCTTTTGACCGAAATCTAAAAATAATTTGGAAGCCATTCACAACATAAAAAAAACAAAAAAAAAAAAAAACATTGTTACGTTTTATTTAGCTGGGACTGATCATCTAGTCTGTACACAATCTTAATAAACATAATTTAGGTCTAGTTTCCCGACAAAGCAAATGAACTGGGTGAAAATTTACTTAAAATATAATGAAACCTAAGACGAAAGGCGTTTGTTTCATTGGTTGACCGGCAAATAGATGGGAAGATTGTAGTGGGTTGAGTTTTGATGGGGTTCGCAAGGCCTCATTATTATTTCAAATAATTAATTTAGTTTATAGTATTTCAAATTTTTTTAGAGAACTCTACAGATCATCTTAAGTATAAATTACCTAAAGAAAGCTATATACTCCAAACATTTCTAGATATATGGTAAAAAAACGATTGTAAGAGACATTAAATGTTCAATTTATAATCATTTTTGTTCAAACCAAAATCAATGTTCTGAATGAATTCCATGTATCAATTATTATAACATCGACTTGATAAGAACCTTTGAGAGGGTTACAGTGTGTTCGTAAAATAAAAAGTTTTAAAACGAAGTCAGATTATAAAACTTAATAATTAGTTTCGTGCTCACAAATCAACGCGTTATTAATAAAATAATCCTACACGATCATAGCCTATAAAAGTAAAGAATAAAAACACGAAAAAATAAATAAACGAATAAAAACATAAATATAATTAGAGATAAAATATGGTGAAATTGATTAAATATGAAGAGATAAATTAATAAAAAAAACCTTTCAGCTCAGGCTAGAAAGCCAACTTCCATAAACAATTTCTGTGGATAAGCACCTTATAAGCTATTCAAAATATTAGGTTAAATAGATAAATCTTAACATTGAATATTAATTTATCCATAAATAGTTGGTATAAAGGAAAAGAGTTCTCCTTCATTTAATTTTTTTTTAAATATGACACAACTTAAAAAATATTTATTAAAGCTAAATATATATAGAAAACATGTAGGGTATAACAAAATGTATGTAATGGGTGTAACAAGAAATATCAACCATACACAATGTTTATAAATCAATAATACAAATTAAAGACAAGAGCTAATTTTCATTTAGCAGCGAATTTGTCAATTAATATGAACATATTAGTATATATTTAGGACAAGAAAGAAATGAGAGTGAGTTTCTATAGATACTACTAATAATATGTTCCGAAAGTATATTTGAAATTTCTTCAAAACTTTCCACCGAGATCCTTTTGTGATACCCACCCATCTGACTGGGTAACATTGGAATAGAAGAGGAGGCTTCTAAACGAAATATATTATAAAGTACAAAAATGCAAGGAATTTATTTACTCCTGTTTACTTTAGTCTAGGGCATGGGTTTTGATGCTATAGGAGAAAAAATAAATAATTAGTTGAGTATTTTTAAAAAATATTTCCGGGAAAAAAATTAAGGTGGCAAACTTGAAATTCGCAATCAGCACTCCCCCCTTCGCTCCTCCCCTCCCCCAAAAAAAGTAAATGAGCAAATTTTAGGAAGTTCACCAAAACAATCAACCGAGGTCTCTTTCTTGTTCCCATTTGAAAGAGTTAATCGTAAACTTTGATTTTCTTTCAATTTTTCAAATAAAAAAATAGCAGAATGCATTGAACTTCTTCACTGCATTACAATACCTGAAAACACCTGGATTATTTTCGGAAGAAGGATTGTTAAATCTTTTGTTGTTAAAAATTGTTATATCTTTTGCAGAGACGTGTGATCGACGTCATGACAGGACGAAGGTGCTATGTAACAAATTCTTGAAAATTATATTTTTCTTACGGATGAAGGATTTATGTATTTATCTTCGCCTTGTAGCATTAACAATCTAAAATTCAGGGTTAATCGCATGATTTATCAGTGGATTGGATAAACCATGCAATCAATAAAACACACACACAAAACAGGCTTTATTTGTAATTTTCTCAAAATGTTTAAATTAGTAACATAGCATCTCCATCGTCATGTCGTTTAACCGAACATTTCTGTACCGATTAAATCTATATCATTCAGCAATTTTCGTTTCATGGATAACTTAAAACTTTAAAACTAACTTTAAGACGTCAGTCGAGATTTTGAAGAAATCCAGTCCCAGAGAAACTAAAAACTTCATGCATCTCTGGAATGAAAACTAAACCACCAATAGGTCATGGGCGGGGATGCAAGACTTGAACCAGATATAATTTGCCAAAAGCCCTTGCGGCAGACAGAAAGCGTTGCAGACTCCACACCTGTCTCCTCTAGGAAGAAGGAAGGGGTAACCCTATTACTTCATCTAGGATGGGGTGCGGGAGAAAAAACGTTAGACCCAGATAGGGGCTCACGTTTGTTTGCTGCGACAGGTACGATTCAGTTATAGCCCTGGGAAGTTTAAATGCCTCCTTTAGTAGGCGTGAGTTATGCTTCACATTAAATGTCTTCAAATAATCATATAATAAAATAATAATGAATAAATTACAGAAAAAAATTAAAAAAAAAACAGCTATTTAGTCAATGTTGGTAAATTCCGACACAAGGTGATGAGTCTCTTAAACAGCAGTAACTAGAAATAAAAGCAGATTTGATACTTCGCATCTCACATTACAAAACAACTTAATACATAATAAAAAAATAATATCACGGCTTTATACAATATATGAAGCATAAAGAAAACAAAAAACATCGAAATTGCACCAAGTTATAACACTTGTAGGAGAAGCTTGGTTGGACTAGAAACACAAATAAGCAAAACATATTTTAAAGTGTGCCGACGTTTCGGTCTAAGTTTTAGGCCATGGTCAGGGCGATAAAAAACAAGATAACAGAGACAGTACCAATAACTGTAATAAAAGTTTATGAAAAAAAAGTAATATAAGACTAATATGATAAAAAATGAATTAAAAAGAAAAAAATATGTCAATTTATAAAATAAATAATGAGAATTATAATAATGTGAAAATAGAGAAAAAAAATTATGAATTATATGAAACATATAATGGGATACATGAAGACTTATCATAACTTGATAGATTAGAAAGTAAGATTACGAATTATAATAGCAGTACTATACACACTAGTAGTTATTATGCAGATATATTATTTTCATATAACGCATAATCTTTATTTCTCTATTTCATCTTTCCCCTTCAACATCCTTCCCAATCTATCTAGTTAGTATAAGTAGTAGTTTACAAGAAATATTTTATTGTATCATTCATATAATTCATAATAATTCTTTCACTATTTTCAGAATATTTTAATTCTCATTATTTACATAATAAATAAACATCTTTTCTTCTTTACACTTCATTTTTTATAATACTTGTTATTATCATCTTTTATTACCGATATTGGTACTGTCACTGTAGTTATCTTGTTTTTCTAAGCCCTGATGATGGCCTAAAATTTAGGCCGAAACGTCGGAAGACAATAATAACCGTATCACTTATTTGTTTGTTGACTGCACCCCCAATCAAGTATCTCCAACATATACGAGCATACATATACAGAGTTGACTTAGGAAAAAGATTAATTCATATAAACCTACTAATATAAAATAAAATAAAAACGGAATTGATTCCATTAACAACATAACAGAAACTAATCCCTTATTTTGGGGGTAATTAGACGGTGTTGGAGATGTTTGCAATGGGTTTCACTATATTTATATATTTTTCAAAAAAATTTCGTGTTGTTTATTTTTTAGTTAAGACACGGCGAAAGTGACAAAAAAAGGTTGAAAAGCTATTAGCTTTCTGAAAAAGAAAGATTAATTAATATTAAAATAAATGTGATTTAGACATGTAATGCGATTAGTTTGTTGGAAAATACCAAAATAGACAAATTTTTATTGGAATAATCAATTTAAAAAATAAATAAATATATATATCACCCGCATAAGAGTACATACGTTTAATATGCCATTAATTTCAAAATATATATTTCGTTTATTTACTATTCACAACGAATAATGGATTTATTCTCAAATAAACATGAACAAAATATAACCAAATACATATCCTGATTTTAATCAGATGTTATGCTTAGAATTAAATTAAAGTTTTTAAAAAATATCAAAAGACCATTAATTTAACAGACAAAATATCTCAATTGGAAATTTTTAAACAATAAATCACATAATAGTCGTTATTCGAAATAAAAGAATACCACAAAATGAAACAAATGCAATCATATTCGTAACGAAAAATATATATACTACAATAATCAATAACAAATTATACCTTACTGAATAAATTTATATTCGACCAATGACCTTTCATGGCCGAATACATTTAAGAAACTCATTTTGGATTATTTGTGGTTTATTGGTGTTAAAATGATTATGGTCTAACAAACAACGGCCTGAGTAAATACTGATTGCACTAATAGACCTTAAATAATCTAAAATGGGTATAAAACTATAAACTTTGGTTTATATACGGGAGAAAGATTCAAATAGCTGTGCGCTTTGCAATCAAGTGTGTTTTGTGAATCGGCCTATATAAAGCCCGAAGGTTCTTAAAAATAGTCCGCCATTCTAATTAATTATTTACAAATATTATTTCATTTCCATTGCTGTTTTACTTAAATACATACCTTGGTTATTGCAAAATAATGAAAACTGGAGACTATTTACAATTTGCAAACATATATTGTACATATGGACAATGGAGGTCTGTTATTATTTAACCTTAACGCATAAAAACAATGCACATTTATTAAATAAATACATAAAACCTAAAAAAGAAAAAATATCTCATATCTGTCCTATTTTCAAATTTTGGTTGTATATTGGATTAAGTATAAACTAAATAAAAAGGAGGTATTTCTTAAAGGAAATCAACTCTTTATAGTAGGTATTTGTCCTATATTTTGTTGATTTCCTTTATAATTAGATGATATAATTCTCGTTTTTTACAGATTATATAATTTTTCATGTTAAATTGGGTAAATTTTATCTATTTAGACTTAAAATACGATACAGAAGTGGACTTACAGCTCCTAATTATTCCTAATAAGCATAACATCATTTTGTCTCTACAATTTCTATTTATACGGTGTATTTCTGTACGTCAGAGGTAAACTAAGGCCCATAAGCTGGATATTGATATTACGATCGTATTTGCTAAGTACTATATACTAGTACTAATATACTATACTACGCTCGTCATATTTTCTAAGTATAAGTATCATATATATTCTAAAAATGCAGTAAAATATGCAACACTAAAAATATAAAGATTGACCTCTAACCACAACAAGCGATATATTGCGAACTGACAACTTCTTTACGCTATCCTGTAAAATTCTGAAAATCAAAGGCGTGATAGTTATCCTCTGGCGTACTGATTCACTATTTAGTGAATGGCGTACTGATACTCACTATTTAGTGGCGTACTGTTCATTATTTAGCTCAAAAATTTTGGCATAATTTATTTATCTCAATATTTTAATTTTGTTTTGTTTTCATCCAAAATGTTTGGCTACTTCCATTTTGATTGTCCACTTCAAAATTTGGCCGTGTAATATATATATATATAGAGAGAGAGAGAGAGAGAGAAAGAGAGAGAGAGAGAGAGAGCAAATAGGTTTAATTGGTCCCCACCACCATTCACCCTTATTTATTTTACTTTTGCAATTTATTTATCTAATCATATTTCTAAAAATGAAATAATCGTTTAAATTGTCTAAATTTTCAAAATATGGGCTACATGAAATCATTAATAGGACGGAAAACCAAAATGAAGACAAATCGATTTTGAAATATAGAGATCACTGCATTGGGTTGGGTAAAATATTATTTAACTTGTGTGGTATTATTTATTTTTTATTTTTAAATTGGGAATGTATTCTGTAACCAGCTGGGATGACGGCAAACATCAACAATTTAACTCCTCAGCACGCAATACATCGTCGGCGTTCAAGCAAGTCACTGAATCCAATATTGTAAAAAATTTACATTTCATATTCAATACCTTAGTCGGCTTTAATTTGATGAATTAATTCATTTAGTCCATGAATATTGTTTTTTCAACTGGCAGAAATCATTGTAATACGAAATCTGAGGTGGGAAGACTTATTTTTTTTATTGGGAAGATTTATTTTTCAATAACAAGCATTACCACTAAAACGTGCTCAAATTACTTCGGGTGCGCTCTACATAATTATTTTGTGATTGGTAGACTGTAGCTACTTAATATTATGACATAATAAAATTATTTCAGAATGTTTCAGTGCTAATGCATTTATTTAAAAAACTTTATTTCTTATTTTCTCAAAATTTTAAATTTGTGACATAACACCTTCATTATTCACCCATGTATTCAACTTCATACATAAGCATCTTTTTATCATAGAAAATTATTTAAAAAATATTATTTAAGATTAACGTCAGTAACACTGATATCACACGATTAGTGATACTGAAGTTAATGATTTAAATAATATTGAAATGAAACTATTTAAAGTTAGCTTCAAGACCACTGCAATTACAGTGTAATATGCATCGATAATAATAGAAGAGGTAAGTTCACTGCCATGACATTGTATCGCATCTCATGCCTAGATTCAGATTTATTATACGATAAACGATTTAAATGAACAAATAATTTAATTTAGCGGCTTTATTGACGTAAAGAGCTGATCGAATTATGCTTTTTTACTTCCTTGTACGAAGTAAAGAGAGTATTGTAATCGCGAAAATTTTCGGTTTTTCGGTTTCAACGGAAATATCCATTTTGACCATCCCTGAATCCATTTTGACTAGTTTCGTCGTGACATCTGTACGTATGTTCGTATGTATCTCGCATAACTCAAAAACGGTTAACCATAGAAAGTTAAAATTTCGTATTTAGGATTGTTGTAAAATCTAGTTGTGAATGATAACGGAATGAGACCTCCACTAACAAGCGTGCGTGTGTGTGTGTGTGTGTGTGCGTGCGTGTGTGTGGACGTGCGTGTGTGTGGGTATGCGCGTGCGTGTTTGTTTCAATAGATGTATATCGGGACGTCGAGTGTCGTTTTTACTGCATTCTTCGGAAACTAGTAACCAAATTCAAAATCACTTTTTGAGCCACGGATTTATAATTTAAAAAGCGTACAAGGAAGTCATGTGTTGCCCACATCAGATATTTTTTTTTAACATTGATTCCTCATCATGAATTAGCTTACAGAAGTTTTGTTTCAAGAATTATGTAATATAATGCAACACTTTCGGATTAAGCAGGGTGCATCTGCCATGAATGTACTCCGTTAAAAGTTTTTATTTTTTTAAATCAAAAAGTAACAAAATTAAACTTATATTAAATTATTATAAAGTATATATTAAATAAAATTGTACTAACCATGTTCACTATAGGCCGACACACAATTTGATGAAATATAAGTATTAAATAAAGAACGCTGGTTACAAATGGAAGATATATTATCATAGCTAGAAAAGGAACAATAGAAAAGGAGTTTATGTTTAGAAAATCGTTCTTTGGATAAGAATGATGCATCAGACATATATCGTTATCACTTCCCCAAGTGTCCATACCAAATATATATTTTAATGATATTCGTAAATAAGGACCAACTGTTAAATTTCCTGTAAGTATTATGATCAGCATTTTTTTTATATTAGGAACAGCTGCTAAGATACGAGGCCGTACAAATCTACAAAATGTCAAAAAAAAACAACTAAAAATTTGGTTATTCGGTGGTTTCAACTTAATAACCACTGTTGACTGCAAAGTGCATAATAACCAATATTGAAGACGATTAACCTTCCTACAATATCCATACAAAAAATTTGCAATTATTCTCAACAGACGCCAAGTTATATTGAAATAACAATTTTCCTTCCTCTGCAATAGTTATTAAGGTTAAACCACTGAAAATATATCTTTTTGAGCTTTCTTGACAATGTTTACGGTCCCGCATCTCAGCAGCTAATTCGAATTTTAAAAATACTAAATATTGCAGTAAATTTAAAGTTCTTTAAAATTGGCAGTGTCAAACATTTACCTGAAATTCAATGGGGGCGAGTCATTGAGGAAAATCTGAAAAAAAGTGAAAAATTCGTTGACCTACAAAATTTGATTGCAACCGATCTAGGATGGCAGAATTTCATATTTCCAGTCTATTGAGAGAGTACTTTCGGCCTAGAGGATCAAACATGTTCTTGAAACGAGACACGTTTTTTGGCCTCAGATCTCGGGGCCAGTGAAGTAAGCCTTGTCTTTGGTTCAACAGGAACATAGATTACTAAAACTGATTATTTAGTTGAAAATCAAACCCCTAATTATTTATTTCTAATTTTTTATTTAAAATGTATTAGAGCTGTATCAATCTATCGAAACCACACGGAACTTGACGATAATTCTGTTTCATTTGGTTGTAATACAAATATGTTCCACTACATCTAAAAGTCAGACGTAAACTGTCATCAGTACAATTTTTCTATAATATCTTCGATTTTATTAGCCTAATTGCATCATATATTATCGTAAGCTATAGGTTATATTATACAAGCTCTCTAATACTGATCTAATTAATAGTTAATGTTTAAATAAATAATTCCCTCATTTAATCATATTTTATCAAAATCTACCATTCCAAGGTATCAATACAACTAGATATCGACGTCGTATTTTGAAAAAGGTTTTAAGCACCAAAAATTTGAATAATAGGCACAGTAGAGCATCGATTATCCGAACTAATGTTGTCAGTGGTGGTTCGGATAATCAAAAGTTCGGCTAATCGAAATTCACGTACTCACACACACACATAAGATAAGAAAAAATAAGAATCAACCCTTCTAAACTAAAAGATTATTTATTATAGAAATGATGATGTAGAAACAACACGCTCATTTCGGTCAGGAACATTCAGTTTTGTTATAGAGATGCAAAACTTTTATTTAAATAAAAACGAGTCTTAAGTGTTTTGCAGGTATAGTAATATTTTGTACCGTATAATTATTTTTATTTTTTTCCCACAGTAATCGGAAAAAAATGATTTGAATCAAACTATAAATCTTCTTTAAAACTAGATCCAACAAAAGTCCTTCCAACCTTAGTTGCCCTATACTATATGTGTTTATAATATGTGTGTTGTGATTAAACTATCTACTTACTTAGTAATATTTACTGTCATACTTAACAGTTTATTCTAGTTCATTTCATAACTATCCATATTTGATCCACTTTATGTTGTGTTAACATTATCATGATACTTTGCGTTATTGTAAAACGATTATTTTAGAAAATCCATTTGGCATAGTTTAGGTAATATATATCTTTTTCATATTGCATACTTGTACATCGATGTAGCGTAATTTGCTACATCCATGTCAATAATGGTACATATTATAGAACAAATCAAATAAACTGTCCTTTGTATGCTGACAAGAAAAAAAATACATGCAAGAAATACAAAAAAAAATATAAGGAGGTTTCTTCATAAATAGTATTAGCACATGATGTATATATACATATATATATATATATATATATATATATATATATATATATATTTTATTTTAATAAATATTTTTCTTACATGGTAATCCCATATAAGGAACGTACATATACATATGCATGTTACCTGCCTAAAAGGACTACTACATGAACGATAATAATAATAAGTTTACATATTAATTAAATTTTAAGAAAATTTAAGTATTAAATTGGAAATAATTAAGTAACAAATAAAAATATGCATAACGAAAACAAAACGAAATCAAACAAATAAATAAACTACAAAAGGCCATTTTCTATTTTTGAAAATTGTATTTGTAATAAACTGAAATCATTTCCTGTCAAATAATTTACAGACACAAAGTATATGTCTAAACTTTTGGATTTGTCTGCCTTCTTCACATAAGCCTGTTTGTATAATGTTGAATCGTTTGAGAATTTGAAACGAATTAGGAAAGATATATATATATATACATATATATATATATATATATATATATATATATACATATTTATATATATATATATATATATATATATATATATATATACATATTTATATATATATATATATATATATATATATATATATATATATATATATATATATATATATGTATATATATATATCTATATATAAATATACATATATACAGAGACACACAAATGATAAAAATAGTACAAAACATTTCACTTAAATAAATTATTTTAAAAACTTTTTAAAAACAAATCCTGGTACAAAAGAAATCCGAAAATAAATATTTATCCGTATAAATTTTTATTAATATCGTTAATTATAAATACAATTGTATTAAATAATAAAAACAACGAAAATTTATTAATAATTAACATCCAATTACTGGAAAATAAAAATATATTATAGAACTAATTTTAATTTTTAAAGAAAGAGATTTGTATGTAACTTGTTGCTGTTACATCTTATTCATCTAACATGAATAATATAATATACATTATCTATATTGTTTACAAAATAGTTCAAACTCATCACATTTTCCATAGAGCTAGTATTAAATAAACTATGAAAATCCTCAATGGCATTTTGAAGTGCTTTATCGAGGGCAAGGGGTGATCCTTATAAATAGGAATATATATAATGAATTTTATATTACTTATAATATAACAGTGGACAGCTGGATAAACGAAACATACAGCATTCTAAATAATGTGTCAGATATTATATCTGGCTTAAGCTGTGACAGCTCGTGACTCGAAAAAGTCAGTCTTGGAGGATAAATAAAAAAAAATTATATTCCCGTTTCAACTATTTGAAGAATATATAATTTTTTATTACTTAACAGATATCTTTAGAATGATCTGTTGATTTTTAAAAAGTTTACAAATTGTATTAATTATTATTTCGGAATTAAGACATATGACAGCATTATGACGTTTGATATTTAAAATAAAAAATAACAATCCTTAATTAGGGGGAGTATCACAACACAAAGCAATGTGAAATCCTGAAGAATAAAATCTATACCATAACCATTCTAGGAAAAAAATGAATAAATAGGTAATATTATTTTGTATGTAATTCTTATGACTAATTTAATTTTGGATATTTTAATAAAGTAAACATTTCTTTCTGGATTTTCTGCATTATTTAAATATATTTTTCATTATTTTTCGGGAATCACGCATCCGTTTAATAACTAACAGAAGGAGTGTAGATTCTTCGTAAGGAGAAAGAAAGAGTGTGACAATGAAACATTGGGAGAAAGTGCACTCTTTTTATAATTAAAAAAAATAGTGATTATGAACATAAATTTAAGTCGAAATAAAATTATCTATGTAATCATGGCAAAAAGAGTGGAAAATATTAATGGTAACAGAACTGCATTAGAAGTTGTCTTGAAGATGGGGGATTCTCCGAAACGTCGAAAAATAATGTAAAATGTTTTTAAACAAAACAGAAATTAAGGAAGAAATTATTATTTCAATAAACTACAAAAATTAAAAAAAAAATATCTTAAATTTCAAAATTTTCATGAGGGTATACAGTACAAATTTTTTATAAATTTATAATATTTCAGGAAAACTATTACCCCTTATGTACTTCGGATCATTTTATTCAACGCATTATTAACAACGTTTCGGACATATCTTTGCCTATTTTCCATTATAAGGTTTGTAGCTGATGTGCAACATTTTATTGTATGTAAACAGCTACAACAAAATATTGCACATCAATTACAAATCGTATAAAAATTTCAATTATTCAAATTATCAACAAATAAACACATGTATTTAATAATAAAAAAATTAATAGATGTTAAGTTGAATTCATTCGCCAAGCATTCAACAACTGATACATGATCTGAAAAAAAAAATAAAAATAAAAATAAAACTGCCTACTTCATATCCAAATTATACCATTCTCTAAAATATAAATTTTCCATTCCAAAAAGAAGAGGCGCAGACTGAAAATCTATAATCGTATTATGTGTTTACCGATATCGACAAATCGACATGAAATTTTTACAACAAAATTTGCAAAGATTTTTTTTGTAAAAACACATGACTATAAATGTAGATGTAAAAAAAAATGTTTTCTCTCGTTACAAAAAAATACGGCTACGTATGATGCATTGTATCATACCTATTTAACTGTTTTTCCACATTAATTAAACTCTGAAAAAATTATAATTATCAGAATATAAAATAGTTAAAAGCATGAATAACGCATAAAAAAACTGAAAAATTTCTATTATGAGAAACCTAACCTAAAATCAAAAAATTAGGATAGATACTTACAAAAAAAAAAAAAAAAAGAACAAAAAAAAAATGCAAAATTCTCTTAAGGTATTCTCAGCTTACATGATTTAAATTTAATATAGTGGAATGAACTTCAACCATAACTTCCATTGGGGAATTTTTTTTTCTAAAAAAAATCTTAGTGTGATTACCGAATCATTTTCAACGAACTGCTAAATGTTCAAATTGAGATGGCGCACTAGTAACGGAAAACGAAAGAGTAAAAATATTAAAAATAAATAAATACTACCAGGAGACAGTAAAACATGGGAATTAAATACAAATAAAATAAAAAAATATATAAAATAATTCTTGCAATCGAGTTGATCTCCACATCTCCATATATTCTGAATGGCATTTGGCTGTTCTGAAATTCACGATTGAAATAGCATACTTTTTTCACATCAAGTAGATAAGGATGTAACATGCCTCATTAAAAATTAAGTATTTAATAATATATATAAATTACATTTTATCCACAAAAAATTACATTACCTCAAACTGATTTTTCTAAAACAGAGATAAATAAACATTATATAAATCAAAGGATATTCTGATTTTCAATATTGATAAGATACTAACTAAACCTCAATCAATTTTGAAGGAAATTTAGTTGATTAATTTCGCTTGGTAAACTATTGCGACTACCATGGACTTTGCGGATTAATTAAATAATAATGTCTAACTTTACAATTATAAAAAATTATAACAATAATGTAAGATCAAAATAATCAGCGCTTAGAAAATCAATTCTCTACCAAGCGTTAACGGGTTAGACTCAAACAGCGAAACTGAAGCACTCGGTCGTAAAACATGGCATTTATAACATTTTTTCGAAGAATTGAATTTTGGCAAAACAGGATTAGTTAGGCAAGATTTCATGGATTATTGAAAAAAATTTAAAATAAATTTGTTTGTTTTTTAAAAGAAAATGTTGGCATTGAGCTGTCTGTGGTAAGTGACTGCTGCTCGAAGTTAAAACAATGTTATAACACAATAACATTGTAAAAGGTTTCATTTTGTTAGTTACCATCTTAATACGACCGAGTGCCTCAATTTTTACTTCCTTCTACGAAGTAAAGGAAGTATTGTAATCGCGAAATCATATCTCGCATAACTCAAAAACGGTTAGCCGTAGAAAGTTTAAATTTTGTATTAATGATTGTTGTAAAATCTACTTGTAAACCTCCCTTATTGGTTACTGCTTGATCACCGGAAGTTGTACTTTAATTAAAAGTCATAATTGATTTCCATCAAAAATTATATTCTGATTTTCAATATTGATAAGATACAAACCCTCAATTAATTTTTAAGGAAATTCAGTTGAATAATTTCGCTTGGTATACTATTCCGACTACCATGGACTTTGCGGATTAATTAAATAATAAAGTCTAAATTTTCAATTTAAAAAAATTATAATAATAATGTAAGTTCAAAATAATCAGAGCTTAGAAAATCAATATTCGACCAAGCGTTAACGGGTTAGACTCAAACAGCGAAACTGAAGCACTCGGTCGTAAAACATGGCATTTATAACATTTTATCGAAGAATTGAATTTTGGCAAAACAGGATTAGTTAGGCAAGATTTCATGGATTATTGAAAAAAAAAATAAATAAATTTGTTTTTGTTTTTTTAAAAATGTTGGCATTCAGCTGTCTGTTGTAAGTGACTGCTGCTCGAAGCTAAAACAATGTTATAACACAAATATTAACATTGTAAAAGTTTTCATTTTGCTAGTTACCATGTTTTAAGACCGAGTGCCTCAATTTTTACTTCCTTATACGAAGTAAAGGAAGTATTGTAATCGCGAAAATTTCGGTTTTCAGATTTAGGAAATACTCATTTAGACCATCCCTGAATCCATTTTGATTAGTTTTGTCGTGGCGTCTGTACGTACGTACGTTCGTATCTCGCATAACTGAAAAACGGTTAGCCGTAGAAAGTTGAAATTTTGTATTTAGGATTGTTGTAAAATCTAGTTGTGAACCTCCCTTTTTGGTTACTGCTTGATTACCGGAAGTGGTACTTTACTTGAAGGTCATAATTGATTTCCATCAAACATTATATTAAAATACTATGCAAAACTTCTCAAAATTTGGTATTTATAACTTATATATTGATTTAGATAACATACTAGATTTTGGTCTAAATTGCAAAACCGGAAGCGGTACTTTACTTGAAGGTCATAATAGATTTTCACCAAAAATTATATTAAAATATAATTTAAAATATCTCAAATTTGTTAAATAGGACTTTTATATCGATATAAATGTATTTACAAGATTTTGCTTAAAATTGGTGAGCCGAAAAGGGTACTTTACTTGAAGGTCATAAGCTTACATCCAAAATTATATTTAAATTAAAAATCGTATGTTTCGATAATAAAGGTTTTTGGTTAAATAATAAAGCGATTTGGTTTTCAATCCAATTAAACATTTTTATTGGTACTTGTTTTAAGTGTTAAAATTGAGTGTAAAATACTGGTTTTCCTTCCCATTTGTGAGATTAAAAAGTCTGCATCAGAAGAATAAGATATTAAATGGGTTTTTTCCGCTTAAAATGTCGAAATTGTTGATTTCCAATGCTTTATCTAGTGATATTGACAGTTTTAATGTTGTCACGGAACATGAAGAAATCTCTTGGAAACTAGCTACCTACTGAAGGAAAACGACATATAATGACGGAATGAGACCTCCAAAAACAAGAGTGTGCCAGGATCACTTTTTGAGCCACCGATTTATAGTTTACTAGGCGTACAAGGAAGTCATGTGTTGTCCACATCAGATATTTATTATGATTATTATTACCATAAAGTAGGAAGAACAAAGCTTTCGGGCTTAGATCATAAAAATATTTTGATTACATTATTCATTAAAAAATTTACAAGATTGCCTATAGTGTTAAAAATAATATGATTGTGCATTAGAGGAAAACCAAATTAACATTGCTTATTGAGAATTCGTTACTGGGGGAAATAGTGATTCCGATTTGAGAAAAATTAATCCATAAGGAGGTTCAATGGCAATATTACCAACTTATTATTTGTTGATTAACAATATGTGGTTTGGAAAAATATTATAATTACCATTAGACTTGAATGATTAATTAGCAAAATATTTATGAAAACTAACAACTGACAATAAAAAACATTAAATACAAATAAAATTATAGGGAGCTCGTGCATCACAATAATAGGTAATTTATAGAATAATAATAAGTTGAGATTAAAATTAAGAATTAGTCCTGGCGATACCGAAGGTTCAATGCCGATCCCACCAACAATCAGTGCCTTCATTACCCTCCTCCCTCCCTTAAAATCCTCCTCTTACGTCACGGTCTAGCCCCCCTCCACTCTCGGACGTTTGACAATCGGTCAGCACTGATTAGTCTTCTAGGAATTCGTTCATTCATATTCTGGTATATAGTGAACTTTCATGAGAAAATTTACATGATTGTTTATAGCTATTATATTGTTTAGTAATTAAAAAAAAAAATCAAATGGAAATAAAGACATAAATCTAACCTTGATCCGATGATGTATTATTGTATAATTTTTACTATGAATAAATTAGTAATCACTTCAGGAGAAGCTAACTAGGCAGATCTTGGTATCGGCATTGAGCATTTGGGACATTGGAGATATATTAAAAGACAGATTAGACATTTGGAATAAAACTGAATTTTTATATTTAAAATAACATATATTCATTTTAGCAGTATAATTGTTGGATCATAGTAAAGATACAATACACCGGGCGAATCAGCACAGAAACCTACGTTAGCTCTTCCGCTAAGAGTTCCTGAGCTTCTTTCAAAAACTGTCTGCCTAATTAACATGAAAAATGGATATCCGTTTACTTTTAATCATGTAAAATTTTACAGGTCAGTGATGATTAGAAATGGAAATCAGATATTGATATTTTGCCAAAAATTTTATTAGACCGAAGCTCTATAACCAATAGAACAAATAGGCTCTTTAACAATTACAAAAACTTAGTTTCGTTCGTTCAGATTCTAACAAATCTTTCCATCTCCCCAAGTACAAAAAGACACACAAATACATTAATATTTCTTTTTTTTAAAGACAAGATGTAAGTACAGAGAGCAATAAGATAATTTGGAATCACCCCAGGAGGACATTTTTGATTTAGAGCAACTCTTTTGTATGATAAAAACTCTGGTTGTTGTCTCTCATTATAAATGATTAAAACTCTATACTCTCAAATTTGGTTTGTTTTTTAATATAATTGATAGAAATTATATTTCGGAAAAATATATTTTTTTTTTTTTTATTCTCAGTTTATAATTAATACGTGAACAAATATTCATCATTTATTTATTGTTGTTTCATAAAATTGTTTTCAGCGTTTTTTCCTCATACTAAGGCACTCCGTAGTACATTATTCAATCATAAATTTGATTGGTAAATTCATTGATTCTCATATTCTTCTTACTTATTCATATATTATATATAAAAATATATTGTCATTTTGAACAGAATTTCTAAAAATTATCATAATGAAGACTATGCAAACTACATGTATTCTGGCACATTAAAATACTTCCAGAGTTCTATTTCATAATAAAGTACAAGTATAAGTGGTAAAAATACTGGTGGAAAAATTGTTTTTAGAAGTTACAGGTTACTTATAGTCTTGGGATAATAATAATTGTATTCAACGTTTTTTTTTTAATTCATTATTTTTAATATAATTATTTTAAATGATATAGAATTTTAACATTTTACAGTGTTACCCTAAGGCTAACTTGTACTTTATTATGAAACGAGGGCTGCAGTTGTCAAATTATTATAATTAAAAAATATTTGTTTTCTTTTATAGAATTTTTAATAGAAGTTATAAAAAGTGTAATATGATATTTTCAACAATAAGGATGATGGATAAACCAAAAATAAGAAAATATTTTAATTAAAAAAAATTCATCATAAAATGTTTAGAAAAAAAGAAGAGAAGAAACATGCTTTATTCATTCATTTTTATAATAATGAAATCAAGAATGCCTCTCTGTCATGTTAAAAATTAGCAATTAATAATTAAACTTAAAAAATAATAATAAATAAATCAATGTCCCTCCATGAAATTACAAATTACACCATCTGGCATTAGACATGTTTGAAGTTGGCCGGCGTACTTAACTACAGAACTGAACTAGGCATGACCAAGTCCACTGTGAATGAGGTACTTTGACCCCATTTGTATGGCTCCAGGAAGGGTACCCATTTTTGACCTGGGGCACTATAAATCTGTCCGCCTGTCGCAGAAACCAATATCTTTTACAGCTTTAGTTGCTTTTAGCATTTCACTTGCAGCGTGGCAGCATGCTATCCAAAGCCGTTTAAAGCAATATAACAAAGTAGAGAAGTGACGCTAATGAGCCTTCGAAGTAAACGAAAAATATATTTTTTAAATATTCATTGTTATTGATATTTTATTGACACAACACTAAATAAATAAGAAACGATCCTGACTCTATTAAAACAAAAAAAACGTTTTCCTCATGAGGTTACTCTGTAAGAGTGTAAATTCAACATTCAAAATTATTATTTTATTAATCTTTTTTTTTCTTTATCCCAAGTTTATAAGTAGATTTTGTTACCTTGGAAGAAGACCGGCACAACTAAAATTTTTTCGATTTTCAGATGTTTGTGAGTTCATACTCAACAATTTTATAATAATGAAGAGCAACTCGATGCTTTACAGAGGAGCGTCACATTTTCAGTTGTTTTCATTTGAGCATATATATATATATATATATATATATATATATATATATATATATATATATATATATATATATATATATATATATATATATATATATATATATAGATGTGCCCTGATTAAGTATCTGAGATATTATATTATAAAGTGTTTAAGTACAAACTTTTATTACCATCACTTTTTTAGAGTTCGGTCGAGAATCTAACTAACAGAACATTTATCAAAAAGTTCTTTTGGTATAACTGCTTAAGGAACTTAGTACTGAAAGGTTCTTTTGATAAAAGTTCTTGGATGAACTGTTATGTTAAAACTTTAATTGGAAAAGTTCTTGAAAAATAGTAAAACTTAAACTTTTCGAAACAGTTCAATAACTTTTTTCTTCCATAATTTAAACACCTTTTTGAAAAAAAAATAATCTTGGGTACATAGGCAGTAGGTAGTTCCTTAGGCTTCGATTCTTATTTCTCATTATGGGAAAGGGGTGAGGAGAAAAAAGTTTATAACTTCATTTCGTATTTAATGGAGGTATAATTAATCACTTTTAGAAATATGGGCTGTTGTTATCTTTATAGTCTTTGTAAGTATTTCATTATATTTGTGAAAATATTTTTTCTTTCAATCGGTTTCTATGTTTTTTTCTGAACGAATTAGTTAGGCCTTTTACATAACAAAAAATGATGTTTAGAATACAATAATTCAATAAGACAAGTTACCTTCAAGCATTTACTTAAAAAAGGGTTCAAGAAATTATTGATACATTTGTAAGGAAACCTATAACAATCAGTAGAAAATGGATAAAATCTCCACGCCATTTTCTCTGAAGTACATCTTTCGGAATTAAACCGGCTTTCTCCCAAACTAGTGACATGTGAAATAAAATTTTGAACAAAACTGTCACAAGTCAAAATAATTAAGCTTAAAATTATATTATTAGAAATTATGTTAGTTATCCAATACACAAGTTTCTTTAAGCATTTGATTGCAAATGGACCCAATAAACCACTACTACCATATAACAATCATTTGTAATTTGATGAAAACTCCACGCACCATTTCCTCGAATGCATTCAATGCATATATATGTATAGTAACGTTTGTATTCTAAAGACGCCTTAAACTTCCATAGCAGGTAAATTCACTCATAAATTGGAGAATTAAATATTACACTACTATTAATTTGTAAAAGTTTTGAATTTTTATCAATCATTGATGATATAATAGGTTTCATAAACACCAAAAATAGAATTAATTATGGAATAATTCCAAGGTAACTGAAGTATTAATTTAACGAGATGAACTAAGAACGAACCTTGGATTGGTTTCTGAAATTTCTTAAATCAATGTAATTAATATTTCAAAGTTTACGTTGGATAATTTGGCGTCATTTCAGAATATAAAAATATTGAAAAAAAATAATGTTAAATTAAAAGAAAGAAACACTAGAAACATATCGGTACGAAAAAAGTACATTAACAGTAACTTACTACTAACTCGTACTTCATAAAACTGATTAATAAAAGCTTAAAAAAAATAATAAAAAAAATAAAAAAATCCAGAAATCAATTATTAATCATCAATTCTACAGATTCTATGCGGTATAATATGTTTTCCGAACAAAAAATCAGAAATAGCAACCAAACTGAATTTGAGTAAAATATTTTTTTTTTTAAATTAACTAATTAGACGACATTAACTATATTTTTTCTTCATTTTTTTTTACCAAAACAATCTCTCTCTTTATTACACATCAAACGCTGTAAAAGACTATTTTTTTAATTTCAAATTCTAAAGCCCTTTCTTTAATATTTAAATATGGTTACTAACCTTATTTGACAAAGTACAACCTCCTAACATGATTATTGGCAATTCTATGTTAAAAAGGAGTAGGTTGCGATTTACAGAACGAAAATCATCAATCCGATTCAAAGAAAATGAAGTAATAAATTTACCAAATTTTGAAGCGCGAAGTGGTGGGCATGAAATGAACTAAAACGGTGAGATTTAGTCTTTAATATTGCTCAATTATATCTAAAAATATATATAATTAAAATCCGAAATAATTTTCCTGGACAATATTGAATACAATGGGTTTCCTCTCTACAAAAATTAAAATTAAGTTATTGGAAT
This sequence comes from Rhaphigaster nebulosa, assembly GCA_948150685.1. Lineage (NCBI taxonomy): Eukaryota > Metazoa > Arthropoda > Insecta > Hemiptera > Pentatomidae > Rhaphigaster > Rhaphigaster nebulosa. The sequence continues at coordinate 48,967,521 of OX411308.1, read as the reverse complement.
AGTTCCAAGGTAAATAATACATAAATTAAACTTAAAACCTTTTAATAATAGGTTTCTCAAAATTCTGAAGTTAATATAATTGAGATTTGATAGTTTAGAGTGGATCCATTCGGCTTCATTTTAGATTATTAATAACGAAAAAATCGTAGAAAAGAAGGAATTTAACACCAGAAGCAAGATATAAAAAAAAAACAAAAAAAAACATTATCAGTTACAAATGGTACACTCCTACTTCCAAAACTGTTACAGAACAGAATCCAAAAAAAATAAGTAATAATTCAGGGAAAATAAATACTGCAGAAACCAATTAATAATAACGAATTGCATAATTTTTTCAGAAAATAGAGAAAAATATGTTTCTTTAAAAATAATTATAAGTACATTAAACATGTTCTTATATATCGCACACACGGATCTAAAAATATTTTATTTTAATCCAAAAAATCTTTCGTACTCATTATTCAACGCAATATATTATTGGTATCCTCATCACAAAAAACTGAATTAATTTTGGAGTAATAATATGGTACATAAAATATTAATTAAAATAGATGAACTTTGAACCTTTGATAGATTCTCAAAATTCTGGAAAAATCGAAACAGATAAAAAATAGTTGAAATTGTTCAGAAAAACAAAACTAAATAAATTAGTTAGAAATGGTATACTCCTACTTCTAAAACTGTTTCGGAACACAATCCAAAACTAATGATACTTCAGGGGAAAAATACTACAGAAACAGATAAATAATCACGAATCATGCAGATAATAGTGCATATGAATTCTTTGGAAGAAATAAGAAACAACAACCGGGATGCGATAACATATTCTTAAAAAAAATAATTAATAATTCAGGAAAAAGAAAATACTACAGAAATAAATTGATAAGTATCAATTGTACAAATTCTTCAGAAAATAGTGGATAATTTGATTCCTTACGAAAGAAACCTAACCTAACATATTCTTAAACATCACTCACCAAGATCTGAACAGCTGAAAACTCTAAAAAATACTTAATCTATATCCTAAATATTTTCTGTGGTCAATATGCCATACAGATTATCTGACCGTCAAAAATACGATTAATTTTGGAATAATTCCGATATAAATCACAGTTATTCAAAAACATAAACATAGGCTGGGCGATTCCGTATCATTTAGGAAAATAAATAAAATGAAAAAATCGTTGAATTGATAGAAATTAACACTAGAAGCTAATAGGTATAAAAAAGAAAACATCAACAACAGTTACAATAGGTATATTCCTCCTTCCCAAAACGGTTTAAATTAAAAACAAATAAATATAACAATTCAGGAAAAAGAAAATACTATAGGAATAAATTAATAATAATTGATTATACAGATTCGTGATTAAGAAAACAGTGTGTAATATGTTTTCTTGAAAAGAAATCAGAGATAACAACCAAACAGAATCTTGAAAATATTTCACTCAGATCTAAACAGGTATCAACTCTTAAAAGTATTTAATTAAAATCCTAAATATTTAATGTAGTCAATTAAATAATACAGGTTTTCTGACCACAAAAAATACAATTAGTGTGAATTTGGTTGACTGAAAGATGTAATTTTAAGAAGTTGGTCGGTGGAGGAGAGGAGCGGCAAATGAAGAACACACTAACAAGTGTTACTTATTTTATTGTGTCAACGTTTCGGCCTCAGTTTTTGGCCATAATCAGGGCTAAGAAAAAACAATGCGACAATATTGAAAGAGATAAAAATTAATAAAGCACTGTAATTTGTACTGTCTCTGTTGTTATCAAGATAAACATTGAAATTTTAATAGGTTTTTCAAAATTCCGAAGTCATTGTAGATTTCAAAGTCGAGGTTGGGTAAAACAGCTCCATTATAGATTATAAATAGAGAGAAAAAAATCATAGAAAAGAAAGAACTTAACAGCAGAAGAATGTCTACAAAAAAAAAAAAAAAAAGAAAAGACCATCAGTTACAAATGATATGCTCCTACTTCCAAAAAAAACTATTTCAGAAAAGCATTTATGCAAAAAAAAAATGCTCTTTCTAGACAAGAAATAGGAAATAACCGAACAGAATTATATTTATATTTTAAGCTTGAATTTTTGTAGACTATGCAAATCAAATTTCGAATGAAAAAATGCTTCATGTTAGATTATAAATACAGAGAAAAAAATCGTTGAAAAGAAAGAATTTAACAGCAGAAGTGAAGTATGTCTATACAAAAAAAACACTATCAGATGCAAATGATATGCTTCGTACTTCCAAAACTATTTCAGAACAGCATAAAAAAAAAAAAAAAAAAAAGAAGTAATAATTGCGGAAAATATTAATACTATAGAAATTCTAAATAAATAAATTAATAATCAAGATTTTACGCATGAAATAGTGTATAATGTGTTTTCTTGACAAGGAATCAGAAATAACCGAATAAAATAATATTTGGGGTGTCCATTCACACAAATTTTCTTTAAGTAAAAAAACTATTTGCATTGGCAAAAACCAGCTAAACATAGAGAACTTTTTATGATTTCCATAATTTAAGTTTTGTAGGCGAGAGCAAAAGTACGCACTTTTTTTTTATTAATTAGCAAAATTAGTCATCAATGTTCCAAATATTGTGCATAAAGTTAATAGATTGCACGACCAGCACTAAATCCTGTCCAAGAGCCGCTTCCATTGAACCCTTATAAACGATATCACAAAGCCTTCTATTGCGTACTTTTACCTCCGCATACTCCAGGTAATTTTTGTTATAATTCAAGCTTCAATTAATAACTACTTCTAAAAAGTTTGAAATTATGAGAAAAAATAAATTTGTTCCAGCATTAAACATCAGAATTGTTACGGCATAAAATCATAAAATTTACTACATCCGAAGACGAGTGCCATTAAAAGAATAATCAAGTCTGCAAGTCTGAGGTACATGAGGCATTGTTTAGAATTTTGCCTTAATTACCTTGTAAGTATATATATATTATGTATACGATAAAGAATTAATTTCATACCTATTTTCGAGATGATAAAAATTAAAAAAAAAAAAAATTTAAATATTATCCACTTGGATTCATACTACAATATCTTAAAGAATTGTTAGAATTAGGTAATACAATTATCTACTTAATTTTCAAGACAGCATAAAATCTTTATTATTAATTAAAAGGTCGCTAAAAATGTAGTAATTCGTTCGTGCTTGAGTGCATTTTGACGTTGACAAATTTTACATCAGGCTTCAATTGTGTTTCTCAGTTAGCCTACACATCCGCATCGTTTTTTGAAAAAGACGTAAGCTTCATTTACGAAACTTTATAAGAAACATATGAAGCGTATATTCCCCAAATAACAATATATTTTTTTATTAATATTATTCTTTATTGTGTTACAGAAGGAGTTCATTAAGGGAGTCTTTATCTTTATATGTTACAATTTTTTTTTAAAGGTTTTTAGCAGAAGTTAGTGCCAGGGTGACGACTGAGAGTCGCCAGTATTTGGTGCTTACGTCATCAATAGTCGATTTTTAGGCTACTTCCAATTTTATTTCTGTATATCGTGAGCGGAGATCGATTAGAGATTGTGTTTAGGTCTCATAATAAATAGAAACCTAAATTTTGCATTTTTGGCGCTCAAGCCTTCTTCAAAAAACGACGTCGATATATAAACATAATACAATAGAATTGAAGCTTTCTTTACAATTTTCCAACAATACACTAATGAAAATATATGCGTATGCATATAAATATTTATATATGCATTTATATATATATACATATATATATACACACAAATATTTTTATTTTATTTTTTCCTGTTAGCACTATAAACGATGAAGATCTTTAGCCGCACTATGTGATATTCTAATAGACAATTATTGCTTGCGAGAGCACAAAAAGCATGCACGGGTCACCTAACCTCACGTTGCTACGAACCATGGTTTCCATGGTGCAGCAGCAGGCTATCCATGACTCCATAACCGGTCCTTTTGGGGCCAATCCATGAGTGTCCTTCCCACCAACTCATTCGGGTTAAGGGACGGTGAAAATCCGGTGAAGATCCACGGATTACAGCCAAACTTTCGGGCGGCTATTTAACGTCCTGAAAAACCACAATATTGCCACGGGGTAGAGTCGTAATTCCAACGCCCATACATATATATAAATATATATATATATATATATATATATATATATATATATATATATATATATATATATACATATATATATATATATACACACATATATATTTAACATTTTAAATAGCCACCCGAAGGTTTGGTCCATGGACGGTCTGCTTTGAATATATATATGCATAAATAAATTAAAAACAAAATAGAGATATCAAACAAATAAATGATACTGCGAGTTATTCCAAATTGTCAAAACTAGGGACTCACTCACAAATTATTAAAACAAGGAATATTAATATTTACTAAAGGAAAATAAATTAAAATTTCATAAATAAAAAAAAATGTATATTTTCATTGAAAACATACTAAATATTCCAGGTAACTGAAAAAACCAAATTGTCAGACCTACGGACTTAAATCAAAAATTATTAAAACAAAAAATAAAAATGAAGAACCGGGTTGCGGTAAAGAATAAAAACAAAATAGCTGTAGTATTTATTTTAATTAATTAATAAATAGTTACAGCTATTATATTTTATTCTTGATCTCCACTCGGACAGTATCCTTCCTGATATATATATATATATATATATATATATATATATATATATATATATGTACTTTCTAAATTTATATTACAACAACAATTCATACTGAATAAAATTGTTGAGCTGAAAGGGGTGGGTACTTTACTTGAAGGCCATAATAAACTTAGATCTAAAATTATATTAAAATCAAATACAGAAATCTATGGTTCGGTGATAAAGGTTAAAAACGCGATTTTTTTCCACTCTAATTAAACATTTTAATTACTTATTTTAAGTATTAAAATTGAGTGTAAAATACTGGTTTTCCTCCCCATTTGTGAACTGAGAAACTCAGCAATAAGCTATAGCTAAGTGGGTTCTTCAGCTTAAAATGTCGAAACCGTCGTCTTCCAAAGCTTTGTCTAGTGACATTGAGAGTTCTAATTTTGCCATGGAATACGAAAAAATCCTTTGGGAGCTTGTTACCTATTGAAAGAAAACGACATTTAATAACAGAATGAGACCTCAAGAAAAAGAGCTTGTGTGCTTGTGTCAAAAGATGGATGTTGAGAGCAGCGTGTCGTTTTTACGACAATCTTCGAAAACTAGTAACCAAATTCAGGATCACTGAGACAAGCGATTTATAGTTCAATAGGCGTACAAGGAAGTCGTGTGTTGTCCACATCACATATTTTTTTTTGGAGATGCTGATCTCAAACGGTTTTGAGAAATGAGTATACCATTTGTAACTGTTGATGTTTTCTTTTTTGTACAGACATATGCTGCTTATTTATTTCAACGATTCATTCTCTCTATTTATAATCTAAAATTAAGCTGCACAACCTTGACTTTGAAATCTACATTGACTTCGAAAATTTCAAAAACCTATTATAGTTTCAAAGTTTATCTTGGTAATAACAGAGACAGAACCAATCACAGTACTGCCTCTGTTATTATCAATATTATCATATTGTCTTTTCTAAGCCCGGATAATGGCCTAAAAGTGAGGCCAAAATATTGATAGACAATAAAATAAGTTACACTAGTAAGAGTGTTAGAGTGTTCACATACCGCTCCCCACGACCAACTTCTTCCTAAAATTACATCTACAGTCAACTAAACTCACACTAATTGTATCATTAGTGGTCAGAAAATTGAATATGGACAACATAAAATATTTAGGATTTAAATTATATACTTTTTATAGTTGAGATCAGTTTAGATCTAGGTGAACGTTGTTCTCGTGAACAACGTTCACCTAGATCTAAACAGAATCGTTCTGTTTGGTTGTTATTTCTGATTTCTATTCAAGAAAACATATTACACACTGTTTTCTGAATAGAATCTGTACAATTAATAATGATTAATTTATTTTGGTAGTATTTTCTTTCTCCCATTTATTTTAGACCAAGTAAAAGTACACATCATCCCGTATTGACAGAAGCGCACTTTATGCTCTCAACCAAGAGTTTGATCCTAGGATCATCTCAGCCCCGCGCACAGAGTATCATCGGGTTCGCTCGAATCTGGAAGACTTGAAGAAAGACTTACTTCATTATGTCGCCCTAAACCGCCTAGCCGTGTTCAACTATCATATTGTCAAGCTCTTGAATCAGTCAGACAAGATCTAGTACCATACAAGGATAAGACCATTCCTCTTACAACTGGTGCAGTAGGAAGTCACCCAGACTTCCCAGGATCAAAATCACCAGGACAAAATCAGAGGCCGTTAACGACACATGGGGATACTCTCTCACCCTACACTTAGCAGAAGGCGCTTACTTCTGTCCAATTCTCAACAAACTCAAGAATATAGATAATCCCATCATAGCATATGGCACCGAGGTCGCCAGAGGAGGCATGAACTATCTCAATGACATGGTTAGCACTTTTCTCTCAACTTTATTTCCCTTATTCCAATGGGAGATTGGTCACATACGGATAAAACTATACGCTCATGGCTAATTAGGGACGCATTCAAATTACTAGCCGAAGCTATTGACTGGACTCAAGTCCAGGATTCTGAAGGCAAAATCTGGTCTGTCAGAGAAACTAGATCTAAACGTCGTTGGCGCAGACTAGTTCAATATTTCATAGACACACCAATTAGACTAAGCAATAGAGAAAGATACAAGAGGCACTCTGGTGAACCATCAGGTGCTTGCTTTACCAAAGTCATCGACACCATCTTTAACGCTATCGCTTTGCGTTACCTAGTCTATTAGACGACAGGATCACCACCGATCGCTAACATTTATCCAGGCAACAACTCAGTCATCGTTAGATTTAGATCACTTCAATGAACTACTCAGCCACTATTTTGGCATGATCTTCAATCCTAAGAAAAGCTATTATACGTTCAAATGCAATTCCGTCCAGGATCGAATCAGAATAATTCTGGAGTAACTCCTGTCTGTCCTAAAAGGCGACTAAAAGGGGTACAGTGTGGGGACGGCGACCAAACATGTGTAAATTATATTGCTAAAAAACCTCAAAAAAGCCTCCGATTTGGACAGATGCATACCAGTCGAACCGACATGAAAAGGACTAAACATTTATTGATGATTGGAACAAGGAACGTTCGTGGACTTCTAGGAGTGGGTTTAATGTTGGAAAATGATCTAGAGGAATATATAATGTATGTGATAGCCTTACAAGAGATTAGATGGAGGAAAGAGCCTTCAGTAGGTAGGGAAGCCTTCAGCAGTCAGTAGGTAGGGAAGTTGTTTTTGATCTACAAGATAATAGATATTTTAAGTTTGGATATGGATATCGTAGTTATAACGAATCTTTAAAGTATACAACACTTGGTAACCATACTCAAGATCCAGATGAAATTGAAATTGAACAAGCAGATAATGATGCTGAATATCAACAGTTTAGTGGAAATGATGAGGAGCTAATGTGTGAAGATGATAATGCTGTTGAGGTTTTTAAAACAAATATGATAGATGACTACAGCTGGTCCAAGTACCAGTAGGTTTAAATAAATATATACTTATCAATAGCGATCATGCTGGGAATATTGCGTTTCATGCTGAAAATACAATTAAAACAAGCAATATCAAACTGAGAGGCAATAAATAAAAGAATATGCTACTAGGACTCAAAGGGAAATGTTTCAATTTGTCTCTGGCGAGTGAGCATGCACCAACAGAAGAAAGTGAATGAAGAGAAGGAAGAGACTAAGAAAGAACTTACCTACGATAAGATTCCTTAATATGATGTTAAAATTATCTTAGGTGATTTCAATGGAAAAGTTGGGAAAGAGAAGAACTTTGGGAGATCAGTCGGAAAATATAGTTGACACAATACTACTAATGGCAATGGATATAGAATAGTAGATTTCGCAGCCAGTAAGAACATGAAAATATCAAGTACCAACTTTCAACATAAAACTATTCACTTGGAAACCTGGACATCTCCGGATGGTAAGACCAAAAACCAAATAGACCATATAAAGATGGAAAGCATGCACGAAAGTGACGATGAAGACTGGAGGATTTGCAAAGGGGCGGATGTAGGCAGCGATCATTTCTTAGTGAAGGTGAAGTATATGGACAGATTGGCAATAAGAACAATAGGTAAATATAGGAAAAGCAACCAAAGGTGCCAAAAATGCCAGATATCCAAAAACAATAAGAAAGTGGAAAAATGGAAGAGTATCTAGGAAATGGACAAGAAGAAGAAGTAGGAAATATAGAAGGTAAATGGGAAAAATAAAAAGAGCTAGTGTTAAGGCTGCTGAGGAAACAATAGCGGAGGATATGGGAAATAGAAAGAACAGAAACTAGTTTGACCAGGAATATCAGATCTCAATTGATGAAAAGAAGGCATAATTGAGGATGATAAAGAGAAAAAACAGACTAACTGTAGAAAATTATACAAAAAAGAGAGAAGTCACCAAAAAAATGTGCAAAAGAAAAAGAGAAAGAAAGACGTAGACGACCTAAAATTCGTAATAGAAGAATTTGAGGGTAAAAACAGTAGCGGCTTCTTTCTACCAAAGGTTGAAAGCACTAAGAAAAGGATTAGTTTCTGCAAAGTTAAAGATGGAACACTGCGTGCATGAAACACGGGAGAAAGAGAAGATACTGTTGAAAAATGGAGAAACTATTTCAACGAACAACTTAACCTAACCTATAAAATTCTAAAGAAATTCCAACGGAAAATCTACCAGATATATTTAAAGACAATACGCCCCTTGAACCTCCAGACTCAGAGGAAGTGGAGGACGTTTTAGTAAAGAAAAAATAACAAAGCGCCGGGATTCGATGGGATTCCAGTTGAGATGCTTAAATAAGGAGAAGATATTCGAGAGATTTACGAGCTCATCCTGGAAATATGGGACAAGAAACAAATGCCTAAGGAATGGAATTTGGCCATTATTGTAGCGATACATAAAAAGGACGATAAATTAGAATGCCAAAGTTATAGAGGGGTAACACTATACTATGCTCAATTTATAAAGTGGTATCAATTCTGTTATTGATAAGATTAATTATAACGGCAGAAGAAGTCATTGGCGATTATCAATGCGGGTTCCGTCCTGAAAGATCTACGATTGACCACATATTCACCATCAGGAACATGCTTCAGTAATGTAATGAATGGAACGTAAATCTTCGTAGATTACAAACAATCGTATGATAGCTTAGCAAGAAATGAGATCTATGAAAGCCTAAGGTTTTTAGGTTGTCTACAAAACTTATAAGGCTGAAGAGGATGGCCTTACAAAACAGTAGAGGTTTTATAAAAGTTCAGGGAGAAATATCCAGAGACTTTGCCGTTCAAAAAAGAGTTAAGCAGGAGGACTCACTGTTTCCAGTGTTATTCAGTATGGTGCTTAAAATGATTAAGAGGGCAACCAAAGCAAAGATCGAAGGATGTATCTATAAAAATATGACCCAATACCTTGCATATGCTGAAGAGGTGGGCATCACAGGAAGAAGTAAAAATTCGCTCTTAGAGGAATTTTAGGAATGTGAAGTGGCGGCTAGAAGCGCAGGGCTTGTAACAAATCTTTCGTATCTAGTACGAGTAAAGCTTATATATACGAAATACCTAGTTTCTGCAGGGGGCTGTTGGGTAAACTATTAAAATATATCTAACTTATTAACACATTCAGCCATATTATTGTTTATGAAACAAAATATCATTAAAATAATCGGGTATTTTTATGAACTTCTGAGTGTAACTTAATTTTATTATTAATGTGAATAATTGTTATCTTCCTGAACCACAATTATTTTTATTTCAACTTTAGCTGGGATTTGTGTAACCCATAATATTTTATTTTCTGTTATTACATCTCGCCGTTGAAATCGATAAACCTGTCAATAGTTTCCCTTGATATTGTCTTAACTATCAACATTTTCAAAAAATTTATTAAAAAATCATATTTCAAGCAACACTAAAGGATGGCCTAAAAATACATAAGAAAGCTGCTGGATAACTAAATTTATAATTTCCAAACTGATCAGTTATGGGAAATAGCTAGATAACTAAGTAAATGTTAAGCCATTACTGGTCATTTTAACATTAAACCTATTAACAAATGGGCCAGGAACTAAAGTTAAAGCGTGTTACGGACTTGTAAGTTTAAGTAACAAGTTTATAAAGTAAGAAACCAATATAAAGTGTTAGACTATACATAAAATAAACGGATGGAAGCAGTCAGCAGTATGAATAAATATATATTATTAAATAATTACATCCTTAGAATAAAGTGATATTTCAGAAGGATGAAAAAAACGGGTTGAAGAAAAGATGGTCAAAATTGACTTCATGATAGATTCCGAAATTTCAAAAGTTATCCAACACTCTTTCATTTAAAATATAATTTTAACTTTGACTCGTCAGATGACCAGACCACCATTTAACATGAAGCGATCCAACAACTGAATTAATTATATCCAATACAATTGCCCAATACCTTTCTGAAATAATATTAATTCTACTTTCTTTATCTATTTATAAAATAAAATGGATATGAAATATTTTTTTAATTGGAGAGAACCATACAATCGATTTAGGCGGTTGTGAATTAACTAAAAGTTATATAATTTAAACAAATTTATCAATATACAAATTTAAACTCATTTATGGATCAAGTTAAGGGGTATCAATACAGTTAAATAAAATCTGAATGAGCAAAAACGACATTAATAAGAACAAAACTAAATTTACATTCGACTGAAGCCAAGACCCTACACGGGATGGAGAAGAATAATTAATTCATCACTTAAGTTGGAGAGAGCGGTAAGTGAAGACCAATAAGTGAAAAATAAGAAGACTAATTTTAATGATTTTTTTTTTTTACTTTTCATATGTAATTTTTTTTTTATTTAGAAAATAAAAATATTATATATATATATATATATATATATATATATATATATATATATATATATATATATGATGTATATATATTATATTTTTATTTTCTAAATTTATATCAAAACAAAAATTCATACTGAATAAAGTTTTGGGAGCTCGTCAATCGGTTGATCACTTATTGTAGATCTCTGCACCTGTTGCCTTGATGAAGGCTTAAAACTTGGGCCGAAACGTAAAAAAAAAAATCATTAAAATTAGTCTTCTTGGTCTTCACTTAACGCTCTACGCAACTTAAAAAGTGATGAATTGATTATTCTACTCCATTCCGTGTAGGGTCTTGGCTTCAGTCAAATGTAGATTTATTTTTGTTCTATATAAAGTACATATCACCTTCTTCCACAATAAAGTTTGTATTTTGGTATATCATTTTCAATAATGAACCTTTGTAATCAATGAAGAAAAAAAAAAAAAAATTGACGCTCCTCTCCCAGACATTCCAGGTTTTACGTTTCAAGATATGAAGAATCCAAAAATGGAATAAAAACAAAATCCGATCAACCACCGTCTGAGGCATTCCTCTGACATTACTGGGCCGATGTATTATAGAACTGGGATGTCGAAAATACATAGGTCGAAATGGCCGACGTTTCTATACTTAGTATGCCCATATCTCGGCCATTTATGAAAAAAAAGCAAACATATAAAAATGTTTTGCAATCATTACAAAAAATCCTTAAAACAAAATTACTTTCTCACTGCAACTGGTGAAAGAAAGGATTGTAAGTGGGACAAAACTTCAATCCGATGTTTTAAACGATGAAATAAGTAGCTATGTTCTATGGCTGATTTTTTTAAATTAGTGCACCAGACCAGCTCTCGAATACCAGATACCTTCTCCTACAATGACGGAATAGGGGGTTATGGTATTTTATGATAAATACCTCCTTTATCCATAAGTGATATATTTATAATTTAAATAACTTGAGAAATAAGGAGAATGTGGCAATTTTTGTTACATACATCCTTCTTACATTAGGAATATACTTCGTAATTATCAATGCCTCCTTCATTACACTAGTAAGGTGCAGATAAGGCCTCCAGTCAGTACCGAAAAAAATGGCAACGCAAACTTCCTTTATCCCTGACAATAATTATTATTGTGAATCCAATGGGTCGATGCCGATACGACCCGGTGCTGTTTAAAAACCTCAGAGACTATTCCTTAGAAGTTGTTAACAATTTCAGCTATCTTGTGTTTCTTATCAAATAAGAAACAGATGAAAATTAGGAGATACGAGCAAGATTAGTGGTAGGAAACAAAGCATACTTTGCTTGGCTTAATTTATTATGAAGCAGGCTGCTGAGCAGATCAACTAAAATAAGACATTTATTAAACCCGTTATAATTTATGTGAGAGAGCCATAGGACCTTCAAAAAATAATCTACATACAAAATTGAAAGATTTGAAAGAAAAGTCCTTAGATGGATCTTCGGACCAGTACAAAATTATGCAGGATGGAGAATTAGGACGAACAGCCAGATATACCAGCTCTATCAGGAACTAGAAGTGTCCATGTTTATAACGATTAAACGTCTAAAATGGTCAGGGCATGTCCAAAGAATGGATGACACAAGAGCAGTCAAACGATTACATATGAATGATCCGGATGAGACCCGCCCAAGAGGCAGACCCAAAACAAGATGGCGAGATTGTATTTATGGAGGCCTCGGAAAGCTAGGCAAGGCTTAAGTTTTTGCAACACAAACTAGGTGTTATTTAACCAACAAAAATGCACGTCCACCAACTGCCAGCCGTCGGGTCTGCGCGGCAGACACTACTCAAACTTCGCGTTTTTTGCCTCCCGAAAATGACCTATTTTGCACGCAATAAAACTTGTATTGTTTAAATTGTGTAAATTTTTACCAATTTAATGCGTTCATAAAACTTATTTGGAGTAAATAAAAAAAAAAAAAAAAAAAAAAAAACAAACAGAAAGGAATTCTTAGATGAATTTATGCAAACCTCTGAATTCTAGCGAAGGAAACCTTTCGCATTTATCGGTTTCAAGAAAGGTATTCTGCAAATCGAAATAGACCGTAATTGCCCACTCCTCTTGTAAGAACGAGTATTGTAATTAGGATTTTTTGTGAACCAGGTGAGCCAGTCGATCTCCCTTAGCGAAAAACACGGAGAGTTTTAAACCATGATTTGAATTGCGAAACTGTGACGCAAAGTTTTAAATAAAAATTGCAGGGCGGAAGTATGACAGAAAACCTTGGATATTAATACTACAGAACACGCTGGCGAGTTTATTGTATTAAAATCATCAATTTATTTTAATTTTATATCAAGTCGAAATGTAATGAAAAGAAAAAAAAAGGAGATAAATCTTAGAACAGAACAGTAAATCTTAGAATTCCATATTAATATATTAACTATTTGGCTATTCTGATTAATATAAAGCATGAAAATAGCAACTAATACTAAAACTGACAAAATTATAATCTCTTATGTAATTTATTACTATTTATGAGCATAGAAAGAAACGGCTTTCAGAAAACAATCAATCTATATTTGAAAAATAATTGATTTTCAAAAGCAAATATACCGTTGTTCATGTTACAGATACATAATAAACAATATCAGGTTATTTATGAAATATGGAAACTATCAAAAAGTATAAATTTAGATTTATAAAATTATTAAGTTTTATTATATTTGTAAAATACAGTTAAAATTTAAATTATAGCTAAATACTGGCCACCCCAAATGGCTGCTAAACTAACATCAAAGCCAAATAATTAAAAAATAAAACAATTAAAAACAACAGTTATTTATAATTGATGAAAACGTTGGGTATGAGTATTTTAATTGCTTCCCCCAACAAATAAATTTTGAAGAGTGAAGCACATGGAACGCAATAAATTATTAAGCAATTTTTCGATTAAAATATTAATGCTCTTAATTATATTATATGACACTTTCTTATATAAATTTTGTGCAATAGTTAGTTAAATAATCACCACATCGGATGAAGAATAAATAATTTTTTCTTGAAATAAATATATGATAAGCTGCAAAAGCTTTAACCCCAAACAATAATTACATATTTTATATCATTTTTTTTTTTTTGTGAACAAACATCCTTCCCTTAATATATCTTTATTATTTTTCGAACATTAACATTTTTTTACACAAAAACAAATCAACGTTTCGAAATTTTCTTTCGTCTTCTGGGTTTTCCTTTCTTTTTTCCTAAACTTCAACAATAGAACAACACTACATATTTTTCAATTATCAATGTATATTCAATATAAGACTTCACAAATTAAATTAATTTATGTTAACTAAGCTATTTCTTTCTTATATAAAATAGTTGGCAGCGGATGGCATATTTTATTGACATCCCCAGTCTGTTTTTTCCATAAAGGCATTCTAATGTATATTCTGTGCACTATTACATTTTTTAAAAAACATTACTACTCTAGGGAATTGTCTGCTATGACTTATATCGATATCATTCTGAACTGCATTAGAATTAAACTTTGTACTGATCCATTGATCTTATTGCTATTTGTCTATCTGTTTGTTCACAAAAAAAAAAAAAATAATAATTTAAGTTAGTAATGTAAACTTCCGAAAGTATAAGTAATTATATAATATAATATATTATATAACGAAAAATTATAAAAAGAAAAAATTTATTCTCGAATAAAAATATATCTTAATAGAGAACTTTTCAAAATAATTACAACAGCCCTGTGCCCAAATAAAGAAAAAAAATTCAGAAGGTTCTAAATTTAATCTTCAATTGTAGGCAAGACATTAATAAACGATCTCAGAAAAATTACGAGTTTACACTACAAGAATTTTGGAATTAAAATACTATAAATGAAAATAAAGCAATATTAACATTTTATTACTTGGACCCTTTGACTATACACACTCAATTAACCATTTATATCGTATAATTTAACTATTTCGAATTATAGTGTTCATATGGTTGCACATTAAAAACATATTATTAACATTTATAGCATGTTAATATTATATATTAAAAATAGGTATACAAATATTTATTATATATTAACAGTGTGGTTGCTTAAATTTTAGTTCATAATAACAATTACTATTATACCTATGATTTGGTCAGTTTTCAATTGTTGTTTCAATTGTCAGTGTTCAATTCCGACTATAAAATTAGAAAAGTTCATCGAAATGCGAATTTCATATTGGTCACTTTTAAACGAAATAGCTCAGGAAATAGTATTGTTATAAATTTACGAATACGAAACCACCAACTGGTAAATATGATACTGGTAAATTCATGACTTTATCATTGCACTATTTCGTTTCAAAGTGACCAATATAAAAGTTACATTTCTTCATAATCGATAGTTCGACAATTTATACACACACACATATATACCTATATATACGTATCTATTTTAAACATATATATTTCCGTAGTAATGCTACAAAAGCTAATGTCCAAAACGTTTATTTATGCTAATAAACAACTATCCTTGAGCAAAAGATGTAAATTCCTAAAAAAAACATCCACTATTTAACAAAAAATAAATTCAAATTAAATAAATAAATGATGTCTTGTTAGATAAATAAGTCGTTAATGTATTGAATAATGTGAGACTTTTTATAAATTGATTATAAATTATTTTATTTTTAATATAAACCCATAACAATTCCACTGAAAAAGAATAACGTATTAGAAAGAGAATAAACCAATCTTGTAATAGGGGTGGTATATTGGAATTAAAATATTGATATATGCAGTATAGTATCCAAATACATAGATCTGAATACAATATCCGTAAAAAATACATCGACATTATTAAAGTACATAGTACATAGTTGTTATCAAAATTAGACCAAAAAAAAAAAAATTAAAATGAAAAGGAGAAAAGGTTATCATGGTGAGTACCAACATGTTTTTGATCTCTTGCCTTAATTAAATTCATAATTCATAAATGTTTTATAGTAACAATTTATATGACATTTAATATAATATGCATAATAATTACAAACTGTTAAACAGTTGCACATTGACAACATATTCTTAACATTTATAGCATGTTAATATTATATATTAAAAATAGGTATAAAAATATTGATTATATATTAACAGTGTGGTTGCTTAAATTTTAGTTCATAATATCAATTACTATTGTACCTATGATTTGGTCAGATTTAGTTGTATGCGACTATAAAATTAGAAAAGTTCATGACAATATTATCGACTGGTCAACACATCGTCCATACCATGGTCCGACTATCGAATATAAAAAAATGCGAATTTCATATTTTAAACGAAATAGCTCAGGAAATATGCAATATTATAAATTTACGACTTCGTAACCGCACATTGGTACAAGGAGTTAACATATTATCATTGCACTATTTCGTTTCAAAGTGGCCAATATAAAAGTTACATTTGTTCATAATCGATAGTTCGACAATTTATACACACACACATATATACCTATATATACGTATCTATTTTAAACATATATATTTCCGTAGTAATGCTACAAAAGCTAATGTCCAAAACGTTTATTTATGCTAATAAACAACTATCCTTGAGCAAAAGATGTAAATTCCTAAAAAAAACATCCACTATTTAACAAAAAATAAATTCAAATTGAATAAATAAATGATGTCTTGTTGCATAAATAAGTCGTCAATGTATTGAATAATTTGAGACGTTTTATAAAATTAATTATAATTTTTTTTTTTAAATATAAACCCACAACAAATCCACTGTGAAGATACGACTGAAAAAGAAAAACATAGTAGAAAGAGAATAAACCAATCTTGTAATAGGGGTGGGATATTGGAATTAAAATATTGATATATGTAGCAGATAGTTTACTAACACATAGATCTAAATATAAAATCCGTAAAAGTACATCGACATTATCATAGATGTTATCGAAATTATAGCAAAAAAAAAATTAAAATGAAAAGGAGAAAAGGTTATCATGGTGATTACCAACATGTATTTGATCTCTTGCCTTAATTAAATTCATAATTCATAAATGTTTTATAGTACTAATTTATATTACATTTAATTTAATATGTATAACAATACCAAACTGTATTTTAAATTGCTTATTTTTCATTTTTGAGTATTTTCAGAATTGAAGATTAATATATAATATTCGAATTAATTTTCGATAAAAACAAAATTATAGCAAATAATTTTTCGATCCATAATTAGATTGATCCTTCTTTGCTATAATGCGTACGTCAACTGATATAGTTAGGACGTACAATTCCTTGGCCAACAATTATACGAGGTATGGTGGCCAGCAATTACCATTAACGTCCAGGTTTATTTATCCAACAAACAAACGAAGGGTCAGGAACTCACTTCATTGAAGCTATGTCCATGAACCCTCGATCCCATTGTCAATTCAGGCCAAATAAAATAAAATTAATTTTCTGCAATAGCCATAGACTCAAACCAATCTCATTTACCTACACTCAGTAAAATTCAAATTAGTAATCTCTGAACTTTCTAAAAAAAAAATAATGAACAACCACGAAAGTAAATAATATTTACAAAAATGTTTTGCCAAAAACTGTAAGGATTACTGAAAAATAATAGTAAATATTCGTGAATTCATATTAGAAGGACTATAATTCAATAGGCTTTCTGTGATTTTCAATTGGACCCTAAATGGCAAACTAAATAAAATACTCATATCTTATAGTAAATAAACGTTTTTCATTAATTAAAATATAGACATAAAAATAAAAAACACACAAAAAACATTTATTCATGTAATCGTGTAGCTCAATTTAATTTTTTAAATCAATTATTTTTCTAAACTGATGAATAAGTAAAACATGAATTCGGAATTACTTTTAAAAATTCAAAAGAAAAGCAGTAAGTTCTGTCCTAAATTATTTGCAAACCGTTGCAAATAATGAATTGATATACGCATGATGGTATAGAAGGATCAATCTAATTAGGGATTGAAAGATTATTTGCCACTTCTATAAATTTGTTTTTATTGAGAACTAGTTTCGAATGTTATACATTCATCCTCGGTTCAAAAAAAAAAAAAAATGTTTTGTGTGTTTTTAGAACTGAGGATGAATGTATAACATTCGAAATTGAAATTATATTTCAATATAACAAATTAATAGAAGTGGCAAATAATTTATCAATCCGTAATTACATTGCAAATAAATTTTTAATACTAATATTTCTTGTCAAATTATTCTTTAGCTTCATAATTTAGGTATAATAGTTATATTTCAAATAGCTAGCTTAAAAAAAAAAAAATCAATTCACTGGTTTTCATTTAACCAAAACCTTTTAGGCGAAAGTATCTAGTAAAAATAAAAACTCAATGATTTCTGGAAGATTAATAGGTATTTTTTTCAATCCAAGAAATAAACTTATAATTGGGTTCGAATCAGTGGTTAAATGTTATTGAGTGAAGTTAGCTGTCTTTTTTATGTTTATAACCGGGCAATCACCTCCTCACAGTTTTATGTTATTGAACCCTAAAACAAAACATTAAAAATTGTAATTGACACTGATATGGGAAGGGTTTTAAACAAGATGATAAATACCCGTACACGGTGATGTTTTTATGGGTGAAGATGTAAAGAATATACACGAGTATTTAAATCGATTTATAGATGAATGTATGCTGCTAAATTATAAATTTTCGAAATTACTACGGAGAAATCCGAAATACATAGTAAAATAGTAAAACCGATTTACTAAATATATGGTCGTCCCATGAGTATTGAAGGTTTTTAAAAATCTGTCTGTTAATATTGATATATTCCTCCCAACCTCTATAAAATGGGTACCCTCAATTGGAGGAGAAACCTGGCGGTTGAGCGTGATCTCGGCCAAATCACCTCCTTGCACAACCGTTGGTCTAGAAACAATAGGGTCCTTAACAAGTACTGAACCCAAGACCCTTTATGGGTTGTAGTGGTACAGGTTTTTTTTTTTTTTGATATTACTAATACCTACTTTACAATTGAATTGTGTTTACTTATTTTGTTTATTATAGCATTACGTACTCTTCTATTTATCATGTTTTTGTTGGAGAAAGTTAGTTAATCTGTGCTGGAAAATCAATTAAAATGGATTTAAAATGGAACACACACACACACGCGTGCGCGCGCGCACGCACACTCACACACGCACACAAAAACTCACACACGTACACACGAAAAGCCATATATGTATAAATAGCTAGTACACTCACTTCCTTCAGAGCCAATTTGCAGCTACGGTTCACATATATACCGGATATCCAAAAAGACCCAAATATGTAACTTCTAGTTTCCAGACAACACTAAAGACTATAACCAAATGTTAGCAACATTACTTTAAATATGTACAGACCTGCATATTCCACCAGTTAAGAAACATGCTGGCCCTCAAAAAAACATTTCAGGATAAGTTAAACGGATACAGTAAATATATAACACAAGTAGAAAGCTGAAAAGGAGATGGGCGAGGGATCTCCTTGCCTTCTAGTAAGCTGTAAACTCAGAAATGGAAGCCGCTGGCTACTACAACTACGCCCCATACTACCCAGAAAATTCACAGGTTGTTTATACCTTTCAATTCACACCTGACGAATATATAAACATTTTTTTTATAAACAACATAAGAAAAGACATTTAAACAAAAAAAATCCCATTACAGTTACAATGAAGAATGTTGCCACGCTCTATATTCGATGTCAACCAAAACTGAACCATCAAAACACGCGATTTTATTGAGATTACCTGTTCTTCATCCTGTCTTGGAACATTACTTTTCATAAAAAAACCATGAAGAAATATCAAACATGCTTATCAAGCATATATTGGGAAACAACTAAGACATAAGGACATTGGTTGGCACATAAAGTTTGTAAAACCTTTGTAGAGAATCTTCGATAGTGGATTCAAGGAGGCGCAAGGGGCTTCCATTTGGAGTGCCACATGGTTTCAATTTGCGTTTCAAAACACGCATTCTTTTCCCTCGCCAATCTCTAATTAAACAAACAATGGCAGTCATTTATTTTAAATAATTATCTACTCGCGCCTCCTCCCTCCCCCTCCTCCCAAAAAAAAAAATTAGGTCTTCTTTCTATATAAGCCTTTATTTAAAAAAATTAAGTTAAATCCGAAATATTTTTTGTATTCAGACGACGGGAGTTATCCAGATTAATCTAAAAAACTACGCCAAAAAATTATTCTTGCCCTGTTTTATTTATTAGATAATTAAGGTAATTCCTTATTAAAAATCAAGATATTGTATATCCTCAATGTTGTTCAGGCCGAACTTATAACCTAAAAAAAAAAAAATAAATAATTATATACTAAAAAAACATATTCGAAACTATAGGTAGACTGTTTTATAATTTATTTCCAATTGGCAAAGGCAGAATACCAAACGCAGTCTCAATTCATTATATTTTATTTTATTTCAAATATAAATTAAATAAAATATAATGAATTGAGACTGCGTTTGGTAATCTGCCTTTGTCAAAAAATAAGAAAACTAAATCAATAACATATAATTAGGTCAGTCATGAACCTTCCAATGAATGGTTCAACGAAGTTATTGTGAGTTATATTTCAGCAAAATGTCCAATATGAGTTCTAAATAAGTTATTTTCATTAATTAATTGAAAGCTAAAATACATAACTGGGTTAACCAATAGCATCAAAAATTTTTTTAAACAATTCAAACATGACTTAAAATAAGGTTTATACGACAGCAACAAATCAGAGGAATATAAAAAAGGTACTAAGGATAGAATAAAAGAAACAGAAAGCCAAAATATAAAATAAATTTGCGCAATGTGATGGTAAATAATACATTGGAGAAACATCACAGACTTTAAGAAACATAAAACTATAATAAAAAACACTAAAAATATAAATAAATCAGCATTGGCAAAACATTCCCAAATAAACAACCATACTTTTGAATTTGATAAAGTCAAAGTAATAGATATTGAAGAAAATAGTAAAATAAGAGAATTACTTCGTAAAACAAAAAATATTAAAAATGCAGTTAGCTTTATGCAAAATGCAGTTAAGGTAAAAGGTAATAAAATAAAGCAGTTACATAAAGAAAAAATATTAGTATTAATTTTTAAAAACGAAAAACATAAAGACGAATAGTGGGGGAGTATAGGTTGTCAAAAGGGCAGTTATGCAGTTATTTAGGGGATAGCTGGTTATGATAATAGCTAGCTATGAATGGATAAGCTAGTAAATATAAAGTTAAAATAATAAATATAAACAAAGTAAGTAAAAAAATATAAAATAAAAAATATAAACAATATAAAATATAAACAATTAATATAAAAATAAATATAACAGTTAATATAAAAAATATAAACAAAGTAAATATCTACAAAATACATTATAAAATAACAAAAGATGATATCATAATCATTTTTTTTTTTTTTTATGAGTATGACTGAAAATTAAGAAATTGGCAAAAAAAGCAATGAAGGTTTTAAGCAATGGAAAAAGTGAGCAACAAACAAATAATTTAAGGTACGTATTAAAAATATATTAGAAAATAGATCAATTACAAATAAGTGACATGTATTGTTGGCTAGTATTCAAAACAGGTGAATCCAGTATGAATCAGAAAATAGGGTAGAGAGGTGGAGAATATAGTGAGTGGTTCATAGTGTTAGAATGTGAATGACTATAGTCTATAATATTGCATAAAAAGTTTTTTAAGTTTGTGCATTTGATGAATAAATACCTGAGGATAGATAAAATTGTGTCCGAAATACAACACGTTTTGAAAAGTTGAAAAAAGAAAGCATGAAATTAAATGATTTAGTTTGATAATTTCCTGAAATAAACTAATGAAATAACATATAAATATATAAATGAAATATATAAATATATATATGAAATAATATATAAATAATTATGAATTGTACCAATACAACAGATGAATAATCTAAATATATAAAACTAAATGGCTATCCAGCCTTAATCCAGGATCCACAACCTAAAGGATAAGATCGAATGGACATTATACATCCATCCACGCCTTGGTCCCAAATCAGTCGTCACCGAATGTTGTTGAATACAATTTAGATTATAAGTGGTTAAGTAATAAAAGCGAAGGGGGTTGTCTGCTCCAGATTCAGTACGCCCCTGACCTACAAAGATGAGCATATGCAGCCGGCGAACAGATCAGGCAGCCGAAAGAAAAAAAAAACTTTTGAGTGGCCATGAGAAAAAAAAAATGGGGCACAAAAAATCTTAAATAGTAGGCTCCATTGTTTCTAGGACCCTACTGCACTCAGCTTGTAGTCTCCGATCAACCCCAGTACTCCCGCCATCAAACCTTCCTTCAGCAACTTTATGAGCTATACTTTCCTCCCAAGAATAACTAGATTAAAACATACCATATTAATTAGCTGTAAAGAAAACAAGAACTGAAGATTTGGCAATCAAAATAAAAAAATGAATCAATAATAGGAATTGGAGTGAATTTAAACACATTATTTTACTGAGGGACACTTGGTAAAGTTACTTGGTTCAAATTGACTCAATAAAAAAGTATGTTCACATTATAAACCACATTGTAAAATTATAAATGCATAGATTTCTATAGATTCGTTCATCTAATCTACGGTAAAGCTTGCGAAAAATGCAACATAAAATTGGATATAGCTTCAGAACAATTGTTTCAGTGGATATTCATTTTCGATTTTTTTTTTAGAATATTTCTCGCTACAATAACTAGTAATGGTTCAGACATTATAAAATAAATTCAGATTATAAATTCGTCAATATAAATTCAGACATTTATGGAATAATGAAATTATCATAAAATGAAAAATAAAATAATTAATGAATTACTCCTGGATGTAGATCTTTTTCTTTTTATGAATAAACAAGGGTAATTGACAATATTACCTCACATAAGATGTAAATGCAAAATTAATAGTTTCAATTAAAACAAGATATAATATTTCACAGCTTGTACTCGTAATTCCTTATTTATTAATTCTCTCTGTATTTTGATATATTTGTATGCATAGATAACACTAGTTTCAAATAGTTTTGTAACGTAGATCAGACATTTTCTACCCGTTTCCCAGCTCTTAGAGCGATAATGACCAAATCTGTTTTTATATATTGCATACATATCTTATAAATAAAGTTAGGGATTGATAAATTATTTGCCCCTTCTATAAATTTGTTTTATTGAAAACTAGTTTCGGATGTTATACATTCATCCTCAGTTCTAAAACACAAACAAAAAATTCAAAAATAAGCAATTCAAAATATAGCATATTTAAAATATACTATATTTTGAATTGCTTATTTTTGAATTTTTTGTGTGTTTTTAGAAATGAGGATGAATGTATAACATTCGAAACTAGTTTTCAATAAAAAAAATTTATAGAAGTGGCAAATAATTTATCAATGCCTAATTAGATTGATCCTTCTATACCATTATGCGGATGTCAACTGATTATAAATAAATCTTATTATAATTAGTAGTTTTCATGTATTTTATTATATCTTTCTTTCTATATTTTCACAATCTTTTAAACATCTTTATTTGCATTATCTATTAACATATTTTCCATTAGTTCTTATTGTTCACGTTATGATTAACATATTTTTCTTTATACTTTTTTTTTCATCATGCTGTGTTGTTTTACTGTTTGTTATCTTTTTTTACAGTTACTGGTGCTGCTGACACTGTTGTTACATCAATTATTTTGATTTTTCTTAGCGCTGAGGATGGCCTAAAACTTAGGCCGAAACATCAGTACCCACTACATGGGTTTTTTCTTATTTTTTGTGTTTATTCATTGACCGCACCCCCAACCAAGCTTCTCCTACATAAAAACTGTATGAAGATTTCAAAGAAACATGGAATGAGGTGCTGATTTCAGGAGTTGGTAGAGATGTTTGGTTCATTTTTGTCGCAAACGATGCATTGAAAGAGGCATATGAGGACAGGAATATTTTGGAGACATGGGTATTTACATGTGAAACAGTTCTAGCGATAGGACTCATTTGAAATCTTATGTCAGTCCAGTAAGTTGTCCTCAGTGCAGTTTAAGACTGTTTTTATGCGTTTGCCACCTCTCTGACCGTCCTCTTGGGATAAGAGTCCAGAGGGTCGTATGGAGTAAGTCCGTCTTTGTCCTCCGTAAGTTGGTATGACTCACAATTCTTCTCAACACGTTTTTCTGAAACTGCTGGTTTGTTGCCGGTATATAAGCTCACATCGGCGCTCCATAAAGGAGGGTCGGTCTTGGCACGCTTATATAAATTAATAATTCGAGTTGGAGGGATAGATTTGACGATGTCAAGAAGTGGTTTAGTCTGTAAGACTTGATCTTCACCAGCCTGATCTTCTGGTAATGACCGTTAGTATCAGGTGCCTGTTGACCTAAGAGGATAGAAGAGTAATGGAGGTGACAGACGTACTCAAATGCACTTTGTAGATAGAGGCCGGAGAGATGAGTTCCGAGTGAGCGGCCACGCCCATTGCGCCATCTACAAGCCTTCCTATATTCGAGTAAATTCAACAATTTTGGGTTAATTTAAAGTTAAAACAGGAATTTATTACCCTTTCTTTACTCTGATATTACGATATAATAGATTACTAATTTGTAACTCTGATATTTTATTAACTATTTCGTCACTCCGACAATTAACTATTGAGTCACACTGATATGATGAAATTCATTACTGTTTCGTCACTATATTCTGTTGGAATTTATTATTATTAAGTCACTCTGATAATTTTTTAACTATTTCATCACTCTGACATTATGGTGGAATTTATTAATATTTTGTCACTCTAATATTTCATTGACTAATGCTGTCAACATTAAATTAATTTGTTTAATATTATCGAATACAATTGTTTCCCATCTAAATTAAGATTATTATGGATTATTAAGATTATTATGGTTATGATTCAGGATTCTTTGTAGGTGCCTATAATTAAAAATAAATAAATTCAATAAAAAATATATTATTTTTAAACTTTTACTTACATTTATTTAAACTTTACTTAGATTCTATATTTTAAAAAATACAATTATTTACAACGGTAGGCAAAATGCCATTACAAATCGCACATTAAGCCTCGCTTCCCACAATCAGCACTTGTTCATATGGAAAAAAAAAGAAAGATCTAAAACAATATTCAAGATTTGAGATGGATGGAAAAAGTGAGTTCTTATATATTTATTAATAATTACTTTTAGTTTACAAAAAAAACAAAAAAAAAAAACAGAAACACATTCAGACTAAACAGGTAAAAAAAATGTATTCCAGAAATAGAAAATCCGTTTCCCGGAGGTCGATTTCAAATAGTACTAATCATTTGAGTAATTTCTAAATAAGACCAAAATTTACTGGAAAAAGAAGCTGTGATAGTAAATAAAAAACTTTTATTTTTTTATTTTTACAAACTATGAAATAGAAATGAACTAAATAATAGAACTTTCGTAATTAAATAACCACGTACATAATTTTATGATATAAATATATATCTGACTAAGAAAATAAATACATTTTATAAAGTAAATCTACTTAGGAACAGTTGACTATATCACTTATATTTTCATATGCACTGATTGCAAATTAATGGGAAAAAAATATCTGTAATTAATATATAAATAAAAATTGAGATATGGGGCAAATTTAGAGCAGCATATTTAGATTTGTGAATTCTATATCATAAATCAAGAATATAGTTTGAATACATTCAGTTCCTTACTCTAATTTTAAAAAAGATAAAAATAGTAAAAAAAGCTTACTTGCGAAATAAAACTCCAGGATTTCGTTGGTTCCGATCTGATCTATTTGAACAACCGTATATACAACAAGTAACCATAGCGATTAAAATTTAAGTCAGATATATATATATATATATATATATATATATATATATATATATATATATATACAGGGTGTCCCAGCGGACATGGATCACCAGGGGTAGAATCCAGAGTATTAGGAATAATAGGATGAAACCGATTTTCTATTATGAAAGAAAATCTAAATTA
This sequence comes from Rhaphigaster nebulosa, assembly GCA_948150685.1. Taxonomy (NCBI): domain Eukaryota; kingdom Metazoa; phylum Arthropoda; class Insecta; order Hemiptera; family Pentatomidae; genus Rhaphigaster; species Rhaphigaster nebulosa. The sequence goes on along the minus strand of OX411308.1, from coordinate 48,941,467 downwards.
CATAGCCATTGTAACTCAGGTAATGCACTCTACACAATATTATTTTCCTATTTTAAAACATTATCTACTTCACTTTTTATTTGTATGAAATTGGCTGGGCATAAACGGGTGACACCATCTCGTCTAAGTAGTTCTAAAGCTGCCCAATCTTTACTGACAGAATGTAACACAGCGTCGGAAGCCCAGAAATAATTCAACATAGATTCATGCTACGCTATGGCCAATTCAAATATTCCTATTAACAAATTAGAGCCACGTCCTTTCAAAAAAAACTTTTTAAAAAAGTTTTTACAAAAATATTTTGAATTAAAAATTTCCAACGATAGCACTGTGATAAATAGTTACCGGCAAAAATTCTACTCGCCGACCCTTCCAAAAAGTGTACAAGTACGGGGTCACTATATTTACATAATAGTAGAAAAGACCAAAACGGGCTCAAGAATTATTTGTAATTGGATAATTGGAATATTTAATCCGGGAAAAGGCCCTAACTCTTTTTTTAACCTCCAGTAAGGTGATGGAGAGGTCAGGCGAGAAACCCGCTCTGTCAATTGCAGTTTATTAGAATTTTTAAAGATACATAACTATATATATATATATATATATATATATATATATATATATATATATATATATATATATATATATATATATATACATTTAATATAAACCAACATATATTGTAACCTGTTTTATATTTTTTATTTCTCATACTTAAAAAAAATACAAATTATATGGTATTATAATTAATTTAATATATTTTATATTTCTAGCAATGTTTTTTAATTAAATATAAATTTTCTATCCGTCTACTGATGCTTTAAAAAAAGAACAGACAAATTATTTACTTTTGTAAACAAAACATGGAGAAGATGGAAAAGCGATATTTTAGAATTTTAAAGATGAGAACATCATACAGAATTGAGATAAAAGAATGAGGTGAACTAATTTCCTAAGCTAGGTTGTTCACGCCAAACTTCATGTGATTTTGTTAAAACACGACTGAAACAAAAGATAACCTAATTTGTATCATATATAAGTATATGGTTTGTCATCAAAATGACAGGAGCAACCCCGGCTGAAAAAGGGGATAACGCGTATTTTTCTGCTCAAATGCCAGAAATAATCAGTATTATTGGTAAGAGCCTTTGACTATTGTTTGTAGTAAAGCTAAGGTGGAAATAGAATATAAATATATATATATAAGTAATGCTCAACAAACAATATCGCTGATAAAAAGATATCCATCGATTGATTAGAAGTAACGTCTGTTGTTGCGCCGACACTTTCAGTAACCTCTCCTAGGATGCTAATCATTCATAGACAACAGAGTTGGGCAGTAGTTAATTATATTAGTAGTTAACTATATTTTCTATATTGTCAACTACAATCAAAGAAGTTAGGGTTCATAACTACAACTACTGTAGTTATAAAAATTATTTGTGACGACGAATGCAAACTAGGATTTTTAAAGAATTTACTTTGTGTGTGTATCAATTCACAACCACAAACTACAATTCCGAAAAAAAATTTAGTGCTGAGTTATACGCTTCATTGTAACTGTAGTTATAGCTCCGTAACTACAACTACAATTACTAATTTGTATTCGTCGTCACAACTACTTTTTATAACAACAGTAGTTGTACTAATATCAGAAACTACCAGTCCTATTAGAAAAATTATTTTTGCGTTAGATAGACCGTTTAGCGAGGAAAGTTTTAGGCTTTATGTCACGCAACGACCCATAAACGGAGCAGTAACCAAAAATCAATTGCCAGGATAGAAAGTATCAAACTTGTGTAGGTGTCTTTGTCATGAACACTTCATACCCGAGGTAGCAAGTTGACTACACAAATTTTTAAACAAGTTTGTAAAAACATTATTTTATAAGTTTATTTTTTATTTATGTTTATAAAATATATATATGAAAAATATATATATTTATATATAAATATAAAAAAAATATAGAAATATAAAATTTCTGGAGGGCTAGAAATAAAAAAAACAACAAAAAAACCAAAAAAAACAAAAAAAAAACATTATTTTATAAGTAAAATGGGAGAGGCAAGGGAAAACAAAAGTGTGAAAATTTAATACCAATTTTAGTGAAACTTGATCGCTACTAATATAATTTGATTGCAACTTGATTCCTGTTCTTTGAAAATTTCGGCAACTAATGAGACTGAATCATGTAAGTAATTAATTTAAAGATTATTTACAATTTATTGGGAAATGTTAATAAATTTAAAGCGAGTGGGGACCACCTAATAAAGTAATAAAATTATTGCAAATTTGTGAGTTTACAACTCAACCCTTTGAAGAAGACTGGCACAACTCCAAAAGCTGTAGTTTTGAAAAAATGGCGCTTGAAGTTTTCATCATCAAATTTCAACTGATTATCATAAGTTTCCTTTACAATTGTATAAATAATTCCTTTAACCAATTTGTAAGTAAATGCTTGAAGGTAACTTGTGTAAGATATTATTTAATTCCTAACATATTTTTTTACTTGAAGATAACTTGTGTAAGATATTTTTTAATTCCTAACATATTTTTAACTTGTGGTAGTTGTGTTCAAAAACATCTACCCTCCAATGATCATGGGATGTGACTCACTTCAACATAAAAAAAAAAAAAAAAAAAAATTCGTGAGCAGTAGAACTCCGTCACTAAAGTCGTCTAAAGGCAGTCCCCTAACATACCGAAATTTACATATGAAATGACACATTTTTTTCGGGGAAAAAACGACTAATAAGGCATTGAAACAGTTGAAATAGCCATATCTTTGCTAATAGCCGTTCGATTTCGATGAAACTTCTTTTGTTTTATAGGTAATTTAATTTCTTTTCGAATGCGACGGGTTTTGAGCTCCCTAACTCAACATGGAGGGGCTTTAAAGGTGCGCCACTGTTTTAAAAAATCGGAAAACCCAGCGGGGTGGAGGGACCAAGTCGAGACCCCCAAAGGCTACTTCCCCGACACCAACTCAATTCACATACAAATTTTCAGCCCTATAAACTAATATGGTGGAGCTGTAGCGATGCACAAAGCTTAAAAAACGCCGAAATTTCAGGTAAACATACCGAAATTTTGACTGGAATTTACCCATTCTTTAATGGTATCGTTCTGCCTTGAAGAAAGCCCTACATACCGAATTTCAGCTCATTTGACCCAAAGGGAGCCGCTGGAGGTGCTCAAATGTAGCGGGAAAAAAATATATACATAAATATATATCAGACATCTCCAAATTTTCCATAATCGTGCTCTAGGGGTTATGTAACGGATAGAAATCGCAGTCCCGCCGACCTTCGACCCACTGCAATAGTCTATTTTTTTCGGAGAAAAAACGACTAATAATCATGTCATGATAACACCAGCTCTGGAGGATCGTTAGTTTTTGAGTTATGACAGGCATCTTCCAAGGTAGCAAAATAACTATTGTAAATATTTCATTCATATTAACGAATAACGTAAATTTCATTAGCTCGATCCTCGGGTACATTTAAAATAACAAGATGCAGAGTATGGAGGAAAAAACATATATGAATTACATCGATATCTCAACCTAGAATATTTCATACATCGATATCTCATACAGCTGGGAGAGTATTATTTAAAAACGTATCAGAGGAAGGTTACACTTTGCAAACTTATTCATACTGTGTTATGCATTTGGTGAACAAACATTGTAATTTTATTTATTCTTTTCACTTAATGTTACCTTGAGTTTGTTGTGATACTATAACTTACTTTTGACATTAAATATATTTTTTTAATATTATATTAATATAATATAAGACTAAATATTATCTTGGGTGTTTACCGATTTACATTGGAAACTAATTTTACTTATTAAATGGTTTTTCAACTATCGTTAAATAAAATACAAAATTAACATTAACACAGAATTTGATAAATGCCAAATGCATTTGAAAACTCGTTTAAAGCTATTACCAATAACAATAACACCATAAGTTGTTTCTAATGACCTCAAAGCGACCAATGAGAAAAGAGTAGCGGGGGACTAGAATGAATGGCCCTCTGTGATTGGGCTACTGACAGGTGGCAGTGACGTCATAGGCTTATTATACGCTGAGGGTGGTTCGGGACCCCACCCCCTCCACGGCACCGGGTTTCTGTACCAAGGTCGTCTCTTTTATCTCTAGGTCTCTCTCTAGTCATCTCAGTGCCTCCACCATCCTTGAATAGAATCATAGAAACCAATTTTCTAGGCTTTTGTTTTGTTTCAGATAGTGTGTAACGAATAACATATATTTGATGAAAAATAAATTAATAAAAAAACAAATTATAACAAATCAATGCATAAACAATCCAACTACAGCACACATGTGAGAACGCATCCGACTGTTTAATGTCGTGAGATACGCAACGATAAGATAAATTTATCATCCGATATTTTATCCCAATGCATACATGGAAATATATCGCTTTTCAAAACTGTAAATTTATGATTATATTATATAAAATAAATTGAAACATAATGCACTGTCACGGATTCTAACCGAATTACAACAAAGTTACTATTTTTTTTAATTTTGAATAAATTTTGTGAAATTGATATTAAAATTATCATTCGTAATTCTCATTTTATTTCACAAGATTCCAACATCATAACCAAAAGGGTAAAAATTACTTGATATATGTCGTATTTTTAAGAATTTTTAACGTAAAAGTAAGAAAAGAGGTATATGGTTATGAAACGTTCCGACCAGGTTTCAATGATCTAACACAAAGAACTGGCCAAGAAATGAGAAATATGAAAAATGTTTAGGTTCTTTCAAAACTCTTCAGCATCCATTTTAATGTAGGAGACGCTTTTCGAAAAAAAAATAAGTAGGTCTTCCAATTCCTATTTCTAAGTTTGAAAAAAAATGTATTTAGGAAATCATTGGAACTTCAGAGACGGATCTGGTCTTAAATTGTAGCACATTTCGTCTACTTTAAAAACGTATTGAGTAGTTATTATAGCGTAAAACTAGTCATTCAAGGTCAAAGTTACTAAACCCTAAAGAAAGGTAGAAAACTTGCGTTTTTATTGGATTTTAGACCACGTTCGGAGTAAAAAATCCAAAACTTGATTTATTATTCGGCAACATGAACATAAACAACAAACCCAGCCTATGCCAGAGCTTATGCATGTCATAAGTATCGGACGATATCATGTGATAAGATATCGTATGATAATTTTATCGCACTGGTAGACAGAATGTGAAGATTATATCGTTAAATAACCACTAAGTGCTGCCAAACGACGTAATCTTCGGAACGGTGATCCCACAGTGATTTTCAAATTCTAATTTCAACAATGAAATATTCCGTTTTGAACGAGACGTCTTCCATATTTCTCATATAGAAATAACCTCAGCACACGTCAATAGTAATTTCGCATTGTGTAACCGTCTAAATTCTCTAGAAAAATTAAACCTATTTCGGGAAAAATAGTCTGCGCAATACTATATTTTCGTAAAAAACTTCAAACTTTTTCACCGCTTGAGCTACCAAGATGTCCATTTAAGGTTCTGCGCAGTCGTACATCATATGTTAATAAATAAATCCATTGGTCAAAAATACATAAAAAATAGGTCTATAGATTTCAGAAAGTGCATTCTTAAATTAGGCCTCATAGATTACCTTTATAAGTGTGAACGAATTCTCCAATGAGTAAAGAATTAGCTTTATTCAACAATAATCTGTTGATTTGATTTTATGAATCGGCCCTAAGTATATCACAACAATAAGTTGTGTACCAGCTCGAGAAACACAGGAGAAACCGTTCGACAAGATCCAGTAATAACTAAAAAACAAAAAACCTGTGAAGTAACGATCAACGTCAAATGTGGTAGGATAAATTAAAATAGTTGAACAAACAATAAAAATCGCCTGATGATTGTTTTGAATGAAACTATTATTAATATCATGTCTCGAAAAAGGAATTGAAGTAACCTTTCGAATAAACTTATCATTAGTATAATTATACTTATACTTAACATAAGTATTATTATTATTAGTAGTATAATTATACTTATACTTATAATTAGTATAATTGAAATAACCTTTCGAATAAACTTATCATCAGTATTTTTTTAAACTAGGTGGCAGCATTGTAGTGACAACGAAGCAATAAATTATAACCTTTTATGATAGGTTATTGATTATAAATTTATATTTCATTTAATTTTAATTCAGTACCAACTAATCGAGATATCAACATTGAAATTAGAACAGATAGCTAATTATTTATATAATCATACATAATTTTATTCAAAAGTACGCAGTTTTGAAAGTCAAGTTTGCAATATGTCATATACATTTTCTGTATATATACATATATATACGTACACACTCACAATAATTGTTCTAAGCCATTGGAAAGTAACCCTAATTCAAATGATTCTAAAGGTCATCGGCTGACAGGAAATAACTATCGCCAATGGAATTTCCTGAAATGTTGTCTCTAATTTTTCAAACTTAAAATAAAGTTGATAATTTTGAAGAAAGATCTGCCCATTGAAGAATCTAGAAGTTATGGCACAACTTATGCTTCAAAATGAAGGTCCATGATTTTTTAACAGAAGGAGGAGCAGTTACGACTTTCCAATTATTTTACTTTGATTTTTTAAAATACCAAGCCTAGGATACAAAATCCATTCAACTCATTAGGTAAAAGTCTCTTACGACCAAATTGGGATTCACGCGAGTTACGAATTGTTTTCATACAACAAATAGAAAATTGACTGATTTTATCAATGGGTGATTTTTTCCTATAAAATCTGGACTATGTAGTTCTGCAGACCAGGAGAAGGAAACTTACACGGACACAAGTTAATAATGAAAATACAGTAAATGTTTTTTTATAATAAAAATTATCCAATCTGTGCAAACTTCACTCATCAGGAATCCTACGTGGTAAGGATGACATGAATCAATGATCCTTTTGAGGTTAGTTTATGCCTCAATCGAGTGTAGTCAGCGAAATTCAACAGTGCTATAATGAACACTGCTTCAGGTAAATCATTGCCTAATTGTTATCTTAAAACAGTAATTATTTAAATTATTAAGTATAACATAATCTATAGTAGCTAATATGGCTCGATGGTGATCAAAAAGAAAAACGCAAAGCTAAATCTCGGTTCACACCGTAATATTACCAGCAACATTGTTATCAGCAAAATGTTAATAACATTTTTATTATTAAAATTTTGATACATACCGTTTGCACCGGTCGATAGATAAATGATATTAACATCGCAAGTAACAATGCTTCAAGGCAAAAATGATTTTAACATAAACGTTATTACCATTTTGATGACTGCCGTTTACCCCGGTCATTAAAGAAATATTATTAAGATTACTAATAATAATGCTTCTAGCAAAAGTGTTTCTACTAAATATGTTAATAAGATTTTAATGCCTACTTTTACATTTTCAAGGAATCCGTGTAAACGAAATCAAATGTTATCAGCAAATGTTAATAATAATTTTCAGAGCACTTTTGTAAAATGTTGATTCATTAGTGCTATTGCTCTGGTGTAAACGCACCTTAATACTGTCCGAGACGACGTTATTTATTTGTGAAACGATAAAAATCCCAAAAATTTATAAAATCAATATCCGTGAAGTCAATACAACAGCGAGGATATACGTAACAAACCGGTACCATTCTTTCAACTTTAGAATTATTTATAAGAATTTTATTAATAGGACGGTTGAAGTATTATTGAGGTTCCCTTGCACCTTCAATTCATCTAATCTTATATCTATGGAGAAGCCTTTGAACCTCAAATAAATCATTATTTGACTTCGTGACAAATTCGTTATGAAAATAATAGTTTACTCCAGTCACTTCAGGAAATAAAATAAACACTGTAAGCTCATTGTTATCTTCAAACATTTTTTATTTCTACATTTCCTACATTGCAAACCGTAAAATACCACGCAGCTACTAGTTATCATCTCCTATTTTTCCACAGTTCGGTAAGTGTATGTGATCTATCCGGTAGACAAAAGATGTGATTGAAGAAACTTACGAATTATCCAATTAAATTCATCTTTATGGTTTGCTGAGTTATATCGATTTTTAGACGGCAATTCTTCTTTGGTGTCTTTCTTTTCCAAGTCCTTAGAACAAAAATGCCTCCATGCCTTCTTGATCTTGTTCAAAATACATCTGTTCACCCTTTGAATGCGCAGCATATCGAAACCACATCATAGAACTGCTTCTGGAACTCATTATTCAGTTATATACGTGAAACCTCCTCCACATTTAACTCTACTACCACTCATTTTCTACAGCTTATTACCAAACAACCCTTTCGATGTAATCAATATCAATGCTGCTAATAAAAATTATTATATGTAGTCAATATACACTTTTTGTACGTTTTTATAAGTAATAAATGAGTTCGTGTATAAAACACAGAATTCTGATGCTCTTATGATCGCTGAGATGGTTTGCCTAAAAAGTCGCCTTTTTCAATAAAAAAAACAAAAACATTTTGACTGAACACTTTAATTTATTCCATTATATACACAAGTCTTTTTTTTTTTTTTCCTTCAGAAATTTTATTTTTTTAATTACATATATACAAATACAAATAATATAATATGCACACAAATGTTTCCAATCCTTTTATTGCCTCTTGGCATTTTAAGGTTTTACTGGCTTGGAACGTGACAAGACTTTTACTGTGTTAGGAACGAATAACACAACAGTTGATCATCTAGCATCATTAAAAAAATATCATGTGAACACTTTTTACGAGTATATATTCCTGATGAATTGACCTCTTCGACGGTCGAAAATACAAGAATTGTTTGAGATTGATTGAAGCGGTGGGTCGCTAATTTATTTGGAAAAGAAAGCCAAGATGAAGGGTATCGTAAGGAAAAATGAAGGCTCAGAACTTAATTAAGATTGACTCATGCGTCACATTATTTCGAAAGTAAATTTTTTAACATCTTTAACTTATAGTAAACCTTTACAGGGCATTTAAAAACGGAAAGCTAGGGAATGACATTTAGAATAAAATCATATATGAACACTAAAATATAGTTTATTGTCTTAATATACATTAAATAAGGATAAGTCTGGAGAAAATAAAATAAATTATTAAAATACAAATAACATTAAATAAGCCAATAGGTGTTTTTTTTTGTTTTTATAACAGATCAAATAGTTCAGACGAATTACCGGGAATGAAACTTATAAATAAATAATCCTAATACGGTTCGTGAAAACGTCTTGATTTTAAGTAGTGATAGGTTGTCTTTTGATTGTAACATTTACAACTAAATAGGATCCTAATCGTAGCCTTCACTCATCCTTTTAATGTGAAACAACACATTACTGTTGATCTATACATTCCTGGGTCAATGTAACTAGACAAGACTAAAGACCGTTGGATGGCTGGTACGAGAACCTACGAAAAGTCGGAATGCTAGACAAAGGCATCCGCGGAAGATTCATGAAGTCCCGACTCACTGGACTGCCGGGTCATAATAATAAATATATGTTTTTATTCAATGACAAATATACCCACAGTATACCAGAAAAAGTCCCATTTTTAATAAAATGAACGTTTTGCATCTCTATAACAAAACAAAATGTTCCAGGAGGACTAAAGAAATTTGGAAAACTTCAGGTTGATTGAATTTTTTTTCGTCTCTCTAAAAATTATTTCAGAAGCACTTTTTATGTTATTCAGGTATATTGTCGATATGCAGCAGGCCTGCGTCAGCAATAATCACACCACTATAGACTTCCAATGGTATATACAAGCAAACGGAGAATCCAGAAGTTTTATTATTTTTGAAAAAGTTGTGTTAAAAACATTATCGTTAGCATGTTTGTGTTGACTGTTCTCTGTTCCTAATATCGCCTACCAAGTTAATCCTTATAGAGAACCAAAAATATAGAAGCCAGTAAAGAGTGAAGGAACTACGTATGTTCCTGAAGTTTAAATGACTAAGCGGGGAAAAGATGTATGAAATATTTGTATTGCTGAGTGCGTTACTACATCTTCAGCGTTATCACTCATTGTAATGAGCTGTAAGTTTAGAAGGTTTCGGAGGGATTGATTTTTTTTTTTTTTTTGTCTCCTGAAATATTATTTCAGAAGCCCTTGCGAGGTTTTCAGGTAAACATTCCATATGTTACACAAATTAATTTCCTCAGCAATAATAACACCTCTGTAGACTTTAAAAATTATACGAACATGCAAACCGTATAACTAAAGAACACTTAAATTGGTAGCTGGAGGAGTATCGATAATGCACGGTATGTTATTGCCATGCTTCGAAATATATAATAAATCCTCGAACTAAATTTTATTTAGTTAAACAGGTTATACGACTGCATTTCACCACACACCACACGTTCTGCACAATACAAGAAAATTACTTCTTGAATATGGCATAAAGCATTTAAAGAAAAGATACAGTATAGATACAGATATATAGATACAGTTCAGGTTCCCTCTATTAGGAGCAGAGTGTGACAGATTTGTTGTTTTTCTTCCGCATGTGATTATGGTTTTTCAGATAATTGAAAAGTTGAAATAAAAGATTACATATTAATTAATATCTTGATACTATTATATTTGTAAGGAGAAATTGGTTGGAGGCGCGGTGAATGAAGAAAAACACACTAATAAGTTAATAAATTAATAATCAAAAGCAGTTGATTTTATTCGTCGTAATTTCATGAAAAACGATCCATCTAAAAAAGCATCAACATCCAATTAGAATCCTCTCCCATCAATAAAAAAAACTGATAAACAAAACCTATCTCTAAATTCAGAATTGACTAAAACAGCAATAACTAATTATGATTTGTATCCATATCCCGCTATCCACTCTGATCTGCATAATCAATACTAACATCTGGTTAGCTTAATTGTTTTATTTTATTTTATATCAGAATCCCAATCCATAAAAAATCCAATATTTAAATCAATAGGTTGAACCAATCTTTCATAACAATAGTTTTTACCCTAATTTAAATAGTATTCTATTATTTGGCATGTTTATAACTACTCCGCAAAATGATTACTAAATGTTTGCGGGTTTCATATCTATCACCGGACGTTCGTTGAAATTTAGGATTCTGACGAATATCGTAGCACTCAGTAGCAATAGAGAGTACTTACAAATCCGTACCGTGATAAGTATAGGAAACAATGACACCAATTCTTAACTTTACAGAAGAGCAAGTTGAAAGAGTTTCCCTCCCTATGAAAGTGAAATTAGTGTTCCTTCAAAAGCGTATAAATACCCTTGCAATTGATAAATGACATAGATATATATACCTCTAGGTAAACCAACAAAAAAAATAAAATAAATACAAACGTGTAATAGTGCTAATTTGGTGAAAAAGGGACAAAGTGTCCTATATATTCGAAGTACAGAAATCGAAATTCACAAAAAAAATGTTAACATTCAGATAAAAAAATCTTGATAAACAAGTATTTACCATTAAATCAGAATATAAAAAAAACAATCAATGTTCAAGAATAACTACCTAAAAAGAATTATAAATTCAATAAACACGTTATTTTTTCTACACAATTAACACAATTGCTAATTATAAAATAAATATATTAACCTAAGGATTAACTAAAAATTATAAGAGTAATGCTGAAATTCAAAATATTTCTACAATAACTAAAATGAATTTAAAATATTTTTTTTGTAATAAAATTGACAAGTTATTGTGGAAGAAATATAACTCTCAAGCATCATAAAATGGAAACATGGAGGGGAGCTAAAATTAAATCAATTTTTCAAATTCCATATGGAGAAGTTAGAAACAGCTAAAGTATTCCAAACGAACTTTGGATATGGAAGAAAATGTAACCAGAAAAAATGTAGTATAGACCTAATAGAATAAAAAACCCGCTAAAAAAAATCTTGAACTTATATGATTTTATGTAACTTGTATGGATTTTGGTTCATCTAAAGTTTCTGATACTTCATTCGCTAAATAAGAAATTCTTGAAAAGAAAAAAACAATGCATGCACTATGATATAGATGACTCCAGCATAATATTCTTTTTAAAATATAGTAAAAAACACTTCAATGTTGCATGGCATGTAATATTTGTGGCTATTATTTTACAAAACAGTAATTTATTTCTGAATATGTCATTTAAAAAATATAATTATTTTTTGTAATTACTTATGCGATTATTAGATGTTACTATGGCGCATAAGCATGAAAACAGATATATAAAATATCTGGTAGATTTTTTTTTTTTTTCCTTCAATGAAATAGAATTAACTAAGCTTAAAAGTGAAGAGAATCTATGATCTTTCTTGATCGAAAAATTTCTCTTTTTCTCGCAAATTTTCCAAAAAACAAAAATTATATTATATTAGACTATTTTTGGGCTCAGGAATCTTTGAAACGAAAGATCCGTTGAAAGTGGATACTGAAAATTTGGCACGATTACAATACTTAGTAGTTGTTATTAGTACATGGTAGCGATAAGAAAATAACAAGGGGTGTATTTAAAACCATGAAAAAGAAAGAGCTATGTATAATTACATATTCATTTATTACAGAACTTCCAATAGATAAAGCTGAATACAAATCTTTCCACACCTCTCTTTTTGTGAATATTATTCATGAGATATAGAAATGCAGCGACGTACAGCATTAGCAGCAGTAATATATATTGGGACTTTGTATTAACTTTTTGAACGAACACAAATAATAAGAAAAGGACTGCTTAGAATATGTAACATGTAACAAAGAGAGAATATATAAAATTATTATATATAATATATAAAATTACGTGACCTCAACTATTTTGTAATTGGTATGGTGATCCATTATTGATAATACTAACTTGTTTTATGTACCAATATTCTTAATAGAGACATAATGTCACAATAAATAATAATAATGATAATAATATATATATATATAAATAAATAATAAAATGCTTAGCGAACTTAGCTTTTGTAGGCTCGATGCCCATACCACCAATCGCTGTCTACAAATCTCGGTCCACCGACTACCGTCCAAACCCAAATTCATTAGATCACTCTTAGCACCATCCTCCCACCTACGTTTCGGTCTACCCCTCGGACGTTTACCAGTCGGCTCAGCGTTTATTAACTTTTTAGGAATTCGTTCGTTACTGAGCCCAACAACTTTGCAAGCCCATTTCAACCGTCGCGATATCACTTCGATTATATTAACAGGGTGCATGCTCCGCAATTCTGCGTTGTGTAATCTCCTAAATTCTCCAGTTGACTCATCCTTTTTCGAATCAAATATTTTACGCAGTACCTTATTCTCGAATACCTTAAGGCGTTGTTCATCCTTCAAGGTTAGCGACCACGTTTCACACCCATACAGAACTGTAGGCAAGATAATAGTTATGTATATTCTAAGTTTTAAGTTTCTGGACAAAATGCGCGACCTAATGTTGATACCGAAAAATAGCAAGCATTTCCCGCCTTTATTTCCTCTTGAATTTCGTTTTTTCTAGTAATCACAGACCTCAAATACTTAAATTTCTCAACGTGTTCAAACCTATTTTCTCCTATATCTATATCCTCAAAATCGCCTCTGTTTCTATTGCTAACCATATATTTCGTCTTATCCGTATTTATTTTGAGGCCAACCTCTTATATATATATATATAAATGTTAAGTCCCTTTTTAATTAACCTCAATGAATTTATGCTGTCTACATGATATTTTATTTTATTTTACAATCATATTAATATTCTGAATTAAATAAAACCGAAATGATTTAATTCAAAATATTAATAAAAATGTTCTATGAAGTCCGTATAAAATATTTCAGTTCACGCAGTCGCAACGAGGATTTTTTCCAAAGGAGTTTAATTTTGTCTCCTTTTTTTTTTTTTTTTTTTTTTGCAATATTCCAATAAGCATCAGAAGTTTTATAACAGTATTTTAGATAATAATTTTAGAAATAAACATATCATGTCATAACATTGTCTCATTTTATTGTCTTAATCAAACAATCAGAAAAGAGAAACAATTTATTATATTTAAGCAAAAAAAATAAAATTTCGCTCGAAATTCGCCTCCTCTCCCCCTAATTCCGACCATGCGTTTAGGTAAGAAGTGGTGTTTACACAAGAAAATATTTATATTTTTTTTTTATGAGCTTAACTTATGTACAGTCAAAACCACAATCGAACGAAAAGATACGGTAATATTTGAATCAAGACAAATATTTGCCGTTAACAATAGGGAACATCTCATAAAAAATTGTTCCCTAGTATCCAGAATTGGTTCTAAATTTTATTTATATTGAATAGTTTGTATTTAATTCGATGAACATGTCCTGCTATACATGAGATGCATTAAAATTTCAAGAAACCGGTTTGAAATTATATTAACAGTCGGTTATTAATATTAAATTCGAAAACCATTTCTAGACTTAAATGAATTTTAGGCCAAGAATTGAAAAAAAATTAAAAACAACTACTATAGAAAACATTATAACTATAATTTTTGGTTTAAAATGAGAAATATATATAACTAGGAGTAATAAATCATAATGAGATTAATTTATTTTAATTTCAAATTGATTAGCAAAGTTTATATTTAAAATTTGAAAATGTATTACGAATGGAGAAACCTTACATAATAAAATGCCTTTATTATAAACTGGAGGAACATAGAGACGGATGGGGTAACTTAAAATTGATTGGGATTTAAAATTTTAACTTTTTTCGGGTTCATTGTCACCGTCTTGTGATAAAGACAAAATAAAGGAAAGACGATAATAATTAGCCCGCTTAAAAAGTTCAAATTTAGAATCTCAGTTGATGTAACCGCAGTTAACGGTATTAATTTCCAAAAATTCCAAAATATAAGCAAGAAAAGAAAAAAAAAAATTCAATAGTGTATTGGATAGCTGAATAGACGATGGTCTGGGGATGTTCAAAGTTAAACACAAGATAATATAAAAGTGCGTTCACATCTTTGCCAAACTTAGGCAAATCAGACGGCAAACATAAGAATAGCGTTTACAGAAGCTTAACAAACAAATCTTTCCACACGCAACTGTTCCAGCTATTCAAACATTTATCCGCTGTTAAAATATTTTTATTTTACAAAGAAACATTTAAAAAGATAAAATAAAAACATTTACCTAAACATATAATTTATGTACATAAACCAAAAGTCGAGTCAGCAAAAGCGCTTAAGTGTCGCTTCCCTTTATAGTCGTATCGGAAAAAAAACAAAGAAGCCAAGCCGAGCAAAACTTAGGTTTCTTTAAACCAATGTTTGGAAAAGGTATGAACATACCTTAAAACTATATAATGAGTACCAATGTTTCTGAGCACATCCTGGCAATTCTTATCTTTCCAATTCTTCATTCAATTGGTTCGTCCCTTCTTCTTATTACATCGGTGACGAAGAAGCGGTACTTCATAACTGCCAAAAAAACAGACTATATGTTTTGACGTCATTAGTATTGTGAAAAATTGAAATCACGACATCTCGGCTTATCACGAATAGAGTACAGTCGAGAAACTAAAAAAACATTTTGAATTTTGATATGCCTCCTAAGAGTCACGAAAAATTCACAGATTTTGCCTAGATTTTTAATTGAGTTTTAAAACAGTTTCTGCAGATATGAGGTAACACTTAATAATAATAAAAAATTAACATATCATAATTATTAGTCTTAAATTATGATCGTTTATCAGAACAGATTAGAACTAAGTACGCCTAATATATTTTATAACCATTTTATACACTTTAGCATTTAATTTCTTTAAAGCATTTTAGGAAGGAACAATAAAACACACCATTATTGCACAATTCACATTATGCGATCTTCTTGCAATAAATGTATATATAACATAATAGATAAATTTAAACAAAAGTCTGAAGGGGACACAATTTTATATTTACAGACCCTTCTGCACTTTTCAGCTATTAGACGCACTATTGCTTTCTTGAGTATTTCAATTTCCTGAAACGTGTATATATATCGTCCAGGATAAGTTTATACAAGTTAACTAGAGTATCGATAACGAAATTTTGTTATTATTATATTATGGAATACATATTTATTATAATATTATTATATTTGGTACCTTAGTTCTGTATTTCTTTTCGAATGATAAATATGTTCACTTTTTAAATACGCTTCATCACTCCCTTTGCCTTACTGGACACTTTTACTAATATTTATTTGATATATTTATATAGATATTTTTGTTATATTTACATTTATTTATTCTGCGTGATTTTATTTTCAGTATTCAGTACAAAACAGCCAGATATTAGCTCTTGATTGTTTTTCAGTAACCACTTAATCAATATTATACGATTAATATACTTTCGTTCTCAACAATCCTGTCAATATCAACATAATTTCATTCTGTTATTTACAACAATGAAGAAGGCTTGAATGTGCCACGAAACGTCAATAATCATAAGATATTTAACTATTATAATTTTCTCCCGAGAAATCATTTTTAAAATTAAAAATATGTTGTAACACATAAATAAAAAGGTTGGATAGGGTATTTTTTAGAAATTTTAAATAAATCTAAGTTGTATATATTCTTTTTTTTTAACTATACGCCCTGCCATTTGAGGCTGAACCATTGGGGGTGGGGATGGTGGACACAGAAGAAAGGCTTTTCCAAGAACAGTTTTAAGCGTTGGGCACCTACCCTTTTAGTGCTTTCAAGCTTCCTTTCTTCTGTTGGTTTGTGACCAGGAAATTACTGAATGCAACAGTTCCATGCTGGCTGCAGGAGGCAGCAGTCACCATTTCGAAACACATGATCAATTAAGGACAATTATTTTGCAGTAATCGACTATTTGCGATGTTTAATTTGTATGGACAAATTTATATCTGCTCTCTACATCTATCTACTGAGCGTGCCAATAGCTAACAAATGTGGTAATACTAATAATAAACATTAGTAAACCTTTTAAGCATGATAAAAACTTTTACATCCAATCGAGTTATTTATAAAATCTAATTAGGGATTGATAAATTATTTGCCACTTCTATAAATTTGTTTCATTGAAAACTAGTTTCGAATGTTATACATTCATCCTCAGTTCTAAAAACATATAAAAAAATCAAAAATAAGCAATTCAAAATATAGTTTGGTATTATTATACATATTAAATTAGATTAATATAAATTAATAAATTAAATTAAAATAAATATAAATGTTAGATAGGATATTTTTTTACATTTAAACCATGGTTAGTACCAACATGTATTTGATTTCTTCTCTTAATTAAATTCATAAATGTTTTATAATACTGATTTATATTAATCTAATTTAATATGTATAATAATACAAAACTATATTTCGAATGGCTTATTTTTGAAATTTTTGTGTGTTTTTAGAATTGAGGATGAATGTATAACATTCGAAACTAGTTTTCAATAAAACAAATTTATAGAAGTGGCAAATAATTTATCAATCCCTAATTAGATTGATCTTTCTATACCATCATGCGGATGTAAACTGATTTATATAATCATTTCAGCAAAATAATAGAAGAATCATTTTAACAGTATATTAAACCCAACATAAGCTGCAGATCCATACTTACAAATAAAAACGTAGCACCCAACTGCTTTCTAGAATAATCTATTTTAGCAGTCCCCAAAATAGGAGCTTGCTTTCGTCCTTAAGCGATGAAAAAACAGTATTTATTTTAAAGATATTTTAATAATTTAGATTTCTGTCTATTTATGAAATTCTTGTCATTACAGTTCAATCTACTGTGAGACTGAGGGTAACTTTTCATCTTTAAGTTTTATTATTTTTGCAAGCCGAATGATAAAGGATTCTATGAAACTGTAGTATTTGAAAATATGGTTAAACGATCCTCTGAATTCTAAATCAAATAATTCAGTTCCGTAATCAATCCTAATTGATCGCATTCCTGAAGTCAATAATAAAAAAAAGATAATTATTCTAAAAATTAACCGTAACCATAAAGAAATATTACTAAGCCACTACACTCAGAATAGGTGAAGTAAAATAATAAAATTTCAATAATTTGTTTGTTATATAAATGATTATTCCACAAAAATAAAAGTGATCCGTTTTCATTCAATTAGTAAAATTCGTAATTGTTCAAAGTCGAGATTATGTTTAAAATACTTTACAATACATTCATAATTTTTTTTTTAATTGGTGGATAGATAAGGTATTGAAATAGAAGGCAATATAGAAGATATTGCAATCGAGTCAAATTTTCCGTATCGGTTTTTAAACAGATCTCTCAAAGTTTCAAAGCCTCCCGAGCCCAAAAAAACGCATTGATTTGCGTGTGTACCACGACTGACTATCTCTTGAACGGGTTTACCGTTTTTTTTTTTAATTTGTAGGGTTTTCTTCCTCGATGCTTGGGTATCAAAACTCGACCCCTATGCGCAATAGCGTGATTTTCTATACAATGTAACCCCAAAACGACCATAACGATTTATATGGAATTAGCCTAAAGTCTTCTCCTTAAAGCCCTTTAACGTTTCATTTACAGTACATCCCTGAGAAAAAATAGGAAATAAGTTATGACGAAAAGTAAATTTTATTGATGCTTAGCTCGAAAATTCTACATCGAGGGTTTTAGTGTAAAACGAGGCAACCCCCAATTTCAAAAGCATTGGAATTTCGCAATATTCAGAAAGAACAGATCAATATACGGCTAAAATGTTGTAAACCAAATATAAATATTTTCTGAGGGTTACAATATTTAACAGATGTATAACTTTGACCTTTAAGTGTTGGATGATACAAAAATCATATTTTTTTAAATTGTGGGTTACGTTGCTTTACCTAAACACACTCGATTTAATTAATTGAAAGGTACTCTAAAAAATCCTCTAAAAAACGAATCTAAATCTGAGAAGAATTAGATAAGACACAACGATTTTGTACTAGAACCAGTAAGGAAAGTTTTGTGAGGATACACCAAACATTTAGCCATCATATTCACTCACTTGTCAGGGCTTCATATTGTTAAAAAAAAAAGGAATTAAAATATTGAATCAAGAATAAAAATGTAAAAACGAATAAACATCTTATCGAAATTTAATATTCATTAAATAAAGAACAACGTATAAATGCAATTTATTCGTCATTCGTAATAAAAGCAACAACATGATGCATCGAACAAGGTTCCTTTTTCATCGCTAATTTTAAAATCACACTTTAAGTAAAAAATCGTGTTCGGTTTAATGATGAACAAAACACGAATATTGTATGCAACACTGTGCAGGGGAGGATGTCAGACGTTAGTTTGCCTGGAAGCAAGAAAAATTAGATTTGGGTTCGATTGCGTTCAGTAAACATTATAATTAATTAATGTTGAATTATAATTATTCACCAAACGATTTGATCAAAGAATGAAAAAAAAATAAAATAAAGAAAGATCAAGAAAAAATAAAATCGAATACTTAGGTAAGAAAAATGTTCAAATAATTCTTATATGAAAGGAGGAAATATAATACTGAAACATATAAACTTAATTTAAGCAACTCATGAAGCTGAAAAATAGGAGAAGGAATCAAATTCAAAATAAGAAAATAATAATAAAGAAAATAATCAAAGAACAAGGCACCAAGCCTTCCATTTCGTCAAACCCATACCATTTTTTAATTTATTAGTACTAATAAATTATTATTAGTAACTAATAAATTACAAATATTAGTATAACTACAACCAAGAAGGGTCCTATGATATTAAGCTGGCGTTAAATGAACCTTGGAACATTACGAGATAGGAAACATGATGAATAATGTTTTCAGACAAAATTTGGTCTGTATTACATGAGCTTCTTCAACAACTATAAACTATTTTTAATCAAAATAAACAAAAAAAAAAACACAAGATAACAGCAGACTGCAGCGAAATCACGAAACATTGTGCAATAATCAAGAAATCCGAAATATTATCAAAACACTAATTTTTCTTCCTCATACCTTCATCCATAACTTGAACTCTGTTCATTCAAACTTATGAAATCAATACGAAACATGATTTTTTTTTTAATTGATTTTTTGCACATATAAGAAAACGTTGCCTTTACAAAATTTATTCTATCCTAATTAGGTATATATAGCTATATAAATATGCTTCATACAATGTACATATATGTTTTGGATGTTTAGGGATTTATCACAAATCACAGGACATAACTAAATATCTGCAATTGACTATTCTTTTTTTCTTTCCTCTTCATTTTCATATTCAGACCTGTCAAAACAAAATCAGATTGGGCTTTGAAAACCATTAATTCATCTAGGGATGATTTTCCAACTAGATGCTTAGTGATCTTCACGACCTTCAAATAAACGGTAAACAAGTACAAGTGTACCAGATAAAAACTAGTGAACGTCAGGAGCCAATTTCAGAGCTAGTTCAGATAGGCCATGATCCGATTCAACACAGGAAATTGTGTTTTTTTAACAGTCACATTTATCGTTGAATAGGAAGCGATCACAAAATCAAAAAACAAATCAACTTAATTAAGTTACAATTACGCCATCGAAAAGCAGAAAAAATTCTCTTTAAGAATTATAGCTCGGCGAAAACTAGTATTTTATTTTTAAAATCACGGTTTACTTGAGAATGTATTTCTTAGCCCCTTCCTGGGGCACAGGAAATCCCCACTTTCAGGAAAACTGCTTTTACTGAGCATTCATTTCGTATAAATTAAAATAAGGTTTCTATCGGAATTGGTAACTGATTTGCCGAAAAGTGTAGATTTTCCCGACAAAAAAATTTTTTGAGAATCAAATATATTAAATACACTTTGTAGACAATAAAATAATACGGAAATACTGAATCTAAGCTTCTTTGTAAAATAAAACGAAACCTAACAAAAAAAAAAATTCTAAAATTAAATATGATATGCTACTGTCCTTGAAAATAAACATTGACAATTTAAAATGAATAATGCTGAAATATTTAAAAGAAGAAAATAATATTAAGGCAGCACTAACAAAAAAATAAATAAATAAAAGAACACAAAACATTATTATAATAAAAGCTATGCCTTCTCTTTTACTCTTTAAATTGAGATATTTTCTGAATACTCCAGCGTTCTGCACGACTTTATGATAACAACAAAATATCTCGATTTTATTTCATTTGCAGAGTATTATATTTCGGTAGCTCAGAAGGTAACATAAGACATTCTGCAATTAAATGGCTTACAAAACTGCCTTACTAATAATTACAGTTTGGTATCGAAT
The DNA here is from genome assembly GCA_948150685.1 of Rhaphigaster nebulosa. Taxonomy (NCBI): domain Eukaryota; kingdom Metazoa; phylum Arthropoda; class Insecta; order Hemiptera; family Pentatomidae; genus Rhaphigaster; species Rhaphigaster nebulosa. Next base: position 48,920,211 of record OX411308.1, on the reverse strand, counting down.
GCATACCTAAAAAAAATTTTTAGCTTATACGAATAAGGCATGGAGTTAACAAATTTCGATCTCCACCTTCAGAACACGAGGAAATAACAGTGAACTTGTACATATGTGAATAGTAAATCTGACAACATAGATCCGTAATTAATACAGCTATAAAGGTGAATTAGGAGGAGGGAAATGACGATAAAGGGATAGATAAAAGAAAAACGGAGGGATGTTAAGTGGCCAAAAATATTTCTCCCTCTGTAAGAGCCAAGGGGGTGGCAGAGCTGCAACCCTGTGTACTAGCCACCGCAAAACATAGGGCTCGGTGTACTACCTGTCCTGAAGAACCTGGGGCCACTTGTTGCTGCTCCTCCAACAATTAACATCCTCCCTCTGCACCATTCTTCACCTTCTTTCTTCCCCGGCTTAGGGAGGATCTTTTATTAACTTTCATCTTCCTCTGCTTATCCATTTAAGGAGGATCGTGTACTCGAGTACGGAAAATCTGATGAACTTAAGAAACAAAGAAAGGAGAAATAAAAAAAAAATCACTGCATCATCTTCTATTTACTTGACTATCAATGGAAAGAATAATTATGAAAAAAAAAACGAATCTGTGCTTTTTGTATATCACTTGAATTACATGTTACCATAATTCCTACATGTTTATTTTCGAAAATTAAGGCTATCGCACATATTTCAGAGACCTACGTCTTTTGTACAAATAGAACGATTCGAAAAAAACCTTTTAGTAAAAGGTTTACGGTTAAAGTCCGGTCAACAAAAAATATAAAGTTGGCAGGGCAAAAATATAAGCGTTCATATTTTTCCTATAAGTAATACAGATTGCCCATCTTTCCTTGCAAGACGTATAGAATGCAAGATCGTTTGCATACAATCAAACTAAATAAACCGACATTACAAGTTTTAATTAATACCAAAAAAAAAATGGATATTTTTGACTCGGTGTTAACGGGATAATTCTCCAGAAAATGGTTATTTTGTGTCCAACGTCTCTGCTGTGCCTCTAATTTTTATAGCTTAACAAGGGCTACTACTGCATCATTTTTTAAATCTAGAAATCGCTAAACATCATTGTCTTAATTTATAATAAACCAGAAAATCCTCATTACTTTGGCTAGTCCGAAATCGCGCTTCATTTACTTACAAGAGTATGTTTAAGAACAATGACCTATCTAGGCTAGATTTTGCTATAAGATATTTGTACCAGCTTTCAAACCATTTAAGGCGAAGCAAGAAAAATCCTCTAACGTCATACGCATGATATCCACGATTCGTTTTATGCCAGTCCCACATTCCGGATCTCATCCCTTAGCCAAAGTTAGAATTTCTCATCTGAGTTTAACCGAGTCAGTTCATTATTGTTTCTAGCCTGGAAAAATTGACAATTCCCGCTTAATGTGTTCCCACTATCTTCGTTGTTTTGATTAACTATCATTAACCTTAGAGCGGTATTACCGAAACTTCTGGCGTGCTCGTTCATTCTCCTCATTCCTACGTGGCCATCACATCATCTGGTATGTTTCAAATATATTATTATTTTATCTATTTCTAATGGATAAACTAGCAATCTATAGACAAAGTTTATTTTTTTCTAGTAAAGGATAACTAGGTTATCATCTGTTGAATCCGAAATCTTTGTTTCGTTCCTTTGCCGATACCACCAATCGCTGTCTAAAAACGTCGGTCCACAGACTACCACCCAAATCAAAATCCGTAAGATCACCCTTTACGCAATCCTCCCACCAACGATTCGGTCTACACCTCGGCTACCCTACACCAGTCAGCTCAGCGAAATAATAATGATACCTGAAAAAAATAATGGGATTTTCAACTTTAGGAATTTAAATACAAATAATTTAAACTATAAATTCTAGAATAGGATTAAAACTCCAGAGGGCCATAAAAACCATCCATGCATACACACACGTGATAGGGAGCCTTATCTATTATAAAAGTATGTTATTTGAAAAGTAACTGGTAAACAATTTTTATACAGACCTAGTGACCCAAAAGAAAGTTTTCACCACACCATTCATAACTTTGATTCATTAACTTATTGTTTAAATAATAACGTAAAAATAAAAAACTTTTATGAATGAAATTTGGTAGCTAAGTGCTAGTAAAAATGAATTTCTCGGAAAAAATCGCAGAATCAGTAACATTTTATTTAATGAAATTTCAACATTCAAAATGCCCAGTTTCAGGAGAATCTCTACAATTTATTTTTGGGAGCAGGATAGCTCAGTGATAAGGCACTATGATTTGATTATTCTGGTTCCGGGTTCGAGACCAGCTGTGACAGACAATTTTTAACAATGCTATCAGCCGTGGATCGACCCTGTAGGGACATACCTAGCCTCTACAAAGTGGGTACCCTTAATTGGGAGAAAACTTGGCTGTTGTGCGTGATTTCGGCCAAATCACCTCCTTGCAACCGTTGGCCTAGAAACATCAAGGTCCTTACAAAGAACTGAACCCAAGAACCATTATGGGTCGTAGATGAACAGGTTTTTGTTTTTGGACACAAATATCACGACCTCTATTCTTTCACAGTTAGTAAAATTACACATTAATAAACGGACTAAATTTGTCTGAAAATAATTAAAGTGAGAAAAAAATATTTGGGAAACTGTGTCGTAAAAAATGGTGTCTAACATTTTTTGTGGATTGCAGTTTTTGGTGAAACCGGATTCCTTTCAACTGATTTTATATGCTGGTGGAAGAATCTGTAAGGAATTTAATATTATAAAATAAAGAATGTTTTATAAATTTAAGAATATATAAAAAACCCAATGTCTGCTTTAACATACGTATTAGGAAAACCTTAAAACAATATTTTCATCTCTGAAACTGCGACTTATCAAAACAAACTTCAATTAAGCATAAAAGTTAATTGGTTATACACGTAATTTGCAAAATGGTACACAATATTTATAAAAAAAAAATTATTAAAATAGTAGCCCAAACGCTTATCAATCTAAATTGTAAATCATAATTTGGAAACCATTTTGGGATCAAACAAAAAAAATAATATATGCCTAAATAAACATAGCTCAAGCAGCAGAAAAGTACTGTAATAATAAAATTGATGATTAAAAGGTCTGAGCAGAAACGTCAAGATTAAATATATCACATGAATTAGGAAATTTGAAAAATTGAAATTTTACTTACTAACCGATATAATGTGTATAAAATATATATAAATTTTTTAACCATTTAAGAATTTATTACATAAATAGTCTCATAGCACAGTCTCCTTTTTCACCAATATGAATATAAAGTATCATTTTTTTTAAAGTAATAGAACGAGGGCATCTAAATCAGAAAATTAATTCATATTGATTAAACGGGTCACTCATTGATTAATTATTAAATGGTAATTTCGAAAATTTCAATGGAGATGATTTAGATAACAGAATAAAGATTAAAAACAAAATTAAATTAAATTAATTATTGGAACTGGATAGATTTGAACTTGAAGAAATACGAATGCAACGAGTACGAACGTTTTTACTGAAAAATATCGGTGAAGAGTCAACCAGATATGATTTTATACTACATAAATATTATATTATTACATAAATATATGAGATATATGTTGCAGTTCTTCTACATAACCATACAATAAGTCTTTAACCACCTTTTTTTTCGGCAAAAAGCCATCACAATAAAACAAATTAATAAATTGTGAAATAAATTAAGAACTTCAATACAACAATATAGGAAGGTTAATAAGACACCTTCAGAGAGTTGTTTTCTTTGACGAATATATGTTTTCATTAAAAGTTACTGATGTTGGATTGTCGACTGTGTTGTATATGATGGAGTAAATAATCAGCAATTAGTCAATACTTTTTTTCACTTTTATTACATGATCCAGGTTGATCGTCAGTTGCCAAAAAATTTTATCTACAACATATAATATGCATCTTATATGTAATTAGTTAACAATCTCATTCTTCTATTTTAAGTTATTATGTTATACTATTTAGTTCGTCAATGTATTATTTAATATATCTCTAATTTCTTATCGTTGTTATTACTTACTATGCTATGCGGTATTTCAACTATTTTACTGGTAAATGTTTCAATTTAACAATAATCCGAATTTTATTTTCATTATTGATTATAAAATATTTATTTATTTATAACTGCAGATCTCTGTTGTAGGAAAAGTGCATGTGGTGTACACAATACACCCACTATCATGTGATGGAGCAACAGCGGACCAGCGCGTTATTGAAATAAAACTTCTTTCTTTCAGACATTAATTCAATCATGTTACACATCTCACCCTCATGTCACTTTTGCGATGATTACATCAGTATAATGGTCGTCCGGAAAAAAAAAAACTGTTTTCCATTGGCCCCACCACTACGACTGCTTGAATACTAAATCGTCCAGATACCTCGTACGCACCTACTTCTTAAGGCAGGTGCGAGTGCGAACGAGATTCTTCTAAACTGAATTATCAACCCATAAAAAAGAGGATCTTTGAAATGTTAGCTTGAATATAAAATTTAAACATAATCGTCTTAGGAACATTAAAAAAAAAAAAAAAAAAAAAAAAAAAGAGGAAAAATCTAACTTCAAAAATACCAAATCAGTCATTTAAAGCCCAACTTCGTAAAATCTAGTGCGTACTTATCCCACCTTACCCTATATTTCATGAGCTAAATGAAGAAATCTTTCAAAAAAACAGTTTTGGTCCCAACTTCCTTAAACTTAACACCGGATAAATACTAAAATTCTATTATTGTAATCAGTTAGTCTAAAATAAAATCACGAATGGCTGCGTGCTAAGTAGCTACAATAGGGCTAATCGAAGAAGGGTATGTGTGACTGGTTTAACATCTAAACTGTTATTGGAACAATAGGAGAGGACAATACATTACTCCGTGGGTTCATCAGGAGACATACACGCTCCTTAAGAGATAAGACAAACACGGTTTATGATGCTACGGTCGAGACCTTCCATCACGCTAGTCCGCGGTCTTTGTTCAAACCGCTTCTTGGAACCGATAGCCAATACTCAAGCCGGCCCTACTGAACTTTAAAATTTTTAATTTTCTTTTTCCTTATTAAATTTTGTTCCTTTTTTCTATAGGCAATAAAAAATAAAACAATTTAACTCCGTTACAACCTATATAGAGTTAACAAGACGTTGAAAGGTTCTAAATAGCCAGAAACAAACAGAATCTCTCTTATTTACTCAAACTCACTCGCTCACTCTCTCTCTCTCGCTCTACCTCTCTCTCTAGAAAAAAAATGAACCAAAAACATCCCCTTTAAAAATTTATTCCCATCTATAACAGAAAAAACAATTACTCACCGGTGTTACTGGGAAAACCCTGACCCTTAAACCATTTACCTAAAAACAACCTGCCTATCTCTCGGTCATTGTTAGTACAATGCGAGAAGGAACCAGGACAAACTTATCTATTTGATATAATCCATTTAAACCTTGGTGAGTACCAACCTGTATTTGATTTCTTGTCTTAATTAAATTCATAATTCATAAATGTTTTACAATACTGATTTAAATAATTTAATATGTATATAACAACTATATTTTGAATCGCTTATTTTTGAATTTTTTGTGATTTTAGAACTGAGAATGAATGTATAACATTCGAAACTAGTTTTCAATAATACAAATTTATAGAAGTGGCAAATAATTTATCAATCCCTAATCAAAAAAACTAAGGCCAGATTTAGATTCAGTACATAAAAATCTATAAAGATCAACTATTAAAGTTTAAAAAAAACATTTGTTGGCCTGTGCAATAAGTCTTCCAGATAACTTGTACATCCTTACTCCCCATGGCAGGGATAAAAGCATAGTGAGTACATATCAATAAAATAAATAAATAAATCTCATCAAAATGGACGTGGTTGAAACGTAGGCATGAATATAAAATTTAAACAATCATTTAACAAACAGGAAAAATCTAGATTCAAAAATAAAAACTTTATAGTCCTGAAAATTCTTTGTAAAATTTAGTGCGCACGTGCTCCATATCACCCTACCTTACCCATGTTTTATTACTCTCTTAGCTTATTTACGATATACTGGAAAAATATGGCCAAAACAATTCCAATACGGTAATAAAATAAGAACCAGCCAAATTGGACTTACGACAGTTTACTAGCATACAGATATAAAAACACAACAAGACAAATTTGGCATAAGAATGCAAAACATAAAACTTTTGAAGGAACTGCTCCTTGTTAATACTTCAATAGAAAAATTATAGAATGTTTGTTTATATGGCTTCTGATCAACAATGATGCCAAACAAATATAATAAGGAAATATAAATATATAAGGAAGTTCATTAAATGAAAATAAGGAACTTGGTTCTAAAATAGGATTCATTCTTTTTCATTCGAGTTCCTTACTGGAGCAAAGGAGTTAGTTCGGATGGTAAAATATTGTACCTACCAAACACTTCAACGTTGTAAAAGTTTTTAATTTTTCAGTTACTTTACAACCGAATGCCTCAAATTTAAAATATTTATAAAATAAATAATAAAATAATTATTTTATGTCTCCTTTTGAGCTTTTACTCTTCGTTATTAACTTAGATATAAACAATATATATATATATATATATATATATATATATATATATATATATATATATATATATATGTATATATATATATATATATATATATATATATATATGTATCTATATATACAAGCAATTTATTTTATTAATCTTACAACCACAAGAGACATATTTGCATTAGGTCAGCTAGTAAAAAGAAATTTATGATTCAAAATAAAACTATTGTATCTACCAAACACTTCAACGTTGTAAAAGTTTTTAATTTTTCAGTAACTTTACAACCGAATGCCTCAAATATAAAATATTTACAAAACAAATAATAAAATAATTATTTTATGTCTCCTTTTGAGCTTTTACTCTTCGTTATTATCTTAAAAATATTTTAAGTTATATATAAGCAATTTATTTTATTTATTAATCTTACAACCACACGAGACAAATGCGCATTAGGTCAACTAGTAAAAAGAACTCGAAAAACCTAACAATCAAAAGTATTACGTTTAAACATAAGGATATTCATAAGTATACGTGGACATTGCCGGATTCACAAACACGAAATCAAATTGATCATGTCTTGGTGCAACAAAGATAGCAAAATAGTATAGTTAACGAGAGGTCATAGCGTGGAGCAGAATGCGGGTCAGATTAGTTAGAGCTCATGAATAATTAAAATTAAAAACTGATTTAAATTTTATCACTTTTATTCGGATAGGAAATAAAAGACTGATAGTTGGAAAAAATTCTGTATTTTGTTTAAAAGAATTAGTAGTGGACTGGTTACAGTAGACTTCTTCTTATCAATTTACTTCTACATTACAATGATTTAAAAATAATAGCATACTAATTAAAAAATAAAATGGATTAGTTCATTCATCAGATCAACTTCGGAAAAAGAAAGTATCAATAATTAATACAGCAAAAACAAAAGGAAAGGAAATAATTTCAAAACACAAAAAGGCAACGTAGAGGCAAATCTAAAAATACAACAAAAATCTAAAATTGTAACAAGGTTTAGTTATTTTTCCGTTTCCATTTCAAAAACAAAACTTATAAGCATTACAAAAAATAAAAATGAAATATATGCTTAAAAAAGCAAAAGATATAAATGCTCTAATTAAAAATAATTAACAAACAAAAAGGAATTCCATCTCTCTCCAGAAATCTGCTGGATAATATCGCGGACAACTATTTCTTGCAGAAATGTGTTATATTAATATCACGAAAAATTTAATTTTATCTAACATACTATCAGCTTTCTACTAAAAGAGAAAACAAATATAGATATGTTAAACGTTAAAAAAATGAATATCAAAATTGTGTTCAAAGTCAGTGTTCTCAACAGCAATAAAAAAATTACTTAAATTACTTCTGAAAATTGTAAAAATTAAAAAAAAAACCTATATTTAATTTTGAATAGATATAGGGAATAAACAGATTTTCATAAGATTCCTATTTTCTTAAAATGATTACCTTAGTTCCCAATGTTGCGTTTTCGAAGACGGGCTAACCTCTCAATTCCCGCATGGATTTTCCTTTTTTGTTTGAATACCACATTTCAGAGTGTAAATCGAAATATGGAAAATAAATTTCATCATTTTCCTCAACCAAAAAGGTACTGGAAACAATTGTGCTAATTAAAAAAAAAAACAATAAACCTAAATTTTCTATTTTTCTGGAAAGAATCTGACCGAGGTCCATTTGAATTATTTTGTTGGTCTTGAGTACTATTAGATCTTTAAATATTCACCGTGACTCACGGGACACCTTGTATACCTCCAGTTAAATTTAAAACTATAAAGACGTAATCAAAAGTCCAGAGAAATGTGCGGATTCTTCCAGAGACATAGCGAAGAGGACCATCGAACACAGAAAATTTTTACTAAGTAATGATGGCTGGTCCTTGGACAAGATAACTCAAAACTGATTTTGCATGATGAATCAATTTTTATTTTAAAGTAACAATAAGATACACGCACAAAAAATAATGTAATGGAACTAAAAAATGACTACGGAAAATTGTGAAGTATGAAAAATGGATCCAAAATACAATGTGAACTGTGATTACATTTCACAGGAAAATGACTCTTATACAGATTTAAATCAACCAATGAATGACCTTCATTTAGGAATACAACGAGCAAACCCTCTGCCTGATTAAAATTTCAAAGCACTCCATTCTTTCGATATTGAAATTTGATTTATTAATTTCGATTAAAATTCGCAACTTTCGTCCTACTTCAATTATAAAAAACTATTTTTTTCCGTATTTTTAAATCTGATTACGTACTCTTATTTATTTTTCTTAAACAAATTTTTTTCACACCTTAAACGTAAAAACAAAAAAACTTTCCGACACCTTCATGATTTTTTTTTTTACCATGTTGCTACATACCGATTTTCTCAAAAACATGCACAATTTATTTATATTATTTTCTCCTAATTATCACAATGAGAAAGTACCCTGGTAATTTATTTCAAAAAATAAACTATCGCGCCTGGACTATGGCCAGTGAAGTCAAACATTTTTCAGTGAACCAAATGTTAAAGAGATGAAGAAACAGAAGCTGACTAATTTATTCCGGATCATCACTAATAAATACTTGCTTATATAGTTATTATTTTTTTTTATTTCAGTAAAGTTGATTGATTTGAGAAACCCATAAGACAAGCAAATATAAATTTATACCATAATGGCTTATTGTATAAACGGATAAATATAAAATAGGATCGGAGTCAGTCACATTTTAGTTATGAGTCGTTTTGGTTTGTCTTGAACCATCAGCTTCGACTGTTTTATGTTTTCCGAAAATTTGGCCTTACTGACTGTTTCTCAAATCAACGATTCAGTTTAGAGTGCTCTAAAAATAATATTGAATGTAGTTATTTTTGAATTTAGTATGATTTTTGAATGTAGTATTTTTATGCAATTGCAGACGGTATCGAGATTTTTAAAAATCCTTATAATGCTGATAAAACGAATTGATTAGAAACCATTTGCAGTGTAGCGATATTGTTAATACTAAACGTCATAATTGCTGGAAAGTTATAACAGTTTTCAAATCCCTACAAAGTTTGATCAGCTAAATTGCGGTTTTTATTCCGCTTACTGAATCGGCTGTCTACGAAAAAAACAATATGCAAAATAAATTTTACAAATCAAGTTAACTGATGAGCATCTGAAGTCAGTGCTCATAATTTCTGATCGTAAATTTGACCCACAACAGCGAACTATTGTAAGTGGAAAGATACAGCTATAGAAATATGATTAAACATAATAAACATGTTCGATTTTAAACAGTGTTTAACTAATATTTTTGTGAATAACCAACCTGAAGATGTAAGAGAAGTAGAGAGAAAAATGGAAAAGATTTTAAATTTGCAGGATTGGGAAAGGAGTCGCTGCGATGCTTATCAGAGCGGACTACATTTCGGAGTCAGTAGGTTTCAATGATAATCTAAAAGTGACTCAGTACCTTTTCGTAAAGCAAACAATATGAATTTACATTATTTCTCGTTAGATACGATCGTCTATTACTTCAAATCATAATAGGGCAAATATTTTGAGCATTGAAAAAAAAAAAAAATCACCAACATATTTATTCTTTTAGGTATCTAATATTTAGTTCTTGTGTTTATTTGTTTAAAAAAATAAATGACTCGTAAATAATAGGCTGGTATATTAGCATCGGTCCTGATTGCAGAAGCGTTATCTTACGAGGTCACTGGTACATTTGGTGTACCACAACTTTGAAAATGAATTTTAAATTCCATATTTCTTGTTTTCGAAAATAAATAAACCATTCAAATTTATTTAGAACTCAGATATTATTATGAACTTCGTTGACTTAATTACAAGTAAAATAAAGCTATATATTTAAATTAATTGAAATTGGATATTAAATAAACAATAATAATATTAATAACACCAGAGAACTTAGGAATAATAATAAAAAAATTACCAAGATTCACCCAAGTTGTTTTCACCAAACTGTGCCAATTTCTCCGAAAATATAGAAATATTATCCTTTCGGCATATCTGATGAAAACAAAATGGTTTGGAATAATATTACTATATTTTTCTTTTTCTTTTAATAGAGTAAAAGAATTAAAATGATTTAATACAGATGACTTTAATTTTATGAGAGTAACAATGCAGAAATCGTTGTATGAAGACCTTGACGGTCATTGGCGCAGGCGTTGTACCAAACTTTCTCCACCGGTCATTTCAGTGGTGGTATTTTTCTGAGTATGTAACAATTTTTTCTGGCCTTGCTGTCATCCAGTAGATCCCAATTAAACTATTTACGAAATTCTAATTAACGTATTGAGCTCTGGTAAAACATGTATACCAGGGTTCTCCATTATTATATTGAACAAATGTAACGAAAGTTATACTGACATGTTCTTACTAAATGATCTGCAGCATGTCGATATAGTGATAATTTTATTGATAAGTTCTCACTATGCACATGTCCCTGCCATGAGGGGTAAAGGCGTACAAGTTATCTGGAAGACCCACTATTGAAACAAGAACAGTGTTAGGGCAAGTGCAAAATAGTAGTAATCATCGAAAAAAGTTAAAGCTAGTTTGAGGTTAACAATTTACAATCTTCATTGAGTTGTAAAAGAGGGATGTGGAATATAATTGAATAAATGTATTGAAAAAATAATTTTTGGTTTAATTCACTAGTTTGTAGCTGCCTCGACCAAACGTGACAGTATGAGTATACACGCACACTTGCCACAACATAGGTCTGGATTTGCCCCTAAAGTAATCTTTTGCAGAATGACTGCGGACAGCCCCTTAAAAAATAGAAAACAGTCAAGGAGAAATGTAAATCACTAAGTATTTTGAAGAACAGCCTCTGTAGCTTCCGCTTACGACAAAAAAAAAATAATAAAAATAAGGCCTACAGGTAAATAAACACCGATACAGCTGTACTGCAAAAGTTAAAAGACACAACTTTGTCATAACAGGTTGGAACTAATATCTTTACAACTTGTTATAACTATAGTTCATCAAATCGATCTTTAGTCGCTGATTTCTGATACATCAGTATAAATACTGATTAACGTTGAAGCCTAAAGGCTTCATGCTCCGTAAACGGTAGTTGAGGGTTTGGATTTAACGAGACAATTATGCACATACCTTACATCAACCAATGTGTTTTTATTTTCATGTGATTTTCTTCTTCTTTTTTACTATTATTTCAATTATTCTATCGAATCATAATACTAGAATAAGAAAGTAAACTAAGCATACGAGACAAAACGTATCTTGTTTGAAGTCAGAGCCTACGTTCGCGTTAGTATTGTTTTTCTGTTTTGCCGGAAACAATGGTTAGTGTAATAATAGAGCAACGAATTATTGTGAAATTTCAATTCAAACTTGGAAAAACCGCTACTGAAACTGAAAATTTACTGAAAGAAGTTTATGGAAGTGAATGTTTATCGCGGGCACGTGTTTTTGAATGGTTTAAGCGTTTTAAAGATGGCCGAGAAGACGTTGAAGATAATTCGCGGCCAGGTCGCCCTTCAACGTCAAAAACGGATGACAATGTCGAAAAAGTCGGTAATTTGATTCGGTCTGACCGTCGATTAAGTATTCGTGCAATTGCTGAAACTGTAGACATTGATAAAGAATGTGTATGGCAAATTTTACATGACAATTTTAACATGCGAAAAGTGTGTGCCTAAAATTCTCACGTTCGAACAACAAGCAGCTCGCAAAAATGTTAGTACTGGCACTTTGGATGCCATTGAAAATGACCCAAATTTATTGGAAATGGTAATAACATGTGATGAAACGTGGTTTTTTACTTATGATCCGGAAACGAAGCGCCAATCCATGCACTGGAAGACCCCAACTTCACCGAGAGCCAAAAAAAGCTAGAATGAGCAAGTCAAAATTTAAAGCAATGATGATTGTTTTTTTTCGATATTCATGGGATTGTGTACCTTCACTGGGTTCCTGAAGGTCAAACTATTAATCAATACTACTACCTTGAGGCACTTGCAAAACTACGTGAATGAGTAAGGAAAAACGACCCGAAATGTGGAAGGACAAATCATGGGTTCTCCACCAAGACAATGCGCCAGCTCATTCCGCGTTAACTGTCAAGAGGTTCCTAGCCCAGTACAGCATCCCAGTGTTAGAACATCCACCGTATTCACCAGATCTTGCACCATGTGACTTCTATCTGTTCCCTAAGGTGAAATCTTCATTAAAAGGAAATCTTCATTAGAATGAAATCTTCATTAAATTTGAGTCCGTGAAGATATAAAAGAGAAAGCGGCACGCGTCCTGAAGGAGCTGACAGAAGATGATTCCAACAATGGATAATTCGCATGGAGCGTTGTAGGGATAGAGAAGGTGATAGTAAGTAATCATGTATAAAATAAAAATAAATTTTATTGCAACGTCAGTCTCGTTATTTAATAGCCACACTTCGTATAAGGATGAACCCTCGTCGATCGAAGAGATATACGAATCAGTAAATTTCTTGGCAGAATTGAATTTCGGCGAAGATAACATTATTAGGAACGAGAGTGGGGGAGGAAATGCGCTGGAAACCTCCTTCTGACTTGCCAACGCCACAAAATTAAGTGGAAAAAGTATATATTTTCCAATTCTAGATAAAAACCCAACACGTTTAGTTTGTTAACAAATTTACGATAAATGATAATACAAATAATTATCCTTAATCAGGTAGTTAGCAAAGAAAAAGTTTACTAATAAATATCAATTTTAGACTCTTGGATCGATAACATCTGAAATATTTGTCAGAACCAGTTATTAGCAATAATATTTAGCAGTACCTTTAACTTTATAACGTTAGGCAACCTCCGCTGATTTTATTGGACAAACAATTAATCTTGAAATAAAATTATATTGGAATAAATTATAAATAAATAATAATTACATGAGCCGTTTACTTTGAAAGTGGCCTAAGTCCGATTATATTTAAATTAAGATAAAATTATTGATAATGTTCGAAGGCAAGTTTAATTAATAAGTATTTAACAAGTTAACCTCAGTTGTCATACAATGTATATTATTACATATTAGCCTGCATTATGTCCAACCTAACACAACTAACTGATATGAAGATCTTAAAAATGTTAGATATTTGTAAGAAACCGTTATTTTAGAGCGTCGGGACACAAAAATAATATCGTAAACGAGATTTATTATACTTAACCATTAACTTTGTTGTCAAACACCCTGTCAAATTATCATTTTGGTTAAATTCCACAAATCAAACAACCCAAACTCTATAAGCTCAAATAACCAAGTGAAGAGCACCGTCACCAAGGTCATATTTAACAAAATTATCCCCATAACAAAAAATATCTCCAGCATTTACATATTTCAATTTTGTGTTTTAGAGGGGGAGAAAAAAACTGAGACCAGTTCTCTAACACCAACTCAATTAACATAAAAATTTTAATCCTCTAATTCGATTTGGATGGAATGCAGATGTGAACAAACTTTTAAAAGCTGCGAAAAAACATGTATCCATCCATACTCAATTCCAGCTCAATTGATCAGATAGGAGCCGCTGGAAGTTACAAAATGTACGGAGGGGGAAGGAAATATACTCGAATATGTATATATTTATTTCCTACCTCCATGTTTCCGCTGATTTTATTGCACAAACTATTAACCCTAAAAAAAGCCTTACATTTTCTTACAGAATAAAAAATAAATAAATAAATTGCCAATATCTAAAAATGTACTAATAAATTAGATTAAATAAAATCTAATTGGTAAGTGTATTTACAGATGTTGGGCGAATGAAATATATATATATAAATATATATATATATATATATATATATATATATATATATATATATATATATGTATTTCCTTCCTCACCTCCGTACACTTGGCCTTCCAGCGGCTCCTTTCTGATCAAATGATTATATATATATATATATATATATATATATATATATATATATATATATATATATATATATTATATAATCACCACCTTCGATACAGAGCTAAAGTCTATCATTTTCGGGGAAAACATGGCAAAAACAATAATAAAAAAAAGAAGATTAATATCCAATTTTAAAATGAATAAAAGAAACACAACTCAAAAGGTGGGAGATGTAAAACTGTGTAAAATAGTCTTATATCGATTCCTGAAAAATGTAAGTAAAATTTAGTTTCTGTTGTATTTCATATTTTGCGATTTTTTATGTTCTTCTTTACCATAGCAGCTCTAGATGTTGATTTGCTGTAATCTAATAGTTAATATTTTATAAATTATCAACCAATGAATGATATTTATTCTCCTGTTTAATTTAATTTTCAAAAGTAGTTTAATAACATTAAAAAAAACTTCTTATACCCATAATAGTAATGAACGATTTTTACAGCACTGATAGTTGTGATAGCTGATGAAAAATTATATATGTTATAAATTTTCATAAAAAAAAAAAAAAAAAAATATGGGATGAGAAAAAGTGAAACAAACCTAATGATTGAAGAGTATAACACGGGATGAAAATTAATATATCTCGGAAGATCCTATAGAAAGATTAAACAAGTGAAAAAATAAAACAGAAGAATGCCATTCAGAGCAGGCAGTTAAAATCTGATATTTTTTATTAATTTTTTTAGTAGATTATTTAATATACTCAATACTTGATTACTTGAGGAGTTATTCCTCCCTTAACATGAGTATACACCGAGAATAACTCTATTAATAGCACGGATTATTAATATGGTACTAACATTTTTGAAATATTACTTTTGCTAAATAACATTATTTGATTTAATTTATAATAATTCCTTGCAAATGTTATTAACATGTTTGTTTATAACTTTGCTATTAACATTGTTACTTTTTCAGTATCATGTTAATAAAATAGTCATTAACATAAATTTTGAGATCGCTCTGGGAGGTATCCAGATCAAAGAATGCTAAAAACACTGTGTTATTAACTTGTTTTGTAAAAGTATTGAGAAGTTCCTTCCATGTCAATAACTTTGCCATAAAATATTTCGTTATTTCCTCAAGTTATTAGCAAAAGCAAACATCAAAATGTTACTTGTAATATTTCAGTATTAACCCTACCTCTGGTGTAAACAGCCAAATGGCTTTATTAGGGATTGATAAATTATTTGCCACTTCTATAAATTTGTTGTATTGAAAAATAGTTTCGAATGTTATACATTCATCCTCAGTTCTAAAAATACACAAAAAATTCGAAAATAAGCAATTCAAAATATAGTTTGGTATTAGTATATATATTAAATTAGAATAATATAAATCAGTATTATAAAACATTTATGAATTATAAATTGAATTAAGGCAAGAAATCAAATACATGTTGGTAGGTACTCGCCAAGGTTAAAATGGATTATATCAAACAGAAAAATTTGTATTGGTTTCTTCTCTCATTGTACTAACAATGAACGAACGGTAGGTAGGATATTTATAGGTAAACGGTTTAAGGGTCGGGGTTTTTCCAGTAATGCCGGTGAGTAATTGTTTTTTCTGTTAAAGATGGGAATAAATTTGATTGGACTATTGGAGGTATTTATTTGGTCATTCAAGCAAAAATCTGGATCAGATTTGAAGGATTTTATTATTTCAAGAGCTTCATATATATTAAATTTGAGGCTGTTTTCAACGTGATGTATTAATTTAACTCCTGAGTCTGATGAATTTATGATTATTTTCATTTAAATGAATTGTAAAGTTGGAATTATTTGTCTTATTATTATATGCACGTATATTTCCTTTAATCTCTGATTTAGCGATCTTCCAATTTTTCCATTGTATTTGGTTGCACAATCATTACAATTTAGTTCGTATACTTCGCTTTTTTGGAAAGGGTCTATTTTGCCTTTAAGAGAAGAGAAATATGAGGATAGGATTTGTCTATTTTAAATGCAGGGTATAATCCTAGTTTTTTCAATTCATTTCCGACTTTGGTGGATATAGGGCCGTAACCTATAAAAATGGCTTTATGTTTTCGCACCCATCAACAACAGTAGGAAGTTCAAATACAATGCCATGTATATCCTTCCTTTCAGGTTTCCAAACAGTTGAGGCCGATTAAGCAATTTTTGAAATTAGAAATTATCCACTTATAAAACCTAATTTTTATTTTATCTTGAATTTTGATCCCATAAAATATTATTTACGGCAGATGCTATAATTTCTCTACGTAGTCCTATTTATTTCATCTCATAATGACAAAATAATCGTCGAAATCGGACGCCGTCCTCTCCATTAAAGAAATATATCTTCTTATTGGGACATCTATCGAATTCATTAATGGAATCGATAAACATTGTTATAATACAATCCGAATCTTCACCAATCAGTACCGAATAAATGGGCAGTGTGCAGTCCTTAATTGTACCTTTTTAATTATCTTTCGAATGGCATTTGACTAACTTTCTAATGACTTAAATAGATCAAACGGAGAGGAGGAAAGGGCAATATTTAAAGTATTTTACATCAGAACTTTATAGTTCTCGTCATTAATATAAATATTATCGATTCGGACAGCATTAATGGATCGAACACAGAAATACATTTTCACTAGATCTTGTGTTCTAAATCGTATATGCATAGCTAATAATAATAACTGCTGGACTACATATCTCAACACATTTCGCGTAATATTATACACTACCCGTATTATTTAAAATATATAAAGTGTACTATATCTACTCAAGATTTCGTGTAACTATTTCCTTCTTGAACATCCAGTAATGAGTGAGACACTCATCACGGTCCTTAAGTTAAATAATTATTTTTTATGTATTTGTTTTTGTAAATCAAGTTCCTTATATCGAAAGCTCATAAAAAAAAATAATAAATAAATAAAAAGATGATTAAGGTTCGAATAAAAAAATATTAAATCAATTGTGTGTATTACTCAAAGTTTTGTTCAAATGGTATAACCCGATATTGAATTTTGTACTTAGACAACCGTTGCATTTTATTGCAATATATTAGGCGTTAGGAGAATATCAAAACAGAGAAATATCATTAGGACAGAATTGGAGTATTGAACGAACGGATAAAAATAAATGGAATCCATAAAGGAGTGTTAGATCAACACATGGCAGAAGGTTGGTTTAAACTTAACAAGAGTTATAATGCTTTCTAAAGCAGTTATTTGATTTCGGAAGAAACAAAAAAATGAAACAAAAGATACTGATTAGTTGGTAAGTATATGAGCCCTTAAACAAAAAACATCCAAAATTATTACTTTCAATTTTATATATGAAATATAATAGGGTAAGGGAAAGCATCCCGATCGTGAAAAATTTCACATACGAGTTATAAACGAAAATACACATTTTAAGGTACCCTGAGCTAAGCGAGTAAGTCTAGCAAAATGGTGAGTGTGTGTGTTTGTGAACAGTCCAGTTCAAAAATGAAAATTTGTACGAAATATGAAATGATATTACAGAAATCTTTTCGCTGTAATAGACTAAGTGGAAGTAGCTACTTTATACCATTGATTTTACAAATTTATCGAAAACGGCTCAAACGATTATGATGAAACTTGGTTAAAGTCTTCTCCTAAAATCCTTTTAACTTATCATATAAATAGGTGCATCACCGAGAAAATTCTGAGGGAAAAGTTATGACGAAAAGAAAATTTTATTTTCGTATAACTAAAAAAATATGCATTTCACAGATTTACACGAAACTGAAACTACTTATATAAGGTAGATTATATGCCTGGGATGTTGCAGCATAAATGCAAATAAAACGTATGTGTATATATATATATATATATATATATATATATATATATATATATATATATATATATATATATATATATATATATATACAAACCGTGTTTTAGGGGATATGAAACTGATTCAAAATGCACCCTCATCCCCTCTGACCACATTCGGTACGGGGAGCTAGTCCATCATTTTCGGGGAAAATATGACAAAAATAATAAAATGGTTAATACCAAATTTTAAAATGAATAAAAGAAATAACACGCAAAAGGTAGGAGATGTAAAACTGTATACAATAGTGTTATTTTCATTCCTGAAAAAAAGCAAGTAAAATTTAGTTTCTGTTGTAATTTATATTTTGCATTTTTTGTGTTATTTTTTACCTTAGCAGCTCTAGATGAGAATTTTCTGTTATAATAGTTTATATTTCGTAAGTTATCAACCAATGAATCATATTTTTTTCTCCTGTTTAATTTAATTTTCAAAAGTAGTATAATAACATAAAAAAAAACTCTTCATACCCATAGCATTTCTGAAAGATAACACCAATACACAATTGAATGCTCATTAATATCAGCTTAGTCTTATTCTCAATGAAATAGACTGGCAGCGCTTAAATGTCGCATTATCGAAATCACACCCTCTAAAGTATCTTTAATTTTGTTTATTTGAAAATATCAACCTTCTCTCCTTGTTGGTAGGAATGAAAAATAGATGAATCTAAAGTAAGAAAAAAATTTATACTTAACTAAAGGAGAAATATTATCCCAGATTAAAAACAAATATTCGGAAATAAGAGTAATAGTAGGTATGTATTATATACCGTTCGAATGTTAAAGATTTTATAAAAGTTAATATCAAACAAATGAAGTCGTATAAGGTAGTGGAGACAGACGAAAAACTCATACACCTAAGTGATTTTTGTAAATAATAATACTTTTATAGTATCTAATGGAAACTTAATGAAATTTCTTTCAAATAAGGAGGTAAGGGAAAGTTATGTGATTTGTAAATATTAATTAGAATTCTATAATTCCAATTTTTGTTTGAATTGCCTAATCCGGCCTTAAATTTCGTACATACTCCATCATTCCGTAACAATAGGGAATTAAGAATTACTTTGTAATCAATACAAAAATTGGTCATTATAAAATAGTATTGCTCTTAGAATCCTGGACGAAAGTGGGACAAGAATAATCTTTTAACGAAATGGTTGTTTAATTAAAAATAAATTATTTATGTAATCGGAATTTAAAAAAGTACGAAATGATTTTAATAAGCCGACAGCAGTTAGTACAAGGGATTTGGAGAGCAAAGAGATTTCATAAAAAAAAAATTAAAATAAAATTGTTTTAAGTCTAAAGGAATAAAGTCATTTAATAAATCATAGTTAAAACCTCATAAAAATATTCTATAAAATAATGAATTTGAAGGACTTATAGCACAATCAGAAGAAATACGAACTATGACAAAATTCTGTAAACCTCTCTCGTAGTTTCATTTCAGCTTCAAACATTAAAAATTGCTTGATTAACCCATTAGCGACCAAATTTATTTCTAATGAAAATTTTATAATCAAATTGTTAGGAGCTGTTTTATATTAATATTATGAAATAGCTTTCCACTCATTGCCTTCACTAAGAGAAGAGATATTTACTGGACGCTGGGCACTTGGATACGCTTTTTTCTTTTAGTGAATCCATTATAAACCTTCATATTTTCATAACAATCTTTATATATATATATATATATATATATATATATATATATATATATATATATATATTATATTGTCAAGTTATAACATTTAAAAGTAACATATACGGTTTATGTCAGAGTATTCACCTATTAGCTTTTACATTACAGGCCTGTATAATAATAATCAAAATGAATTATTTGTAAAATTGAAAATAATTAAATAAACATTTAAAAATAAAATGAAAATTTGCAATGAAATTTTGGAAAACAAGTTGGGGACAGTGTAATGTCACATTTTGAACAAATTTTAAGTGGTTTTCGGTACAATTGTAATATTGGCATCTTCTTTGTATCTCACGCTTTTCTATTATAATCCATTCTCATCTAATCGTATGCAATTTAGTACATCTTTCGGGTCTTTTGTCGGACTCCAACATTTCCCTCCTGGTTCCGCATTCCTTCCTTTCGTCGTTTCACTGAAGTCCACATGAGTCGTACCTTCATTTGATGTCCTTTTGCACATACCTTAGTACTAGCAATGATATTTTGGTTCTTTGGTGAAACTTGCGAAAACGAGCACCATGATCATTTCTTATGAGTTCACTTAACTGGAATATATTCGTCTTGCTACGGTTCAATGTCACAATTAAAAATATCTCAGTTAACAAAGGGATTAATTAGAATATAATTAACTACTTAGATAGCAGCAATATTGTTATAACTACTTAGATAAAATGTATCAGTTATAAAATATAACTGGCATGTCTTTCGACAAAAGACCGCATCTTTTTTTTGAAGTTTGAACAGGAAATGTTATCCCTCCCGATACTTCCTGGTATTTTGGCCAAGCTTCAAATAATTTACAGCAATATTTATTTTATTGGTATTTCTTATTTGATATTATATTATAAAGGACATTGACAATAGCCATAACTATTAACCCTCAATAATATTGGCCAACACCAATTTTTTTCTCGTATTTGAATTTAATTTTTCTCCAATAGCCAATCTGGGTAGCCTTCCTCCCTCTCCCCTATGTTTATTATATTGCGAAACCTCAAAAATGCGTTTTATTGTATTCATTATGTCCTCCCAATTCATTCACGTTCTTGAAACAGATACCAATAGCTCTACGAAATCGTAGTTAGTAGTTAGAGTAATGAATGCATTATTAGGGATTGATAATTTATTTGCCACTACTATAAATTTGTTTTATTTAAAACTAATTTCGATTGTTATACATTCATCCTTAGTTCAAGGTGTAAATGGATTAATCTTGGTTTACATGGAGAATGAATGTATAACATTCGAAACTAGTTTTCAATAAAACAAATTTATATAAATTTGAGAATCGTGATTTAATTTTTTTTTTTTTATCTAAATGAATTTTATTTTCAAAGGAAAATAAATATTCTACTGCTTGATAAGACTTTAAGGCAATTAGTAAGGAGATAAGACTTTACAAGAAATAAGTATGTTTTTACTTATTCTTGAAAAAATAATCCGATTTAACGAAACGCCCAAAACTTAGATGTTAATGAGCCAACAATAAAGAACCAATTAATATCTAAACAGAACTGTTACCATAAGTACATAGACAAGTTCTGAGGGAAGAAAAGGGATATTATTGGTGAAGTGAAACTGTATTGAGTGACTTAAACATTGCCTGTCCTATAAATTGGACGCTGAGCACTGCTAATGGGTTAGATATATACAAAAATAAAGAACTTTTTGAGATGCTGAGAAAAATCATAATTATTTATCACCTTATTATATGAAAGAGAGGTAGAAATAGTTTCCAGTAGGCTCTGAATTTGTAGCAAAAACACTGAGGCTAACTCAGCCTGATTAATCAATAATCCCAACAAGTAATTATTAAGATCTAAAGTATACAATATAGCTACATCAACCATAAAGATTTTTTTTATTACTTTATAATATTCCTATAATATTATTAAATATTTTGGAAGATCTCAAGCTAACTCTTTGTTCCTTTAACTTCAACAAAATGTAGAGCTACTTATCAAAAAATACAAAAAAACAACAACAATTAACCAGAATAAGAGAAATACAATTATAAAAACCATTGTACATTCGCCAAAACAAAAAAAAAAAAAAAAGTATACTAACATATCGTCGAAAATAGTGTAAAGCCGCATAAGACAAAAACGCTTTGATTACGGGTTAAATTATTAGTGTGTACATTTTTTCCAAAACGATTAATTGTAAATGTTCTTTAATGGGCAATATATCACTGGCTAGTACACACTATTATGGAAGAAAAGATTTCATAAAAATTTTATTTGTTTAAAGTTTAATTTTATTTCATAAACAAGCTTCGTCTTGATTTCTAGTGAATTCAATTTTCATTAAAATTACAACACTACTTTGTCAGGGAAACCTAATTCCACATCACTCTTAATGGCAAATGAGGATCCAATTCTACACCAATCATAAAAAACCACAACTTCATTTATACGAAATTAAAGCTCAATATGAGTAGAAATTTCCTTAAAGTGGAATGCCTGGGGTTGAGAAAAACATTTCCGCCTGAGGATGGAATTACGTTCAACCAAAATAAATTCCTTTAAGAAAATTTTGTCTACGTTATCATGATGCGATTGGAACTTAATTATCTTCAATGGTTTTTGAGTGATCGCTATTCAACAAAAAACGTGACTCTTAAAAATACACAAAACTTAAATTTCCTAGTTTTCTGTGTGGAATCGGACCATTTTTACTTCCTTGTACGAAGTAAAGGAAGTATTGTAATCGCGAAAATTTTCGGTTTTCAGATTTCAACGGAAATATCAATTTTGACCATCCCTGAATCCTTTTTGACTAGTTTCATTGTGGCGTCTGTACGTACGTTAGTACGTATTTCGCATAACTCAAAAACGGTTAGCCGTAGAAAGTTGAAATTTCGTATTTAGGATTGTTGTAAAATCTAGTAGTGAATCTCCCTTTTTGGTCACAGCTTGATCACCGGAAGTGGTACTCTACTTAAAGGTCATAATTGATTTCTATCAAAAATTATATTAAAATATAATTTAAAATATCTCAAATTTGTTATTTATAACTTATATATTGATTTAAATAACATACTAGATTTTGGACTAAATTGGAAAACCGGAAGCGGTACTTTACTTGAAGGTCATATTAGACTTTCATCAAAAATTATATTAAAATATAATGTAAAACATCTCAAATTTGGTATATAGGACTTTTATATCGATATGAATGTATTTACTAGATTTTTGTTAAAGTTGGTGAGCCCAAAAGTGCACTTTATTTGAAGGTCTTAATAAACACATTAAAAATTTTGTTAAAATTAAAAATCATATGTTTCGGTAATAAAGGTTACAAACGCGATTTGTTTTCGAATCCAATTAAACATTTTTATTACTTGTTTTAAGTGTTAAAATTGAGTGTAAAATACTGGTTTTAAATACCTCCCTATTTGTGTGTGTGTGTGTGTGTCAATGGATGGATGTCGCGTCGCCGAGTGTCGTTTTTGAAACACTGCAATCTTCGGAAACTAGCAACCAAATTCAGGATCACTTTTTGAGCCATCGATTTATAGTTTAATAGGCGTAGAAGGAAGTCATGTGTTGTCCACATCAGATATTTTATATCAACTACAAAACAATCAAAGCTAAAATTTAAGTAGCTATAACAATAAAATATATTATCGATATAAATCGACTAAAAATACAAATAATAAAGATATACTAAAGACGAGGAAGATAGATGTAATTTGGAGGGGATGACTAACTAAATCAGTGGGCCCACCTGTAGTGGGGAGGGACCCAAGGTCACAGGAAGTGCCTACTTACTGAGTTCTTTCAGTCCACAACCCTCCCGTTGCCAAACCACCCTCCATCACTGGCAAGGTGTTCATCATTTAGCACAAGTATTCTGCAAAATACAAAGAAACACCCATATACGGTATACATATATTCCTAATACAATAAATTTGAAATGATTTAAAGGTAAACCTTTACATATATTATTTTTTTTTTCCAAAAATATCAATGAATGTAATTAATAATTTAATTTCTAAAATAGAAAAATATAACTGGTAAGGTGCTCATGATTGAGCGTAATCTAATGAAAGATCATTAGCGTAGAAAAGTAGAGGTATTAAGACTTTGTACTCCGTAAAGGGCAGCTCTTGCTGAGCGTTTGGATTCAACGAGACAATCGCGCATAAAAACTATTTCTAATTTCAATATATATATATTCAATTATATTCCACATTCATAACTCAATGAACATTGTAAAATGTAAATCTCAGAAAAGCTTTAACTCCTTTTCAATGATAACACCAGCATAATAATCCTCCGGAAACCAAACTATTTTGTACATGCCCCAATACAAATCGTGCTTGAATAATGAGTTTCATTGTTACCTCGTTCCTTTAATGAGATAACTCTCTACGCACTTACCCCTTAAGGCAGCAGGGCTAAATGCTATTCAATTAAATTATCATTCATATCATTAGAACGCAGTGAACATGTTGGCTTGAATATAATACTTAAACACAATCGTCTAAAGAAAATTACACTCCTCGAAAATCGAAATTTGTAAAATTTCGTGTGTAATACCCCACAAAAACGACAATGGTAATATTGTGGCTACCCAGGTTTCAAAGATTATGCATAATAGTCAGCTTATTCCATAAAAGT
Source organism: Rhaphigaster nebulosa (assembly GCA_948150685.1). Lineage (NCBI taxonomy): Eukaryota > Metazoa > Arthropoda > Insecta > Hemiptera > Pentatomidae > Rhaphigaster > Rhaphigaster nebulosa. The sequence goes on along the minus strand of OX411308.1, from coordinate 48,895,505 downwards.
ACATACCTACTTCCATCTCTGCCAAAGTGTTAAAGATAAAGTAGTGGAAGAATTACAAATGAACATCAGTTTACTCATCTCATAAGTTACATATGTAGGTGAAAAAAAAAATATCAAGCTTTGGGAATTGGTAAAATATAGTTCACTAAAGATATTAACGATTTCACAAAAAAATTAGTTTAGTTAATGGTTGGAAATAACATTGGTATAAATAAACGTACAGAAAAGGTAATGGCAACTGTGTGGCTACCCAAACCCTTTGAAAGATTAAGGATAATAGTCAGCTTTAGGCGCAACAGCATATCCCACCTCACGCCTCTGCCAGAGTGTTCAAGATAGAGATTTTGATAAATAAAATTAGTTTAGCTCATGGTTGGAAATAGCATTGGTATAAATAAAGATACAGAAAAAGTAAATGTAACTAAGTGGTTACCCAGTCGCTTTGGAAGATTATACATAAAGCTAACTATTATGTATAATCTTCCAAAGCGACTGGATAGCCCCACAGTTAACATTACTTTTTCCGTACGTTTTTTTTTTAGACCATGTTATTTCCAACCATGATAATCCATAAAAGCATGTTCCACCTTCCGCCTCTGCCAAAGTTTTCAAGATAAAGTTGCAGTACTCAAGAAAATACCAACGAAATCTATCCGCCGCTTCCAAAACGTACAAACGTAGAAAATATTTATATAAATATGATAACCGGTCATTATAAAAATGTAGTCACTAAAGATGATAAATTCACAAATAAATTAGTTTAGTTCATGGTTGGAAATGACATTTGTATACATAAACGTAAAGAAAAAGTAATTTTAACTGTGTGGTTACCCAGTCGCTTCAGAAGATTAACCATAATAGCATAATAGTCAGCTTCATCCATTAAAGCATGTTCCACCTTCCAATTCAGCCAAAGTGTTCAAGATACAGTTGGAATACTCAGGAAAATAAAAAAAAATTATCTACTGCCTCCATATATTACATATGCAGATGAAATTACCGGTAATTGTCAAAATGTAGTTTACTGAAGACATTAATAATTACACATATAAATTCTGTTTAGTCCATAGAATGATAAGTTAGTATCCATTTCCGTTGGTAAAAATAGAATGAAAATATCTATATCTAACCTTTTATACTGTAGCTATTTTTTTTTCTAGAATGAATTCGCTGCTAATTAGGGATTGATAAATGATTTGCCACTTCTATAAATTTGTTTTATTGAAAACTAGTTTCGAATGTAATACATTATTCCTCAGTTCTAAAAACACACAAAAAATTCAAAATATAGTTTGGTATTATTATACACATTAAATTAGATTAATATAAATCAGTACTATAAAACTTTTATGAATTATGAATTTAATTAAGACAAGAAATCAAATACATGTTGGTACTCACCAAGGTTTAAATAGATTATATCAAGGGAGTCATCCCTAATACAGTCTCCACTGGCTTTAATCCAGTAATGCGGCTCAGAAAGAAGCGCTGGGACATCTTTGAGTCTTGCCTTGTCATCTACAAGTGGAGAGCAGGGTACGGCTGGGAGTCCCCCGGGCAGAATGTAAATATGTATGAATGTAATCTAGAATTTTTATTTATTTATTTATTTTATTCTATCTTTTATTTTATTATTTCTTCTTTTGTTAACGTTGAATATTTATTTATCTTCAGTGTCCTTTATTTTATCAATTTATTTTTCTTTATATTCATTTTATTGTGTACATGTTGTACATACAGTGTGAATGGGTACTTCAGCCATACTCATTGCCCTTGAGTGTGGCAGCTTGTATTATGTTCAATAAATAAATAATAATAATGATAAAGTCATCCCTACGGTAGTTTTAACATAGTTCGAAAACTAATTCATCGAGCGAGCCTCAGACTTCAGGAAATGTAGAATCCGACTTCAATAATTATCGGACCTTTTGAAAGAATCGCATTGCTTCCTGCGTAAACTAAATCGGAGTCGGATATAAGTCCAATAATTGTAGGACCATATGAAGAGGGTCCTGTCCACAGTGGTTGAAAATTGATTTTTTTCGGAGGAAAAAAAAAACCTTTCAAGCCTGATTTATGAGTTACAGAAAAATAATTTCCATTTAGATGTACACTTACCTAAGTATTTACCACTGTAGTGGCGAAATTTTTTTAAGGTCAATTCCGGAGAGAAAAAAATAAATATTTTATAGTCTTTATAGACTACTTAAATAAAAGCTATATTGTGATTTTTTGGGAAGAAAGGATTGAAAGTTTATTTTGGGTCAAATACCAGAAATTCAATCGTATTCAGGTGATGTGATATCTGAATATGATAATATTTCTAAATATTAACTCAAAATAAATGAATGTTATTACATAATAGATAATATATATATATAAATAAATATATATATATATATATATATATATATATATATATTTATTTTTATCTCTTTTTCTTATGGTAACCTCACACAAGGACAATTTATTATTTTATACATCCTCCATGCTTTAGAGATGTACTACATGAATGATAAGAATATTAAAATTTACATATTCAATGAAGTTTAACAAAATTCAAGTATTCAATTGAACAAATTTGCGCATGCGTAAGCGTAACAAAGTAATGAAATTATAAAAAATTGATACTGGATCATTTATACACTAATCATCAACTTTCCTTATACTTTGGTTTAAATCAAACAGTTTTTGAAATAATGGTGTATCAAGGAAATTACATTTGAGCGAGCCTATGCGAAAGTTGTGGATGGAATTTGATAAAATTGATATGGGACCATCAAGGTACCAATATCCACAATCCATAAAAATTTTATCGAAATAAAACTAACGGTACTAGGTATTATGCCCGTAATATTGATTTGACAGCTTTGGTAGTGAGGAAGCAATCAAGAAATAACAGTGGTAACTTCAATTTCAAAATCAAATGTGCCTACAGCCGCAGTCGAATATTTTACCAGGATCCTTGTTTTTATATATAAAAAAAAAAAAAATTAAACCTGCGGTCGGCTGCGTTCGGAAGATGTATACTAACAATTTTTTTTAACTGTGTTTAATTTGAAACTTTTCGGGATGTTATTATTGGCTTAAAAAAAAAAAAATCTTTTTCTCTCATTATATTGTCTGGTATAGCTGTAGTTGATTACAAAAGAAAACCACACCCCGAAAAGAAAATGTAAGTGGCTATAATAATTTTAATGCCGAAAATAATTTAATAAAAGATCAATATTATTCAATGGCTGGATTTGGAGGCTTGTTATAAGTGTAAGAATTGAGACATTTGCGATTAAATTGGTAAAATATTTCAGATAACTAATCTATATATTAATGGTGAAAAAAAAAGATTTTTCCAATACCATGAAAACAGGTTTTTTCCGTCTTTCAACCACTGAGCGGCCTAATCACCAAACTACCTCCGGAAGGCTGGATAAGATCCTGATAGCAATGACAATTCGGGGAGGCAGATACTTATGATTTTACTGTATATGATATGACATGATTCTAGGTATATGTCATGAATTATAACATTAGACAATTCGGAATGAACACCCATACCGAGAAATACAAGAACGTGTTTCAACCAGAGCACAGATAATAAAAAACGGAAGCGATTTTCTAAAAGATAAACCAGTGACATTACCATCGGATTAGGGCTAGGAAATATTTCTGAATATTTTAGACTTATTCAATTAATTCGAAATATCACTTCAATTAATAATGAAGTTTCTACAATATGCATGATTAGAAATTCGGTATATATGAAATTATTGAAAAGAATAACAAAAAAAAAAAAATCTCGTATTAATAAAAAGAATCATTATTCTGGTCATTATTTATTCATAGAAACGGTTTGTAAACCTGGACCAAGAATTTTCAATATTTTAAATTAAAAGAACAAACGGATTTTTACGAACTTGTAGCGTTAGGTTATACACAATATGAATTTTATTATTTGTAAGAGATATTATAATTAAAAGAACAACAAAATTTGAAATTGCAAAAAAAAAAATTAAAATGTTAAAGCGATAATCCGAGTTTACTAACAGATTTTTGTAGAAGTAATAAAAAATGGTTTTCATTGAAATAAAAAAAATATACTATCTCATTGATTTAAGCCCTCTTTTTTTTTTTTAATTTGTTCCACTTCATTCGAAATTTCAGACTAAATAAAAATAGGCGAAATCAATCCTTAATTCATTCTTAGCCTTCGCAATGCGTCCTACATTCATAAGAGAGAAAATAAAACGGAAGAAAGGCCAATAAAAAAGTTATTATTCACTAGACACTGTTTGTAAGTGAATTGGTCAAATATTTAAAAACAGTTGTATCTTAAGCTGATTACATTTCATTTTCAATTGCCAAAGGCAGGGTTAGAGATAATTAAAGCTTATGTTTTCGATTCCTCAAAAACATAATTCTTAATTTATTTGTACCGTCGCGTTTTAAACAAATTCTCTCATATACCTAAAAAATATATTCGGCAGAAAACAAAAAAAAATGTTAGTTATTAGTCGAGACTATATAAAAAAAAATGCAAGCGAGCATGATGGGCTGAACAACGTTTACAAAAATTAATCTTTAAAATGGAATAAAAAAAGAGAATAGACACATAGATTTATAACTAAGGTAACAAAGAAGTGTTTTTTTATAAGTAGCTAAACATAATGGAGAAAATTTATGACAAAATATTAAAAGAATTTCAATGAAATTTCGATGGCTATGAAGAGATACCTCATAACTGCCTAAAAAAGTAGATTTCATGTCCGTAATTTTATTATACAATCAAGATTAAGAATTATTTATTATAATCAGCTATTAATAAATAGATTATAATTTAATTTCATCCAAGAATTAATGTCTTTATTCCTTCTTCAGTATAAAAAAAAAAAATTGAAATGAAAGAGCAATGCGTAATTTTAGAGAGGATCCATACCCAAAATTGCATCAAGGGTTCTTGAAGATGCATCGATGAAATTCGGAATCAGCTATGCTACTTTAAACTGAAGAAAAAAGAAATGAGAAAAATTTAGTTGACATGTTAAGGGGGGTATTCCTTAACGTAGCAATGCTAATACAGGCCAATTAACCAACTATGTTTGTAATTTTCGTATATTTTTTTTTGTAAGTAAAGTTTGTTTAGAATCCCCTTATTCGGTGATTTTATTTGTTCAAACGTCGATAAAACAATCCGAGAAACCAATTATGTAGTCAGTGATCAGGATGCTCAATATGCTAGTCAAAACGAAAACTAATCGTTCCTTCTTCATTATAAAAAAATGAAAATGAAACGAACATATTTCGTAATTGGATCAAGGAATCTGAAATTTCCATTACATGAAACTACACGCCACCCACTTGATACCTAGTATTTTTAAGAGAGACCTATAAGTCAGAGGTGTCGGTTCTTTTGAAAAAAGAAACGGTTATCGGTTATCGGAAAAGTCGGAGCAATTAAACCTTTATTTTGAATTGAATAACTTCCCGTCAAAACATTTTTTTGATGATGCTAAGAATAACCATTACTAATATAGTTACGCAGAACAGATAATTTGCAAGACCTTTACGAAAACAAATAAATAGCCAAACCCCAAAAATAACCGAGAAAATGAATGTTTTGTAAATTTGGAGATAGAAAATTACCTAAGCAAGATAAAATTGAATAGGTTCCAATTCGAGTCAACAATGCTAGAGAGTTTAAAAAAAAAAGTTGTGAAAGTTTTAATGTTTATTTAAAAACTTGTTTAAAATCCATTACCGCCAATTTCATTCTTAGCCACGATAAAAAGAAAGCGATATCGTAGTACTGTTAGTCAAGTTTGGTAATTTAAAAAAAAAAATTTTTTCGCAAATTTTCTTTGTAAGTACTACTCATAGTCCGAGAGCTGAGGACCAAAAAAGTGTAAGATTTAAATAAAATTTCAAATTGTCTCTAAAATTGGCTCTATTCCAGCAATTAAAACTTTAAACTAAAATATTAGTCAATTGACATCCGCATGATGGTATAGAAGGATCAATCTAATTACGGATTGATAATTTATATGCCACTTCTATAAATTTGTTTTATTGAAAACTAGTTTCAAGTTGCAAAGTCGCAAATTTGCAATCCATTAAAATGAATATAATCATAAATTCATCAAAGACTCAGGAATTAAATTAATACAACACGTTGAAATGGCCTCAAATTAAATATATATGAAGCACTTGAAATAATAAAATCCTTCAAATCCAATCCAGATTTTTGCTTAAATGACCAAATGAATATCTCCAATAGTCCAATCAAATTTATTCCCATCTATAACAGAAAAAACAATTACTCACCGGCAATATTGGAAAAACGCTGACCCTTATACCGTTTACCTAAAAATATCCCACCTACCTTTCATTCATTGTTAGTTCAATGCAAGAAAAAAACAGTCCAAACTTTTCTGTATGATATAATCCATTTAAACCTTGGTGAGTACCAACATGTATTTGATTTCTTGTCTTAATCAAATTCATAATTGTTTTATAATACTGATTTATATTAATCTAATTTAATATGTATAACAATACCATACTATATTTTAATTCCTTATTTTTAATTTCTTGTGTGTTTTTAGAACCGAGGATGAATGTATGACATTCGAAACTATTTAAAAAAAAAACAAATTTATAGAAGTGGCAAATAATTTATCAATCCCTAATTAAAATATTAGTTGTTAAAAACTTATTTGTTATTTACTAAGTTTTAATTAGTTATTTGTAATTTTTTCACGGTTCGAGTTCGGCAATTCTAAGTAATTTTTTTAAAGGCTGCAACCTACAATAACATTTTTAGCAATTTTTTCAAGTTAAAATCGGTTTTTGAAGGATTAAAAATAAAGGCTAATAAATAAAGAATAATGATATTAGGTTATACAACCTAGCATTGAATTATCGCCAATTCTTTCACGTTATAAATTCAGTAACACCACAGATCTAGTAGGAATTTACTATTTTTCAAAGGATGGGCTTCATGGTCTGTAAGGTAATTTTTTCGATTTTTTAAGAAGCTAACAAACATACTTATGAACTAATTGAAAATGATACAGAAGAAGAAAATGAGTACAATAAACTAAAATAAAAAAAAATTGTAAACCTCTAAATCGCTACTGGTGAACTTGAAATAAACAATCGAACTTTAGTTGTATGAATAGTCGTCCGTGTTACGACTGCTGTGACATCAGGGCAGTGTAACATTAGGAGATAGGCAGGTGTGTAAATTTACTCCGGTTTTTGGATTTAAAAAAACAAAACAATTATCAATTAAACAATTATTATTCGATTTAAAAAAACAAAACAATTATAACCGATAGTGCAAAAAAAAAAACTGATCATTGGACACACAATAATCGGTTATCTGTTATAACCGACAGCCTATTGAAATCTCTACTGTAAGTGTGAAAAAATAGAATGCCATGACATCTAGATGAGGAATCAAATTTTCTGATAATAATTTATCAATAACAGTCGAGAAACTGAAAAACATTTGGATACGCCTCCTTAGAGTAAAGACAAATACACAAAAACATCAACGATTTTTATTTTCGTTTTAAATCAGTTTCTTGTCCAGACTGTAAACTAGTCGATTTCCGGTGTCACTTCGTAGCAATCGATTTGACAAAAATTTCGAAACGTCAAAAACTTGAGATAACAAAGTAACATGCGATAACTTTATACGTCAGAGTTAAAGTAGTGTCAATGAGCTAAGAGGGTGGGAAATGTGCAACACTTCAAATATATAAATATTGAATACAATCCACAATAAGCACAGAGTGTGGTCTGAAACTTCGTTTAGCTCTTTTGTAATATAAAAAAAAATGTTATGATAGTTTACCCCTGATGAACAGAATGGTTAGCTTAAATTTACGATAATTTATGAGTAGTGATTATAACTAAATATAATGTTTTTCATCACCATTTTGTACATTTAAAAATTTAATTTTAGGTAATAACTTCGCTAAAACGATTAGGAACGAACAATCAAACACACCACTACTGCACAAAAACACATATGCGATATTATTGTGATTTTTAAATTTATATATAAATTAACAGATTAATATAAACAAATATACACCCAGGACAAAATTTTATGCTCACAAAATATTCTGTACTTTTTAGCTTTTAGATACATTAATATTGTTATTGTTTTCAATTTCACAAACAATTTCTATTTACTACTAAAAATACAATTTTTAAAGAAAATTTCTATTAATTTCATGGAAAAAAAAATAAATTAAATTTATAATAAAAAACTTAATTTGTTCTTATATAAATATATTTCCCAATTTTTGTGTAGTGATAATCAAAGATATGATTACTTTTACGATAAAGAGAGCCACAAAAAATATTCAGTGTAATTGCTGGAGAACATTTGTTTTTTTTTATACGAAATCCAAAAATATGTTGGGAAAAAGAAAATACCTTACACCAGTTACCTCCAAGCATCAACTTGCGAATGGGTTCAAGATACTATTTATACAATGGTAAGGAAATCTGTAATAATCAGTTGAAATTATATTATGTTAACTTCAAGCGCTGTCTTCTTAAAAGTTTTTGAATTACTTTTGGTTTAGTGCTGGTCTTCTTCCAATGTAGCGCAATATATATATATATATATATATATATATATATATATATATATATATTTCTTTACCTCCCAAGATAAGGATATAAGAGTTTTAGATATGAATATTAATATTTATTTAAGCATAGTTGTTGGTTACAGTAGTTTATATTGAAAAATATAAAAGAAGATTTGAAATTCATTTTCCCCCCAATTCATCGATATTTTCTTGAAAAGAGATCATAACAGAAAATTTATCAATTGAAAAACAATAATTACATATCAATCAGACAATCTTTTATTGACAATTTTGACATTATGTTTGTCTAACGTAAGAAACGAAAAAGAATTTAGAATTAAGTTTCAGCCTAAGCAGGTCCTACTAAAATACAACAAAAGGGGATTCACCTGTAATAAATAATAGTGGGCTAAAGATAGGTGGATGAGAAACGCCTGAAAGAAGAGAAAATGTGAAAATCAGTGGCTGTGACCTAGTAAGTTTCGTACTAGGGGATGTGCTATTGTTATAGAGCTCCTAGATCTTTACCTGGATGCCAGGTGGACCGATCAGGTGTGCCAACACAACCACCCCCTCACCGTGGGAAATGTCTGCTTTCTGACAAATATCATTTTGCACCGTACGCTCTCAGGGCCAACACACAATCGCTGCTGTCAGGAAGATTCCGGCAAACATTCTGACGAACATGAAGAAAGGATTTCGCTGAATGATATAAATCTCTGGAACAGATTGGATATAATAATAGCAATATGGAAGAAGCGATAATCTAGAAAACTGAAAGTTTAGTCAATAAGTTAATGCCTTCCTGTACTAAAAGCTCAATACAAATTATTTAGTTTCCTTACAAGAAATACGAATATGTAATCTATGTTCTAGTTGTAGGAAGCGTGACACATAGATATACTTATTTATATTTTTAAATCTAATAATTGAAGTTGCAGTCAATAAACTTGCTGTGATTTTCTTATAAAGGCGAAACCTGTGTTTCCCTTGACAACATGTCCGTTTAATAAAATAAAACGTTTTAAATTACTAACATATTTCTCTGATGGTTTTTCTAATCTTCGAATTCAATTAAAAATATTTCTAGGAGTTACTGTTTATGTTATTTGAAATGATAATGGATCTCAGAAGATTAGGCTCTGGAGTCCAATCTTAAGTTGGAATCTGGCTTTGGGCTGAAAACATATTAATGTCCGAAACACATAACTTACTGGGGTACACTCAGCCTCTATAAATTAGGTACCTGGACCTAAATTGGTTAGGAGATAAACGTTGGACTTGAGCGCGGCTGCTGACCACATCACCTCTATGTATAACCGTTGGCGCAACAAACCGTGCTTTTTTAGCAAGCACTGAATCCAAGACCGTCTGTCCTGCGTACAGCTTTTTTTTTTTCTATTACTGAAATAAATTTTCGAGAGGAACTGATTTTGGAAACTTCTCATCTAAATGACTAGAAAAAAAATTAACTTCATTAATAATGAACTTTTAAATAGTTAGCCAATGAATAAAAAAAAATGAACAGAATAAGGAAATGAATGCAAAAATAGAATATTATGAAATCAAATACAATAGTTAGAAGTTTCAAAAGAATTAAAGGAAAAAAAAAACTGGAGAATAGGATATTTTAAATTTAGAATATTCTAAATTATCTATAATAGTAACTATAATACAAAATATCAAAATGGCGCAAGTATGAGAATAAAAAACCCAAAACCCAATTTATTTCATATATAAATTTTCATAAACCTAACCCAATTTTAAGGGGCTATAGATGTGAGTATTCAGTAGTGGATCGACTCTGCGGGATCGGGAGACCCTCCTGGGGCTCACCTAGTCACTGCAAAGTGGGTATCCTTAATTGAGGGAGATACCTGGCGGTTGATCGTGAGCGGCTGAATCACCTCCTTGCACAACCGTTGCCCTTGAAACAGTACAGCCTTACCAAGTACTGAACCTAAGGCCCTTCACGGGTTGTAGTGGTACAGTTTTTTTTTTAGTTTGTTATTTTTTTTTTTTTTTTAGATGTGAGTAAAAACTTCAAATTCTTGAAAAACCGGGACAAGTCGTGCTAATGGCGGAAATGTTGCCTAAAATTTATTTCCACTTCTATGGTATAGTTCTGTCGAGAAAAGTTCCATATATACCGAATTTCGGCTCATTCGTGCAGCGCAAAAATCTATCAGAAAGGAATGATTGTAGCACAAGATAGTAAGTGGAAGGAAGTATCATCTTCAGTTTATAGATGAATCCTTAGTACCAGACCATGTCAAAGGCCTCTGCAACTTCCAGAAATACATCAGTGACGTTAATCTTCCGCTCGAGTGCCGTCGCTATGCAGTGTGTCACTCTGTTTAACTGTTGTGTGGTGGAATGTAAAGAACGGAATCCAAATTGATGGTCCGGTTGAATTTTTGGTCCATTAGTATGGTGAAAAGTCTTTGGTACAGTAACTTTTCAAAAATTTAGGCACAAATAGGAAGTAAACTGATAGGCCTGTTGGATGAAGAAGGGGAGTATAAGGCTTTGCCAGGCTTATGAATCATGGTACTTTTATTCAATAGGAAATTTAGGAAATTTATTCAATTAGAAATTTCATGATTGATAAAATCAAGAAAAAAAATAAAAGAATTGTTAAAATACGCCTCTAGAATAAGAAAAAAAAACAATAACAAAATTAATTCCATAAATCCATTAAAATAATCAAAGAACAATATGACAAAGAAATTAATAATTATAAGCGAATTACCGTAATATCGAATTTCATGCCGATAAAACCAACAATCATTTGCAAAATAAATCGGAGATTTATGGATAGACCAGCACATTACTTAGCAATTTTTCCAGAATATAAAGTTTTATAAATACACATGTATCAGAAATAAAATTTTATTCAAGAGTAAAAAAATACAAAAAAAATTAAACCAGTATGATAATATATAATATTTCCTGTATTTAATTAAATAATATGCTAAGCAGGTATCGACATATTATGTAATGAAATAACACCTAAATCAAAATGGTTGAATTTAATCTAGACTATAAATAACGTAGGTATAATTCAAGATAAAAATTGGATCAAACGGAAAATATTTCAACAAAGCAGAAGAGGAAAAATAAAAGTTTTGAATAACGAATAAATGAGTTTTAGTTATTGAAATAATTTTCATTGGAACGATGACGAATAGTAAATCTGATAAGCACTAGTGGATGCCGGCTGATGGGGTTTAGTTAAATTGTGCAAGGCTGGACATGTAGTCATCGAACCTTCGGTTAATTGCTATTATTATCATAAAATAAATACAAAATGTCCGAAACTAGTTATTTAATTTTGCTGCATCAAATTAGTCTCGCTATGCCTATATTATAATTATCATAATAAAGACAAACTAGGATTTTCCAAATAATATAACTATTTACATACCCTATAAAAATCCATTTTTTTTAAAAATAATAGATATAAATTATTTGTTCATTTTATTTTTCTTCATCATCTCAAAAACTCATCATTTAATATATTTCTCTATTATGCATTTTAGGATAAAAAAAAAGTTAAAGATATCGGTATAGAGCCTTTAGGTTACTAAGCTTCGCACTATTATTGAAATATTTTATTTATAAAAAAAAACAACAACAAAAAAACATTGTATTGTTGAGGTGTTAATTAGTTATAAACTAAAAAAGTTTAAATTCATTTTTTCTTTTGCACCATTAATAATTAAGCGGGTCAGAAGCCAAGGGCTCCATGTAATAAAATTTAATTATGAATTGTTTTCATTTAAAGGATATCTAAAAGAAAAAGTTAAAATGCCTAATTCTTTTATCTCAGAATAAAAAACAATCTCTGATATAAAAATTATAAACTCATTGTACAGTCCTAGATTTTCTTTTTAGAATAAAAATACGTCAAAATAAAAATAACTCAATAATTAATTTTATAACCTAGAACCTTAGCCTTCTGATCCCCTCTATTACATTTTATACATACTCGGTAAAAATTTTGTTTTTCCTACCTTCGTTCATTATCTTAAAACTTGTAATTAAATCCTACATTTTGTAGTATTGCATTTTAAGTTAATGGTACTTTCAGGTTCGCTAAGCAATTTCTTCAAAATATCGAAAATTAAGTGCAAAATTGGGGTATTATTAATTTTTTCTATATCATCATCACTTCTAAAATTCAGTACGAACTTTATTTTATTTATATCAGCTTAACAATTAAGTAGTTAATATATTCCTTTATTTTGGATGATAGGATTTAAAATATAAGCGGTATCGGCATAGAACCTTCGGGTTCCAAATCCTTCAGATGTTATTCGATTCTTTATAAAAAATCGCCTATTATAGAGATATTAAATTGCAATAGTTTTTAGAAATGCAAATCACCTCAAGAACTTATTATTAAAGGTACCACTGTATTTTTCTGTATAACATTAGTTACTAAGTCTTTGTTATTACTACTACTGGATTTATCACATAAAATAGAACTTTAAAACAAAATTGCATATTATATAGAATATTAAGGAGTTTATACCCCGTCAAAACCCTTTCTTCTATAAATCAATAGAGTCTTCCACAAATTTTGACATTGATTATCTTCATTTAACAGGTTTTTCTTTTTCTTTTCATTTTTTTTTTTTTGTCAGTAAAATAATATTTATAATATTTTTTTACGAGAAGGATATTCTTGGGATCTACGACTAGGCCTTACCTTGTGGAAACAAATTACTACTTCATGACATTCCATGGACCCGTCAGCCTCATTACCAACCACTACCACTTGAATGGGATAGGTCATAAAAAATGATTTTTTAAATATTCAAAGTATATGTTGTTGTAAATAAAGAATATGTTGTTGTTGGTCTACTTATATGTTTAATTGTAAATATTAAATAGCCCTTTTAATGTAGTCTTTGGCCAGACATTTTTTTTTTGTTATCTTTTTTACTTGTACATACATGTTTTTCTTAAGGGACCTGGTCCCAGAATAAAATTTATTTTTCTATTTCTAACAATGTTATGGCTTAGGCTCAATGCTGATATCACTAGCGATAACTACAAACAAATTCGTATACGTAAATAGCAAAGTGATCATCCCATTCACGTCTCGATCCACCATTTACACCACTATCCAGCACAAGATCTTTAAACACTGTTTTAAGCGCTTATTACCTTATATGTCATTCATTCGGTGTTCTGAAAAAATGTGTTTTATAACATATCAATGGCTTGGTAGCGATAACTACAAAACCAATTTCAAAACGCAATTCATCTAAAAATCGTCAAAGGTTTTGGGTATTATCATGAGCCTTTACAAAACTTACAGCAACTCTCAAGGAGACTAATTAAGTAAGTAAAATGGAGGAGGTAAGTAAAATACAATAACATAGCATTACTACGTTTACAAGATTTATAAATAATTATTATTTGAAGAAAAATAAATAGTATATTAACTTAATTTTTTTTTCTCGAACAATAATTATTTATAAATCTTTAAACGTAGTGAATACCTGAGAAAGGCAATAATATTCGTAGAAAGTTCTATGGAAAAGAATATTAGTTCATTTCATCCTATACCTAATAAACTGTATTATTTAAAATAAAGTAAACACAAAATTTAGAAAAAATTGATTTCAAAGACCGAGAGACACCCTGTAGTATATATTTGTTTCGCTCTCACTAATAAAGGACATTCCATACTCGTAAATAAAAAAGTCTTTTAACCAAGAATTATAGAATTTTTCGCACTGTGCGGCGGATGGTGATGTCCAATTTCGAGGATCCTCCTGTGACATGCGACTTTAGTGCCTAATCTCAAAAGCATCGAAATTCCGGGAACGGCGCATAGTGGTCAGATTTTGGCGAAAAAATAGCCTCCCATCTTGTCTTTATCCCATTAACACTACAAGAGGTTTGTTTTAATGTATTTTCAAAAGCTGAATGGAATGCACAGCACCCCGAATCAATAGGAGTTAATCGTTTCAAGATATAATTCAAAAGATATGAAAAATAATTGGGTAAATAAAAGAAAAAGTTGAAAATAATTATAATAGCATTAATAAAATAATTATATTAATTATGAAAAACTGTTAACATATTAATACTATATCTGATTTAAATTATAAAATACAGTACAATATAAATCACAGGAAAAAGTTGGCACAATTATATTAATTACATCTCGGAGAGCGAGAATTCGCATTTTTAGGATTAATTTACTAAGAAAAGCAAAAAAAGGTGATTAATATCACCTGAAGCATTTACATTCTCATTAGTAGCAACCGTACTGAAATTTCGGGAAAGCCCTATTACAATATTATATCAAATTATATGGATTATAAACAATCTCAACTATATAAATGTTCTTTCCGAGAACACCCCAATTCGTAAAATAGTGCCTAAAATCATAGTGGTACCATGGAAATAAATCTTGTGGATGTTAGCAGGCATGTCACATCATCAATGTAGTTGTATATACAGTTTAGCAGTTCCATGACAACAAAATTGTTAGACGGAATGCAGAAATTTATTTTTTGAGTTTCAGGGGAAAACTTGAGGTGCCAAAATTGAAATTTGCAATAAGTAACACAAAAAGCATAAATAATTAGATTTTAATAAATTCTTCAAATCTTTCCAACCCCTTTCTGGTTCCCATTTGACAGAACTTCAACGCGTCTCCTAATTTCGACTCACATTCGCCCCAAAAAGGAGCGGCAAAACAAAAAAAAAGGTAATTTACTCTTGTTTAATTAAATGTAAAATGAATATTAGAACTTATTCAGAGTAATCGTTTAAAGTAATGAGCAAAAAAGAAAAAAAAAAAAGTTTTTCGTATTTTTTTTAAATTTTCAAAAAAATTTGAGATGAAAAGTTCGTAATCAGCACCCTAATAAACATATAAGAGCAAATTTTCAGAACTTCTCCAAAACATTACACCTAGATTCCTTTCTGGGCACATTCAGTCAGAACCATTATTTTACGAATTAAAATTAAGTTCGCAGATTTACGCAGCTGCATACTATTTCTCCACTTAAATAGAAGCCTAATCGGTTAAGAAAACAATTTAGAACACTGCACTCAAAAGGTGCAAACTCAGAAACATGCAAAGGTGTAAACAATTCAAAATAAGAACAAAAAATACACATAGAAATGCTCTTCAAAAACCCACAAATGTGTCAAATAGATGTTCCAACAGCATCATTGCATATTCCTAGATAAATTTGTAGAAATGAATCAGAATTTTGATATCAAGCTTCACACTTACAGAGTACAATTTACGATTGCTACGAGTTTGAGCTAAGGAAATACAATTGTAAAAACGTCATTTCCGCTTGTAACTTTGGAAATGGGTACGTGAACTAATATAAATTGATGGGATATACTTTAATCGGCATTTGGAGAGAGTTTCTGTTTACAACATTCTTTTCAATAGAAGTTGATTTAATTGATACCAAGTTTCAAATCATTAGAATACTGTCAGATTTAAACTCCTTTAACTCTCCTTAGTTCCAATCATTACTTTAATTTATCTTAATTATCTATATTTTTTTATGTTCAATATAGGAAAAAAAATGTTAATAAGAAATTAAGTCATTTTTATCCATACAATTTTATATATATATATATATATATATATATATATATATATATATATATATATATATATATATATATATATATGTATATAAAATATATAAAAAAATACATGTATAATATATAAAATAACACAAGTAAGACTGATTGAAACCTATTACATCACCAGTACCACCCGTTTTTTTATGTGCACTGTGGAGCTTTTATTAGTGAGATCTGATATCTTCCTTTTCAACAATTATTCATCTTATTAATTTCACCTGCTGATCATGAACTTTTCACCATATCACCCCAACTACTAATCATCTGCATCTGTTTCTTCAGTAAATTATAACCAACAGATCTTTTTTCAACTCCAAGTATTTATCCTGATAAATTGTCACTATGTATATTTAGTTATTCACCAACATAGATGTCAGTCGACATCCGCATGATGGTATAGAAGCGTCAATCTCTAATTAGAACTAATTTTATTTGTTTGAATTCTACACACTGGGTATTATTCATAACCAGTTATTTAATTTGTTTACCATTTGACTAATTTTAATTTTATGATTTTTTATTTTGTTTTTATTCTGTTATATTAAAATTTATATTAAATATTATACTTTCTTATATTTTCATGAGTCGATTTTCTGTTTATTTATATTAAATACTTTATCATTTTTTATCTTTCATTGAGGGAATATTTTGCCGTATTTATATTAATTATTTAATTTTTTTTATAATTCTTCTGTAAATTAAACTTTCTTTCACCAATTTTTTTTTCATTCACTTTCTTTCTTCCTCTTCGTCCTATATCTTATATAGATATATATGGGACAACCTCGGTGTGGAATCAACAATTGCGATTTAGGGTTTTATTCCACGTTTTGACCAATGTGCAGGACGAAAGGATATTTTTAAACTCTGATTCTTGGATTATTAAAACGGAAAACTGTGACAAAAAACGCCGTAAAAAATTCGGGAGAGTAGGAATAATTTTTTTTCTTTGATCGATTTCAGATTTTCATTATTGAAAAAATAACAAAAAAACAAATACAAAATGCAATGTTTGTGAGTGAAATAAGGAGTGTGCCCAATATATATATTTCATTTTTATTTTTAAACTCATATTAAAACGAAAATTCAAACAGAATAAAATTTTTACCACTTATAATAGTACAGTATATTATAGTAGAAATAGGCATATTTTAGTATGAACTAAAAAAAAATAAAAAATCAACTAAAAAATTATTACAGTGAACATTTTAAGGCTAAATATTACTTAAATTACATAACTATTTATCAGCAACTAATTTATTTTTAATTTTATCTTATTAATAATCCTTTTTCTTTCTATTATACACCTACAAATATCTATAACTCTTGCATCTTAGATTTAATTACATCACAGACCATGGCCAGCATTATAGTAGAAATATGTATATTTTAGTATGAACTAAAAAAAAATAAAAAATCAACTAAAAATTTATTACAGTGAACATTTTAAGGCTAAATATTACTTAAATTACATAACTATTTATCAGCAACTAATTTATTTTTAACTTTATCTTATTAATAATCCTTTTTCTTTCTATTATACACCTACAAATATCTATAGCTCTTGCATCTTAGATTTAATTACATCACCGATCATAGACAGCAAGTAATGGTCAAAACATCGGCTTATACAATAAAAAAAATCAGATTGATTGAACCCTGATTATTATTTATTACATGATGAGAAAAATACAATAATACTTTTTAGTAATCTTGTAATATGATAAATGATGTAATTACGACTTCTCACTAGAAGATTATTTTATTCGATATAAATTTATGTACGATGTAGCACTTCTTAGAATCGACTGTGCTCATAAAGATAAGGATAATAATGACAGATATAAAAGAAGATCAGACGAAGGGGAGAGTGTATAGAAGAAGACACAGTGCCCCAGTGAGTAGATATGAGAACCGGTCTGAGGATACTTCCTTTTGCATTCCTAGGAGAAGTCAACAGCCAGAGCTCCAACTCACTTTCAGTAGACCCTACCTAGGTCGCTTTCAAGGTCTTTGCTCTAGTCTTCTCTTCTCAGCTCTCGTAGGTAAATACAACAGATTCGTAATAATTAATAAAAAAATATTTACGTCGAAAAAGTAATGAGAAAAAAAAATGAAAGAAAACAACGAAAGTGATTACTGTAAAAATATTATGAGCTTTCTTTTCTTCATTATTTTTAAAATGTCATTAATATTTAAAATATATATATATATATATATATATATATATATATATATATATATATATATATATATATATATATATTGAACAATAAAACCACTGAAAAATTTATTAGTGTCCCAGTATTTAGTATGTAGGAACTCGTCTTATTTTTGAATAGGTTGTTTACCCTTTTCTTCAGCACACTCTCTAATTTGGATTAATATATCGTATAAAATACGATTCCAACAATGCTTATCTAAAACATTAGCCTAATTTTTTTATTGTATAAAACAATAAAATATTTTAAAGTACTGTGGTTAAGCCAGTTTCTTTTAATAAAATTATTACTTATTACCCTGGAACGTGCCAGGATAAAATAATCAATAACAAATTATTTCATTGTGATGCAAACAAAAAAAGTTTAATTAAAAATGAAGATATTATATTTAATCATTTATTCCGCTTCAGAAAAAAAAAGTTCCACGAACCAACAAAAGAAATTTATCAATTTCCTTCTATATATGTTTTTATCCTCATTTGTTATTTTTACAAATAAATAAATTTTTTTTTTTGAAAATAAAGTTTTATTAAAATTTAATTGTTCAAGGGTTATTCCCAAATCAATCAAAAATTTACTATAGTATTGCTCTATAAACAAGAAAAAAAAAAAAAAAAATCAACACCCGAGGTATCACTTATTACTTATTATTCTCGAACGTGCCAGGGTAAAATAATCAATAAAAAACTATTTCATAGTGATAAAAACAAAAGTTTAATTAAAAATGGAGAAGTTACATTTAAACATTTATTCGACTTGAGGAAAAAAGTAGTTTTCTCTTCCGAACAATTGTTTTCCAACTCAGAATAAATTTAAAGTTGGCCTGTTGAATCATACATTATGTTGGCTACATAAAGCAAAATATAAAATTTCAGCTATATTCGGTAATTTTGTGGGGTAAAGAAAAATTAGGTGAATGCAAATCATTAATATGTTAAAGGAACGATTTAAAGCACATAATCATTCCTGAAAAACGTGAAATTGAGGTTTATATCAAAATATAGGTCATTCTACTATAATTAGGATACTTTATTTTTTTATTCCCGATTAAATGAAATAAAAAAAAAGAGTTTTAAAAAAACTTGATAAAATAATGTAAAAGCAACGAACTAGTCACATAACACTTAAAAACCGTTAATCTTAAGCACTACTTATTCCTGAAAATTACAAGTAAAATATAGGCAGAATCTATTTGAAATTTTTGAGTTAAAAGAACTTTTCTGGATTTTGCTTCATTACCAATTATACATTTTAAACCATGAAAATTAATAAGTTCGAATCAAATGTTCATCCTGACAGTTTGAAGTGATTTATAATATTTTCAGACTCGACAATTTTTTGAAGACAGTAAAGGATATAATTAAAATTATATAATAATGTCTGGAACTCATAAATAAGTGGTTTCATTCAGACTTAAGTGGTCTGAATGGTGGATAATCTATAAAATAATAAGATGGCGTAGGTATTCGTTATAATAGTCATGTAAAGTATACTACATTAACTTCTTAATAAATGCGAAATTATTGAGAAAGTTAATATGAAAACTGCGCACAGTGGTTGGAAAACAACATTTTTCGGAAAAAAAAAACCGTGTCAAGCCCGGTTTGTGAGCTAGAGAAAATTAATTTTGATACCACCATAGTAAGAATAAATTTTTTATTCAGATGTATACTTTCAAAAGTTTTCACCTCTAATGTAGCAGGCGAAATTTTGGGATGTCTCTTCCGGAAAGAAAACCTAACATTATTTCTCACCTTTATAAACTACCGAAATAAAAGCTATTTTGTGATTTGACAGTTTATTTTGGGTTAAGTACCAGAAACTGCAACGTGTTCAGGTTTTGAATACGACGAAATTTCTAGTTTTTCACACAAAATAATGAAAGCTAAACAATATAAAGATTTACTAGTTTATACATTAAATGTGCATATATATATATATATATATTTAAATCGATGGAATTTGATGAAATTGATACTGGACCATTTGTACACTAGTGTCAACCGTTTAACTTTGGGCCAAATAGGACGAGCTGTTCTTAAAATATAGATGTGACAAGAAAAATACGTTTACGCGTGCCTAACCGAAATTAAGGGGAAGAAATTGGGCAACATTGATACTCTACTATTATTACACCAGCCTACAACTTTCTTTCAATTTTTGGCTGAATCGGACAAGCTATTTTTGAAATATTGGCGTGTTAAGGAAAATACATTTGTGCTTGTATATACGAAAGTAGTGAATAGAATTTGATATGGTACCACCTAGGTACCAATATGCACAATCTCTGAAAATTTCATTAAAATCGGAATAACGGGTTATTACTCGTTATATGGATTTGACAGCTTCGGTACTGAGGGAGCAATATGCAAATAAGTAATTTCACTTCCAAAATCAAATTGTGCCTACGGACGCCAGGATCTTTTCCCATATTTTAATAGGAGTCTTGTTTTAATAAAAATGTAGATTTTAGACCTGCGGTAGGCTGCGTTCATAAGATATATAGTAATAAAAAACTTTTATTTGATTTTTTTAGATACTTATTCGGGATATTATTTTTAGCTTAAAAAAACTACAAAAATTGATGCGTTTCTTTTTCACTCAATATATTCTATGGTATAGCTGATGCTGAATACAAGAGAAAATCACACCACGAAAAAAAAAAAATGAGTGGCAACAATAATATCGACAATTTTTTCTTGAAAATCGAACATTTTTCCACGATTGGATTTGAAAGGCTTGTTACAGGTGTAAAAATTCAAATATTTCCGATTAAATTGTTAGAATATTTCAGGTAACTTATCTATTTATTAATATTAAAAAAAAAATAAAATCAATTTTCCAAGACCTTGTAAAAATAGTTATTTCCGCCCTCCAACCACTGTGCGGCCCACAGTGGGAGAAAACCTTTTGAGTCGACACACACCAAGTGAGAAAATATTCGCCATAATTGCTTTTATTGTAGCCGAAATTTTTAGAGTAGTTTACCAAAGGTATATAGATTCGACAATCTTCAATCCTCCCCATTTCAGAACAATATTGCAAATCTGAAATATTCAGAATAACACAAATAATTGAATGGGTTAATGGTGTTTTATCTTCTTCCGCATGTAAGGTAAATATTCACACGATTTCCATTTATTATCACAGAAAATAAAGGTACACGAAAAAACTAAATTTAAGCTTGAATTGAACAATTTTTGATTTGACAGAATACCTCATTTTCAAACCCCGGTGTGGCGAACCAGGTATATTATTTCGGAACAGTCATAGAAAACATTTATTCTTCAACTATTCAATGACCGGAAACCACTGAAAATGTTCTAAAGCACATTTTCATTTGATGTTATCTTGTAAATAAATGTGAAACATATTTAAACGAAATTTTATTGAAGTTTAGTCAAATTCATTATCGTTTTGAGCATATTACTTGAAAATGTGAGCAAAAAACGAGACTCTATACCATTTTATGGGTTGTTATTTTAAAGGCTATTTTATATTTGAAGAGGTTCATAACCTTCATAACCCATTTTTACCAGCAAATATCGACCCTTTGGAATGACAAGGTTTCATGAACTCATTCTTTAGTGATCACTTGACCTGCGGTCGTGATATTTTGATATAGTTGTAAAGAACCTTTACAATTACATTGTAATACAATTGTAACATCACTGATAAGCCTTTCCCCTACCTCATATTATGTGAACAACCTCTGATGCTATAAGAAATTTGAATTTGATCATGCACTCTTGTAATTAGGCTATTTCTGCACATATTGTAGCACGGATATTTTCAACTTGTAGTAGAAGTCGGATTGAACCTTGTCTCACTAAAAACTCATTTTCATCGATTTTATTGGAACCGAAGTCATTCCTAAGGGTCGAAATATCTAATTACTATTAGATTTCAATTATTTTCAGTTAAATATTAATTATTAATGTTAGATTTCAATTAGTATCGACACCAAATTTAGCCATTTTAAAGCAGTTTACATTCGATAATAAATAATGTAAAAAGATTTTTTAGTTATCCATAAAAGTTTGTTAAGAAAGTATGAATGATACTAAAATAATTGCATACCAACCAATTTAAACCTAAAAGGTATCGTAGAAAAGTTTTTAAAAAATACAATATTAAATATTTGTTTCAATTAAGCATGCTAATTTCCATTACTTGGTCAGTTATATTTAAAATTCTTTATAAAAATTGGTCATAATTAAAATCTACAATCTTATCTAAGCATTCCAAGCTGAACCCCCAAAATATCATACAACTTGGTCTATAATTCCGAACTTGAAGAATTTTTATCATCCAAATTAAAATTGTTTAATAATCATATTTTTCCCATTATCCATATAATCCTCAATGAAGAAAGTTAAAAGCGTTTATTCCCAAATAAACTGACACTTTGACTGTCCAGAGGCTCCTAGAAGCTCGGAATTTTAAATTTTTTTTTTTATCACTCTATTAGCATCTAGGTCCTCTAGAAGCTGAGTAAATATTGATATTTTTAAAGTTTAAAAACAGAAAGTTATGACAAAAATAGTGAAACTCGCTAACCAAATTAGATTGTGCGGCGCTCTTTGACACTGTTATAAACTTATTCAGGCTTAGTTACATGAACGTGATTTTTTTTTCTTTTTTTTTTTCCCCATATTTGGAAAATAACAGTTTATTTGAGAATAAACTGGCATCGAGATTTATTATTAAAAAAAAAGACAATTGGAGTTCTGGTAATGGCCAGGTACTCCAATTGTGACCATAGTGGGGCTTTAGCACTGTCACTGAGCCTCCACTAGCTTTTAGCGCAGGTGACGCAGCGAGGGAGAAGCACTGGGATCTCCTGATATCCTCAGGTCAAGTGTAAATATTGTAAGTGATGATTGAAGTGATGTTAGCATTTTTTTTTTTTTAAATAATAATATTTGATTCCAACCCTTCTCATAAAGTTAAGTTCCCATACAAACAATAGATATATCTTTTGTTATGGAGCAATCACACATTTACTTGTATGACTGCAACAAGTAAATGCAATTTCTGGAGTAGAATATTAAAATATATTTAGTTATAATAAAACTTCAAATGTTGTAAAAAAAAAAAAAATCCTTCAAATTTATACTTTTTCCTCTTTTTTTTTTGTCTCGTGTATTGCTGAATTTGAAATTTTTATTTCGATCGCAATTTTTCCATTAAATTTAATCGCAATCAAAAATTATTAAAAGCAATTTTAGATAATAACATTTTAAATAAAACTAAAATGTTTTAAAAATTCAGTTTTCTAAATATAAATTTAAGAAATTTTCTAATGCCTACCTTATTAGGCGATTTTTTATAATGTTGATAAGGTATGAATAAGTAAATTTTCCACTACAACATTGTAGACTGTAATATTTGTCATTAAATATTAAAATATTTTTAAAAAAATCGAAATCTAAACTAGTGGAATTTCCCCTACCCATATACTCTGTGGGGAATTTGCCTATATTGTTACTCCAAAAGTATTTTTTAGATCTTAAGGAATATATCAAATATCCGAAGATATGAAATATAAGATAATTCCTATTCCTCAACGGTCGTGCATTGCTTTAACAAAGTTCAGCTAACGGATTGTGCGACGGGGATGAAAGAGCTTTCCTCAAGAAGTACTGATAAGACACCTTGCCGAAGGATTTTCCCACGCCGGGGGGGCGGAGGCTGCATCTGCCAGAGGAGCAGGTGCTGATGCAGTCTGTCACTAGCAGGAAACCCTTAGCAGCCACAATAAGCTACCATCCCGGCGCACAAATTTAAGTCATAATGCAGCCCTTTTGGCGACCGCTACGGCTCTGGTTTGTAAGGAACATGGATCACGTGGTTAACATACTCTTTGCAGAACGAGAATCTCTTTGGAATACGCACAATTGGGCATGAACAAATCAAAGATAATGACTAATTCATAAAAATGAGCAGTATGAAGCACCGTAAAAGAGGGTAACTTTGCACCTGATTTTGGATATTTTTTACTATTCTGTGTTTTTGACCCATTTACAGAAGTTAGGAAAGTAAAATTTATTTCTCAGCTTCATTGGAGAATAAATGAAAGAGAAGACCCTACTTTTTTCTATGTGTTTGCTTCAATAATAAAAAAATGGAGCAAGCTTTAGTGGTTGTTAAAGAGAATTCGAATCGTTTTCAAAAACACCTGGGAATAGACAGCGTGTGCAATTTATGGCTGTCACCATCAATGAGAACCACATAGAACGTAAGAATAAAACAAAAAGAAAGAAAAATTCTCGTTTTTCAAACTTAATGTATGTTTTTCCTTGAAATAGAACATGATTAAAATAATAATAAAATAATCATTCAAATAAGAAAGAAATTTTTCATCGACATAATTCCAAACCAAAATAATTCTAAATTATGTAAATTTCATTTTAATTTACAAAAATTATTTATTACACTTTTGATGGCTCAAAAATCCAACTCAGAGACTAAACAATTTTCTTATAAAAACAATTTTATCCAAACCAATACATCCTCATCTTTACTAGTTACCCTTAGTTATTCTTAAGGAAGAAGTTGGTCGGAGGGGAGGGGAGGGGGGCGCGGTCAAAGACTAACACATGTATAAGTTAAACTTATTACCCGTAGTTTCAGAAATTGCGACAAAGAAGAATATTAATAACTAAAACTGGTATTTGCATTTTTATCAGTGGTAAGTCGTTTTAGTTTTTTAAAATACGGTTTTAAAATTGCATAAAAGAGCAAAATGCGTTGTGAAGAAAAATTATTGTGATGAAAATAATTGAACTTTGCAGAAAGTTACACAATTTTTTCAAAATATTTGAGATTTTTTTGTTTAAAGTGGTTAAAAATATTTCGAAATTTGAAGTCTAATATAATATACACACACACACACACATATATATATATATACACACACACACACACACATATATATATATATATATATATATATATATATATATATATATATATATATATATACATACATATATATATATATACTCATATACATATATATATATATATATATATATATATATATATATATATATATATATATATATGTATATATCTTTAAAGTAATTATAGAAATGAAATGTAATTCAGATTTTATTTTATAACGCCCCTACATGAATTCCCGCTAATATGAAAAAGAAGACACGTTCCCACGCAATGATGTCAAGGCTTCTGAGCGAAAAAAAAATAAAATAACCAAAAAAAAAAGAACAATTTCTTAGAAGAAGACCGACAGGATTCCAAAACTAACGATTTACCTATTTTAGAGTATGCGCTGTTAACGAGATGCAGAACGAAGCCACAAAAAAATACGCATCGCGTAACTGCTGGAGAACAGTTGTATTTTAAAATAAAACTGTAACAAGTCAAACAAATTTGACGTTTGAAATAAAAAAATACCTTATACAAGTTATCTCCAAACATTTATTTGTAAATGGGTTCAAGAAACTATTTATAAAATTGCAAGGAAGCCTGTGATAATCAGTTGAAATTAGATGAATGACATCTTCAAGCGCCATTTTATCAAAACTACAGCTTATATTTTAACGTCCTGTTATAAATATTTCAGCTTTTTCTATTGAAAGGCCTAAGAATTTCATACGACAGAGGAATGGGGGTTGAGTTTATATTTTGTTCAAATTCATAACGCAACATATATTGATGAATATTTAATTATCAATAAAGCTAATTTTATGGATTTTATTATATTTTCCACCCATTTATTCCAATTACTATGCAAATCTGCGGAATGACATGTGTGACTTTTCATAAATATAGTTCAAATCTCTTGTAATATCGAAGGTATTAATAATATAATCGTAAATCTCAACCGCAACTAATCGCCAGGATTCGACAAGATTAAAGCTAAAGATGTCAAAGAAAATTCACAAAAATTCATTAAAACCATTACAGAATTGTTTTGTTGTTTTTATTAAAAAAATAAATTGATATCCCAAATTAATATATAATACAGCATAATATATATATATGGTGGGAGAGACAGAGGAAGACTAAGTCAGTGAGGCCTTTTAGAGAGGAGACATCGACTGTAATAAGAGGAGTGAGCTGAGAGTGAACAGAACCACTTGGAAGTAGCTCTATAAAAAGGAACCTCACACAGCACAGCGGTTGAGAGGGATGGATATATATACATATACATACATACATATTCCATCTATGTCAATTCCATCACAATCTTCGTATAATATTATACGAAGATAGTGATGAAATTGATATTGGATCATTTATACAGTAGTGACAAACTTTCCTCCGATTTCGGGCCAAATCGTAGGTTCTATGCCGTCGCTTGGATTTGACTACAGGCAGACGAACACGAGACCAAATTTGCGTCGAAAAAGGAAATTTTCAATTTTCAGGTTATAAAATGTTTTCAATTCCTGAATGAATAGAAAGATTTCCTATCTTCGGCAGTGAGAAAGCAAAAATAAACATCGTTACACATAAGTCGGTTTTTCTGAGTACAAGGAACATGTATGGCAAATTCGATGAAAAGCAAACGACATGTTTGGTCGTAATCGCATAACGAACAGAGAGACAGACATACGAAATGCTAAACCGTCGTGTTGAAACAGTATCCTTACCGAGCATAAGGGTAAACTAGTCATTAAGGGATTTTAATTTTATTTTCACGAATCTAATCCAATCAAAACGCAAATCTGTGGAATTCGAGTGAGACATTTCATAAACCTCTTTCGTTCAAATTTCACTCTAAAAATCACTAGTCTACATGATTCTATTACAGATGCAAAACATAATTCAGAATAGTCACAGAACACATTATAGAATTATTAATTTTTTTAATTAAAAAAATAATTTAACCTTCTAAAAATTATTTAAATATCAAATTTGGTTTTCCCTTCACCATTGGTACCAAAACGAAAAAATAAATAAAATAAAATAGAAAAATAAGGGGGTGTCCGATGCCTTTAAGAAAAATGCAAAATTTTAAGAAAACCGAACAATGCAAATTCCTTCAAGGCGCGAAAATAGTCAATATTTACAAAGCCTTAGTAACTATACAACTATAATTATTCAATGAAATGGAAATTAAATGAAAATAACAAGTATTTAGCAACCATGATTACTTAACTTACAACTATAAAAGAATTAATGTACAATGTACTCCTTCAATTAAATACCTCGAGGTGTTATTTAGATGGCAAGCTCTCTTTCACTCGACATTTGAATCTATATGTTAGGTCGAGAATCTTTGAATCTTTTGTATCAGGAGTAGGATTTTTTGATATATTCTAAACGCTTTTTTTATTGCAGAATGCTTTCACCCAATTTCAGAAATTTTACGGTGCTGCCTGGATTGCAACCAGCCGAACAAACTACGCCTATACTCAAAGTAAATTCCGAAAAGTAGTAATTGACTTCCAACATAAAAAAAATAAATAAGAAAAATAATACAAAGTTGCTGGAATAAAACTTATAAGTGATTCTATAACAAATAGGGGTTATAAAATTTTTTTTTTATCTTACAATCGAAAAATTTCATAGAACCTAATCCATAGTACATCATCTAAGATAAAATGTTTAATATAGATCTTAACTTAGTTTAACTAAATTCCAACCTCAAGATGGATTTGATACAAATAAATAAATTGTAAACAGAGAGTGTAGACCATGATTTGGAAGGAGATGAAATTTATTTACTATCTTCAGCACCTATATACATACTAGGAGGGAAAGGAGATATTTTATTTGGAACAAAATTCCAATTTGCGGTTTTTAAAACATCTAAGAGCTTCAGAGCCCCTCGAGTCCATAAACCCATTATTATGGTTATGGCAAGGAATATTTATTGAACGGGAGTACCGATTGTTGATTTTTGTTTTGGTTTTGTAGGGTTTCTACCTCTGTTGCATGTGTACCATATCGGGAACCCTAAGTGCAATAGCAAAAAAACATGTTTAATCAATAGACTTTAACATCACAAGCGCTCTAACGATTTCATGGAACATGCCTCACTTTTTCACCTTAAAGTCCTTAAATACACCACACCATAAAGAAAAAGGAGGAATATAGTCATAGTTATGACTAAAAGGAAACTTCATTTGCGCATCACCAAAAAAAAAAATACATATTATGGTAAATTATCCAATGGTAATTTAAAAGGCAATTAAATGCCCTCCAAATAAAAAATAATCTAAATCGTACCATTATTACTAAAGATATAGTGCATTAAACTTTATACATACGATATTTATAACACTGTGTTACTGATTACATGCATTATTTCATATAACATTGCATTACTACATATAAATACAATTTAATATTATATTTTATTGTTATAGAAGTCCTATTCCAAGCTCCCTCCTCTTGGGCCGAGGCCAGTGGCATTTACATTCTGCAAGACATTGATTCCTTCTCATTCTGGTTTATTGTTCTGAGTATTTATTTTCAAAATTTTAAAGAGCGGCATTGGGTTTCTATCAATATAAAAAAAAGTAAGAAACAATACGAAACCTTGGCCTCTGTAAGGACCGTGCTTTATAGACATTTTTAATGAAATAATTAATTTCAATTCTGCTTGTAAAAAATACATTTAACATTTTAAAATGTGTTAAAACTCTATTTTAATACAAATACATTTTGCAATTTCTTTTTTAGCTACTGTATACTCGCAACTGTCAAAAGATAAGAAAGACAATTAGCAAATATGATGATAACCAAAGACAGTCATGGCATTTTAGGCATGGGACCATACAAGATACATGTCCACCAGTTTATAACGCTGAAGACTAATTCTCTTTGACATTAAATTGTCTGCCTGACTTAACAAGACTTGAACGTAACATTCGAATCAAGGAAGGCTTGGAGATCAAATGTCAAAATTTGACTCTGAAACCACTGATGAAATTACTATTAATCTCTTTTCTCCAAATCGTCCAATGAAAAATTTGGTTTTCATATTCGTCGCGTTGAAACTCACTTGTTGAGGCCATTGTGTTAAAGTCATGAATTCCTGAACCTCAAGTGTCAACTCCTTGCGTCATTTGGGAATAGGTATTCCAGACTTGCACCTCGCCTAGTGCGCGTCAAAACGACAAATATGAACATTGCATCCTTTCAAACTGGATAGTTGGACATGGTAGGGGCGATATTGCTACCTAGAAAGAAGATAGGCAATACTCCAAAATTAAACCCATTTTCCAAGTAAATGCTTGGAGGTAACATGTAAGGTATTTTTTTATTCCAAACATATTTTTAGACCCAAATTGTTTTGGGATTTGCGACAGTTTTGATTAAAAAAGAACGGCTCTCCAGCGGTCACACGATGAATATTTTTTGTAATTCTCTTCAATGTAAAAGAATAATCATCTCTTTGATTATGATTACACGAAAATTGTAAAATCGTTAATTTTTTAGTTGTGTCTGTCTTCCTCCTAGGTAGTGATGTACGTCGTACAAAAACGTTGACTGTATGGATTAATTATTCAGTAATACATCAAACATATTTTATGATACTTTTTTTTTTCAAACAATATTTACAGTTCGATATTGTTTCATTATAAATCACACTAAGAATTTTTTTACTCAATTCGTTTCAGAAGTTATGAGCAAAATGTCAGAGTTTTGTAATGATTTTATCGACAAAACATTAAAACCGTCGCCTCTTTCAGGCATGAATTCAAAATTATTATATTGATCCCACAGCAAAATGGGATAACAACCAACTCTTTTTCAAATTCAAAAACAGAGTTATGAGAAAAGAGAACGCAATGGTGGCAGAGAAGGAGAACTCCCTAAAACTGGCTCATCAAATGTGTCATAAAATTTTTTATGACCGTCTGAGAGTCGAGGCCGACTCGGGGTTTGCAAGGCGAAGTTGGACTTTCACTAAAACAACTTCACCCTCCAAGACATTTGCTCGAGATGGAAAGAAATATGAAGAACTGGAGAGTGCTGGCCCCTACAAATATATTAACTTGTATCCAAAGGGGAGTTAGAAAAATGGATAGACTAACATATAGGTGTCAAAAAAATAACAAAGTTATAACGCAAATTCAAGGAATGAATAGCAGCCTTCAGAAATCCAAGATCAACCGAAAATAAAATAAAAGCACACCTTTATATCCCTTACAATGATATGATTACAAATTGATAAAGAGGAATAAAATATTTTTGTTTTTTGTCCTGTCTGCCATAATTGCCTTGGTTTGTAAGGACGTTAAATCCTAAATAAAAAAGTTAGCAATAACCTAAAAAGTTTATAACATTGCCCATTAAACATGCCATAACAAAAAATTCATTAAAAAGTAAATGATTGGAAACCCTTAATTGTAGAAATGTAAAAAACAAAAACTAACCAAAATATTACTTTAGAATGACAATGTATCAAACCTCTTCTGATTAGGCGTATTTCACACAAAAATAAAGAATCCAGAGAAGCATTATTTATATTCAAGAAATAATAGGAGTCCTCAAAACACCTGAAATATGCATCGTAGTTTAAAAAAGTATAAACAATTATGATTATGATAAAAATTTTAGAAGAAACATAGATTATTAATCAAGGATGGAATAAATATAACCAATCTACCAGTGGTATTTTTAATATCCCTCAAACGATAAAAAAATGGTCAGTGCAGTGCTTATCTGAAAATTTGTGGAATTGAGAACATTAGGTTTGAATTAGGGTTGCAGAAGTAAGGTAATTAAATTGGTGGTATTTTGTATCCCTGATTAGTGAGATCAGCAATTCAGTCAGGTATTGTCAGCATTAAGAAGGGAATAGAAAAGCAAACTTTAAAATGCAACATCCTCCGAAAAAAAAAACTTCCAGATACGCCAATCTGGCATTGCATCGACGGAATCTGGTGACATCTACAGAATTCATAATTACTTAGTATATGCGCAAGTGACCCTGTTTGTTGGGACACATTACTAACAGCAGGGGAAGGCAGTCCGCCGGAGACAATGGGAGGTACCGTTTTGAAGAGCAGACCTCTGAAGAACTTAACATTACTGTGAAGAAAGCTGGACGACGAAAAGATAAATAAGTCATGCAAGGAGTAAAGGCCTAGCACTTCATAAAAAGCTCTAAAGATGCAAAGATGAGATAATGGACAGTTTTACTCAAGAACTTAAAACAAGCTTGATCGAAACTATTTGGAGCGTGTTTTCCATCAATGACCTCCACAACCTCATTACAGCAACAAACGATACTCTCTGAAAAAGTGGATAAACATGAAAAAAGGGCATTTTACCAGAGAAAAAACGACTGAAAAGACATCTACATAAAGCAAGCGTAAGTAATAACAGGTAAAATAAGTTCGTTACGGACCAAGATTTTCAGGGATCTGAACCAGATTTTTCGTAAGCGCCAAAGATTCTTTTTCACCGCATGTTTCAATTTTTAATATGAAAGTTTTATATAATTAAAAAAAGACTATTTGAGATCAACAATGAGCCAAAAAAGACTAAATAGTTTAAGAAAAAGAATAGACTTCAATGATATCAATAACAAGTTTGCCCAGACAAAAGTACACAAAATAAGGATTAAAAACTGCAAAGCGAACTTCTTCAATTTTGGTAATTAAAAATTGAATTAACATTCGACTATTTTGTATATTTGACTATATTGTATATATTATTTGACTTGTTATAAAAGGTACTTTTCAAAATAAAGATCTTTAAGCTTTGGTAGTACTATCTAGATTAATTTTAAAGTAATTTCAAATGCAGTATTATCTTTTGTCATATAGTAGCAAGTTAAAATATTAATAATGAACTACTTTCATAACTTCCAGACATCTTATATGAAAAAAAAAAAAAAAAAAAACGAAAGCAGTAGAACTCCGTCACAAAAGTCGTATTTTCACTTTAAAAAAATATATAAAAACGAGGGAGTAAGAAAAAAATGGAGAACCACAAAAGACGTTCTTTAAAATACCGAAATTTACACGTACTTTTATTATATGTTCTGCCTCTCCGCTGACTTTCGATACACCAAGTCCTACATAAAGAATTTCAGCTCAACGGAAAACCCAGGGGGAGGCGGAAGGGAACCAAGTCGAGACCCCTAAACGATACTTCTCAAACACCAACTCAATTCACATACAAATTTTCAGCCCTATAAACTAATATGGCGGAGCTGTAGGGATGCGCAAAACTTAAAAAAACGCCGAAATTCAGGTAAACATACCGAAATTTTGACTGGAATTTATCCATTCTTTAATGGTATCGTTCTGCCTGAAATAAAGCCCTACATACCGAATTTCAGCTCATTTGACCCAACACGCTGTTACGCGGATATATATAAATCAGACATCTCCAAATATTCCATAATCATGCTCTAGGGGCTATGAAACCTATCGGTTTCATAGCCCCTAGAGCATGATGATCTATCGAAAACGCAGTCCCGCCGCTCACCGCCGACCTTCGACCCATTGCAAAAGTCTATTTTTTTCGGGGAAAACGACTAAAAGCATGACTAATTATCGAACATATATAGTTTTACATTGTAGACTAATTTTGTTTGTAATGTATGCAGCATTTTTAAAATGTTAAGTGAAAATAGAGTAGGAGTATTAAATAACTCCTGATGGAGGGCGTGACAGAAGCGGACCACCGAGAGACTGAAAACCTTGCAACGCCACTCCTTCTAAATAAATATTGAATGCTACTAGTAAATAGTTCTTGTAATTAAATATTTCAGAACTAATATACCAAATTGTAAGTACTCGTTCGTTTCCTTTCAGTAAACGGTAAATACATATTCTCCCATTCACAATTAATTGAATCTGGAGTTTAAAAAAAACATTATTATTTTGTGATGTTATACTAAATTAAGTTTTATCGATCACTGTAAAAAAAAACTGACGATTGACGATCACGCTGCTACAGCAATTCATATTAACAGAAACATAGTTACTAATTTCTAGAAAATACCCAACAATATGCGGGTTTGCACATTCATATTATAAAACTAGAAATTTAATTTTCAATCCGATTTCTTATTTATCTACACCATATTTAAACAAGTACACTAAAATTCTCAAAAACACAAAATCATATATCGTTAAACATAATATAAATACATATGTATCACTGGAAAAAAATATCGAGAATAACTAATATGGTAGGAAGCTTAGAAACAACAAAAATATCAATTTATTAAAAATACCTGAGCGAATAAACGCTTTTATATATATATATATATATATATATATATATATATATATATATATATATATATATATATACATATATTTAAAAAAACAACTTCACATTCAATTTTCTATGAGGCAGAAACATATTTGAAAGAAGTGGAGATGTCCACTATGCAAGAGAGCTCCTCAATTTTTATCGATATTTTCGCAAACCAGATGACTCATTTTTGCTTTCCAGAATACCAGCCAAGATCAAAGACAGTTCTAAAATACGGACATTATTGCAATACACGTTGTGATAATTTCAGACAAGGCAACAATATTAGTTCATTATTTAAATAATATATTCTAAAATATTCGGTCATTATCAATTTATTTAAAGGTTCAACAAAATCAAAAATCAGTTCATATTTTTCATTTCCACGAAATTTAATGAATGACGAACACTGAATTTGCATCATTGGTCCTTGGCTATTGAAGGAAAAAATAATTGGCAGAAATGTATTACGGATTAATACCTTCCCTGCTATCAGATTTCAAAATATAACTCATTTGCTGCAACAACGTCATTACTCGAAAATTGTGATTTTTTGGTCAATACCATAGGAATAATAACAATGATATTGTAGTCAATTCAAATTTTACTAATAGGGTTTGTGGCCAATTTTTAATATTGTTTAAAAGTTTCACTGAAATTAAGACTGCATTTAAAACTTTAAATGCAACATATAAAAACGCTGCAAATTATTAAACATATTATTATTATTTCCACTTAGTAATATTTAAAAAATATCTATTCTGTCCAAGTAAAAAAAAAAAAATAAGCAGTAGACATCCAAGGAAAAGAAATTTGAAGCTTGTCCTAAGATGAATACCGTGAGAGTGCTGAACTATGTCAATGCAAGTAGGCTGTGATGTATAATGATACAGAGGAAATTTTTTTATATAGGAAGTTTTTTTTTATTTTAATGCCTTGTTACGGTGATTGCAAAACACCTTACATTTCCTCTCTATCATTATAAATGGCCGAGTTATGGGTATATAAGATCTTTAATCGATAATTATACAGATTTTTTGTTTTTCATTTTTTTTTAATGCATTGTTACGCTGATTCTAAAATACCTTACATTTCCTCTCTATTTTTATAAATGGCCGAGTTATGGCCTTATCAGATTTCTAATCGGCCGCCATTTTGAAACAAACAGACGGATGGTGAAGTCGAGATCCGAGGATCATCCCGGGATGACCTGTTACATTGGTACCGAATCTCAAGAAAATCGGTCCAGTAGTGTCGGAGAAAAGCCGGATTTTTTTTTTATTCGATATTTGGATTCTACGTATCTTGAAAGGTAAAACCTCAAATTTTGAGAGGGGGTTACTAAAAAATTTTTCCTTAGTCGATTCCAAAGGTCTATAATTGAAAATAATAAAACAAAATCGTGAATTTCAAGTTATGACGTTATTGCAGCAAATGGATAACAAGAACCTACTACCCTCTTTATGTGCGAAATTATGAAAATTATTTTGTAACGTACCAACCAAGTTGCATAATTCTAGAAATGGTTTACTTTTACCATTTTTGAACATAAAAAATGACAAATCTCTTAGCAGAAAGTACTAATCAAACTAAAACGGCGAGAATATAACAATCATATAATTGATTATTAACAATTTGAAACGTATACAACTAAATAGTTATTATTAGATGCCTAAACAGCTTACCTAATATATAATAGGATTATGTCGATCAAGAACATAGTATTATAAAAAATAAAGGCTTTTGAATCCAGATGGAAAATCATCTATATTTTAAAATTTAAAAATGAAATAGTTAACAAAAAAGCTAGTGGACATTAATAAATAATTGTCCACGCTTTTAAACCAATCCATTCTGATAGATAAAATAATTAATCAATTAGATTTCTGATTCCATTTCTATTAAGTACCTAATAATAAAAGCGGAGGTTCTTATAATCTCTTTTTTTTCTAATATAATTTTTAACAACAAAATCGTTTAAGGACCATGATCCTTTAAAACTGGATTTAAAAATACTGATAAATGTACTATTAGTAACCATATAAAAAAATTAGCATGACTTATAGATTATATTATCAACAAACTTTATTTGGTTTTGATATTCAAGTGGAAAATGATAATAAAAGTTTTTATGAAATTCAATTTCGGAAACACTATGAACTTACAGGATCTACACAACACAACCTTTAAAGTTCTTGATAAAACATGAGCAGACAGAAAATAAATAAATAAGCCCATGTGTTGCAGAGTATTTTAAAAGTGTTCTAAATAAATCAGTCAAAGAATAAGAATTTAATTTCTCATGTCCTAGTGGTGCACCTTCAGTTTCAAAATAGGTTTAAAGAATGAGATAGATGTCCTAGCTGACAGAAAAAAATTCTATTAATTTGGCTTTCTAGTTTTCAAAAAAACATCGTCAAATAAAAAAAAAAATAACTTTAGGGATTACAGATTTTTTATTTAAAAACGAAAATGAAAATCCCAATGAACCATGATACGAAGTAGGAAGTTGCTAGAGATATTTAAATTAAATATGAAGTCAAAGAGCCTTCACAAATGCAATTTACATAAATAAAATACTAGAAACAAAATAATCTGATTATTAATTTTTCCAATAAAATAAATTTAACATGAACAAGGATGACAAGCTAGACTCTTTCCGTTTTCGTAATATATATATATATATACAGGGTGTCAATACTTTAGGGGATTATTCTAGAAGTCATTTGTAGTTAAATGGCGCAAAAATGAAATTTCTATCTTAACCTATCGAAGAGATATCCTATTTTTTGTGTATTTTTAAAAATACACGATTTTTTAATGAAAAACTGTAATTATTTAATTTCTGGTTGATGTATCGTAAAAAACGAGGATATTTAAAAAAACTACATTAAATTTCCTATAAGGAACCCCCCCCTTTAAAATTTTATTTATTCACACAAGCGTTATACAGTAATTAATAGCAGTTAAAAATTTAAAAATTAGTATTTTCTGATTGTGTTTACACTTTTCTAGCACAGCCAATTTTAGGCGCAGAGACTTTTGCCTCTGGGTCAAAAGTTGCATCGATTCATAAGCTTTAAAATAATACCCCATTCACCTAGATAAATAAAGGTTTTGTGTAAAAAACTTTAATTTCCAATTCCAAAACCATAATTACGCTAAATTTATCGGTGGCTTAGAACAAAGAGTGAACACACTGAGAACATAATACAAAGAAGGAGATTTTTTTTTCTTTTTTTTTAACAATAAAATGAGTGGAAAACCTATTTAGTCACCCACATATTGAAATTTCCATACTTACATAGATAAATTAGAATTATTTTATTTATTTATTTATTTTTTCATTACGATATTAACCTTGAAGAGGCTCACAGCAAGATGAGCAAAATCTAGGTTTACAATAATGTGACATGGTCCAACCCAAAAGAACTTTTATTGAATAATAATAATTATAATAATAATGTTTCTAATACTTTCATGTCTAAAGATAGATCAAAGGTAAGCTCATACCTTTACTCAACCAATCCTGTCCGTGCTTGTCTAGCTCGAGACTCGCTCCCAGTATCAAATGGCCATTCATTATCACTTTACTAGTGGTGAGGTGCACTTGCTTCCAGCAACATGCCTAATTTTTTCACAACTGAAGAATACGCTGATATTGTGTTTGTACATGGCTTTGCCGATGGAAATGCCTCGGAATCTGTCCGTGAATATGGTCGTCGTTTCCCAGACAGACGGTTGCCGGATCGCAGAACGTTTTCTTCTACTTTTCGTACCCTGAGGGAGACCGGATCGCTGCTGAAACAGCCTGGGATGTCCAGGATGCTGAACGTGAGGAAGAGATGCTGATTTTTTTTTATGAAAACCCCTCTTCTAGTGTTCGTGAAGAAGAAGCACAGCTTGGGATCTCCCACAGCTCAGTGCACCGAACTTTAGTCGGTGACGGAAGACATCCCTTCCACCTCAGCCCGGTTCAAGAATTGCTGGATAGAGACATGGCGGCCAGGAGACAATTTGCGAATGTTTTGCAAACCAGTGCCAGGAAGACCGCTGGTTTCCTAGACGTGTTTTGTGATCTGATGAAGCAACATTTATGCGTGGGGGGCTTTTTAATGCCCGCAATACTCATGTCTGGGCGGAGGATAATCCCCATGCTGTTAGGCCATCCTCCTTCCAATACCAGTTCAACATAAATGTATGGATGGGATTGGTAGATAATCGTCTAATTGGCCCGATAATATTGCCCAGACGAATGAATGCGGAATTATTTAGGGAACTTCTGGAAAACCAGTTGTATCCTCTTTTTAATCAGCCTGAAGATCCCCTGCCTGACATCAATCGCACATGGTTCCAAATGGATGGATGCCCGGCCCACAGTGGGAGAGAAGTGACGGCTTGGTTGGATAACAACTTCCCAAACCGTTGGATTGGTGGATATGGACCTATTCCATGGCCCGCTCGATCCCCCGATCTTACTCCTCTCGACTTCCACGTATGGGGAACGTTGAAGAGCAAAGTTAACTCCGAGCCTGTAGCATCAAGGGAGGAACTCCTTGCCAGGATTGAAGAGCAGAGCAATATCAATATCAGGGCGAGATATTCTGCGCAAAGCCGTTGATTCGGTTAGATTACGGGCTCATATGTGAAGATATTAGGCAGGGGGGGGGGGGGCATTTTGAGCATTTAATGGGCCAATAAATTAATTTGAATATTTCAATATTGATTTTTTTTTTTTTATTTTAAGAATAATATTCTTATTCATATTATGTATTATTGTTAAAAGTTTCCCTAGAAGTACTTATACTTTTCATAAACAAGTTTTTTTACTTTTCGTGTTTTGTATTTTTTTATTGTAAATAAATTTTTTTATTTTATTGTTTCTTTTAAAAGAGTAGTAATTGGAATTAGTATTATTAGGTACCTACATTTCAGACATTTTTATTTTAAAGTGTATA
This sequence comes from Rhaphigaster nebulosa, assembly GCA_948150685.1. NCBI lineage: Eukaryota > Metazoa > Arthropoda > Insecta > Hemiptera > Pentatomidae > Rhaphigaster > Rhaphigaster nebulosa. Next base: position 48,856,877 of record OX411308.1, on the reverse strand, counting down.
AAGACATTATGTATCTAGATATATATTACTTATAATAATTTGTAAGAACTAAATTTATGATTATGTCTTAAATTTAATATTTTTCATAAAACAATTTTTAAAAAATCTGCTTATTTTTATTATGTTCTAGGATTGTTCGCTCATAAAAAAAATAATCCTTATTTACCTTTGTAATAATTATTGTGATGCGCCATGAGAAAAGGGAGCTTAGGGTGAACAAATGAAAATCTATTTCTTCCCACTAATTTTTAGAAGAAACGAATCAAATGAGCCCTTCTGTAGCTCCCTAGGGGCAAAAATCTCAGAATTATAACGATTTGAAGTTTAATTTTTACAAATTATAATTTTAGAAAAAAGCAAGCTCCCATTGAAAAACAGTCCGGTCTAAAGCGGAATTTCTCAAAACAGCGCTCTTACACAATGCTTGAGAGTGACCAACGTCAAAAATAGTATTTAACATGTAGTTTAGATGTTCAGAAATACATTTACTAGAAAAAAGTTTTTATGCTCTAGTGAAAAATTTGGGTCTTCATCCTAAGCTCCCTTTTCTCGTGGCGCGTCATATGTGAGTGACTAAATAGGTTCTCCAAACATTAGATTGTTATAATAAAATAAAAAAGAAAAGCAAAAAAAACCCCCTACTTTGTATTATGTTGTCAGTGTGTTCACTCTTTGTTCTACGCCGCCGATAAATTTAGTGTAATTAAGGTTTTGGAATTGGAAATTAAAGTTTTTTACACAAAACCTTTATTTTTTAGGTGAGTGGGGTATCGTTTTAAAGCTTATGAATTGATGCAACTTTTGACCCAGAGGCAAACCTCTGGGCCTAAAATTGGCTGTGCAAGAAAAGTGTAAACACAATCAGGAAATACTAATTTTTAACTGCAATTAATTACTGTATACCGCTTGTGTGAATAAATAAAATTTTAAAGGGGGGTGTTCCTTACAGGAAGTTTAATGTAGTTTTTGAAACTATCCTCGTTTTTTACGATACATCAACCAGAAATTAAATAATTACAGTTTTTCACTAAAAAATCGTGTATTTCTAAAAATACGCAAAAAAATAGGATATCTCTTCGATAGGTTAAGATAGAAATTTCATTTTTGCGCCATTTAACTACAAATGACTTCTAGAATAACCCCCTAAAGTATTGACATCACGAGGTGGGACACCCTGTATATATATATATATATATATATATATATATATATATATATATCCCACAGTAGATAGCATCGTCAGCCTGATGCTGCTTTCACAGGAGTGTTGGATGGCAGGCCAGCGCCTAGCGGCACAGGTCATCAAGAAGCTGAGGAAGGAGGAGAAGGAGAGGCGCGACTAAATAGTGACAGCCTAAAACAATGAGGCGGCACACAGCCAATCACCCTCCATGAAGTAATGCCTAACGGTGGTCCCGTGGAGGGTGGGAAAGAGGTGTAGGGAGGTGGTTTTAGTGGGTAGAAATCCCACACGCGAATAGGTACGGGCCTATCCGTGTCTTTTGAAGATTTCCACCCACCCTCGTAAAAAAAAAAAAAAAAAAATATATATATATATATATATATACACACACACACACAATATATATATATATATATATATATATATATATATATATATATATATATATATATATATAAAATATAAAATCTGAGTTTAAAACACTAAATTAATTTCAGCGAAATTATCACTACAATATAATATTACGGTAGTATAGATCCCTTTTCCGGCTCTCAGGAGCGATGGAGTTTGATGAATGAGGTATCAAAAGAAAGGAAATTTCATGGAGATGTGACGAATTCCAATTTTGTTTCATCAATTCTTACCAGGGCTTAAATAAAAGTAATGAAAAAGGTTTCAAAGATTCGACGACTGGGAGTCGGCGGATCGAGACGGGATAAGTTGGATTTTAAACATTTTGACCCGGGCATCAACGTATTTGACCAGCGTTTTAAAGCTAAAAACCTACCTTTCTCGAGATATCGCAAGGTAAAGGTCCGCACGGGCGCTATGCCATCTTGCGTTCGTGCCGTTGTCATGGCAACTTTATATCAATTGAGTCTGTTTACAAAAACTTTTAATGAGTGGGAAATTATATATTGTTTCCCATGTCCGGCCCAAAGGGCACTGTAAAATATGAATACTACATATAGAAAATGGTATAGCTGAATCTAATTGTCTAACTGCTAAATTGAAGAGATGTTTTCCAGAGGGGTAAGCTAATTATGAACTGTAACTCCAACATAGTCATTACAAGCTCTGTAGCTTCACCAAATGTGTGTGTTAAATAAACTTGTTTGGTAATATAATGTTTACTCGAATAAATATGTTTCCCTAATATCGCTTATACTTCTAATAAATTAAGGATAGGTATCTAATGCGAGAGTTCTCCCTCGGATATACTAGTCATACAAAAACATAGGAAGTTAAAAATTAATAAAAATATCTGGTTTGTACACCGCAAGACTTCCTTGTACGCCTATTAAACTATAAATCGGTGGCTCAAAAAGTGATTCAGAAATTTGGTTACTAGTTCCGGCATATAGGATTATCTCAAAAACGACATACGGAGTCGCGACATCTATCTATTGATGCACACACACAAGCTCTTGCTTCCGGGCGTCACTTTCTCATTTTTTATACAATTTTCTTTAGTAAGTAAATAGTTTCCAAGATATTTCTTTATGTTCCACGAAAACATTAGAACTGTCTATGTCACTAGATAAGGCATTGGAAATCGACGGTGTCAACATTTTAAACGGAAGAACCCGCTTAACTTTCATGTTCAGCTCACAAATGAGGAGGAAAACAAGTATTTTACACTCAATTCTAACACTAAAATTAAGTATTAAAATTGTTAAATTACAGTTTTAAAAAATAGCCTTTGTAACGGTTATCACAGAACCATATGATCTCTATATTAAATTTTAATATAATTTTGTATGCAAGTCTATTAGGACCTTCAAATAAAGTACCCATTTCGGCTCCCCGATATCATTATAAACCTAGTATATTATTCATATTGATATAAAAGTCTTATTCACCAAATTTGGGATGTTTTACATTATATAATAATAAATGTAAATTTAATATGACATTTAAGTAAAATACCACTGCCGGTTACACTATGTAATTTATTTATTTTATTTATTTTTAAATTTATATTTTATTTATTTATTTATTTTATTTATTTATGTTTTTTATATTTATATTTTTATTTTAATTTATTTTATTCATTTATTTATCTATGTAACTATGTTACACAGATAAATATATCAATCATGAATACCAAATTTGAAAAGTATTGCATTATATCTTAATATCATTTTTTTATGAAAATCTTTTATGACCTACAAGTAAAGTACTACTTCCGGTCATCATGCAGTAACCAAAAAGGTAGGTGCACAACTAGATTTAACAGCAATCCCAAATACAAAATTTCAACTGTCTGCGGCCAACCGTTTTAGAGTTATGCGGGGTAAGAAGGAACGAACGTACGTACAGACGTCACGACCAAAATAGTCAAAATGGATATTTCCGTTGAAATCCGAAAAGCCAAATGTTACTATACTTCCTTTACTGCGTATATGGAACAAAAATGGCACGACTGGCCTTGAATGCTTATAAATGACACTCTGGTAGTAAACATTTTAACATAATTGCAATTTTTTCTGTGGTAATAACCAGGAAATCCTTATTTTCGGATTATAACGTTGTTGCACAATTTGAAACCTGGATGAAGGGTATTTATTATATATATATATATATATATATATATATATATATATATATATATTATTGACGAAATATAAAAATATATTACTATACATATAAAATATGTATCCAAATATATTACTGAGGAAACCTCCCCCATCCCTTCCACAATAGCGGAAAGAATGATTCATTAGTGATCGTCACTCACTAACTTTAGATTGACTATATAATAAATTTATACTCACATATTGTATGATGGATTGGAATTTCACTGTATATGTGATATTTTATATGAAATCTGCAGCTTAGCAGTTTACATAGAAAAACTTGTACATAGCAGATCAAAAAGTCATAAGAAATACAACAACGAAAGAATGACATTTGATAAGAATAATTTTTAAATACTAACAGGATAATAAAACGTCTAGATTAAGTAAGATCACTAAAAAAACTTTCATTAACATGTAGCTAAGCAATATACCATAGGTAGATAAAAAAAGAAAAAAATAGAGGATTAATAAACAGCAATAATAATTTTGAAATAAAATAATTTGCTTTGTACAACTGCCTTAATATGCGGGTACTGCCTCTTGGACAATGAGTTTCAAGAATTCGAAATCGATCTTCGAAGATTTATTATCTTTCTTAACAATTATTACTGTATAACTGTACTATAAAGTGTAAATATATTAATTTATGAAATGTAATATACTTTAACAAAAATGTTTGCTAGTTAATATGTTAATAGAAAAATATGTGCACAAATTATTGTTGAATCTAGAATCAACATACCCTAATACTTCAACGAATGTAAAATTTATACGTATTAACTTTAGCTGCTTTATATATTGTATTATATGCCAAAGTACAATGTTATAGAGCCTCCTAAATAACAATAAAAAATCAGCGATCCTCGATAAATTGCCAATTTTGGGAATAACAGGAAATTTCCATGATATATAATCATTGTATACCTGTAGATGTAAGAGATAGAGCTTAAAGTGGTACCACTAGAAGCTGCCACTCAAAGGGAAAAAAGGATGGCAACAAATTTATTTTTGCAAAATTGTCAAATTATAAGCGCGAATAACTCAGAAACTATGCGAGATACCGACAAAATGAATAGAACCAATCTTGTGACACATTTTGTCAGCTTCAATTTTGCATGACTGATCTTATCTTTAGGACGCTTAGTTTCCGAGATATCAGTGAAACAAAATAAAAAACTTCTGGGTGTCCCCCTTCATCCCGCTCACCTTCGATGATTGGGACCTGCGTATGAATATTCTAGCATTAGGAATTGATAAATTATTTGCCACTTCTATAACTGTATTTTATTCAAAACTAGTTTCGAATGTTCTACATTCATTTTCAGTTCTAAAAACACACAAAAAATTCAAAAATAAGGCATTCAAAATATAGTTTGGTATACTAATATATACAAAATATACCAAACAACATTTTGAAATGCTTATTTTTGAATTTTTTGTGTGTTGTTAGAACTGAAGATGAATGTATTACATTCGAAACTATTTTTCAATAAAACAAATTTATAGAAATGGCAAATAATTTATCAATCCCTAATTAGATTAATTTTTCTATATCATCATGCGTATGTCAACTGATTATGTTTTAGCATATGCTAGTATGATAACCGTCTAACAAGTTCCAAATTAAAAAATTGAATTTCTTTCATTTTTCTCTACAACCTATTATTCACTCGACTAAAGGTGCATTTAGAGGACCGGGCCAGACCAGACCAGACCGGAGAAAACGGGTCGTGTAAACGCTCACACACTACCAGATATCGGCGTGGCTACTTACCCGTTCAAGTAGCCACGCCCATATCTGGTAATTAAAGAGAAAATTCATTATACTGCTTATAGATTTTTAGGACTCAGGAGGGGTCTGAAACACAATGGTCCGTTAAGAACTGTACATCGAAAATTTCACCAAACTACAATACTCGCCTCATCTAATAGCAGTAGAAAAGTAAAATAAACATGCCGATAATTGAAGCATGGAGATAAAAAAAGTACTTCCATATTTCAGCGAAAATGAATAATTGGTAGATAATAACACCTGACCTGGTGTCTCTTGAGTAGACATAAATAATGTACTAAGCATATAATGCTCTAAGGGTGCAGCGGCCATTTCAAAATACATGAAAACCAAAATACCAGTCATACAGCAGATAGATGGAAGCACCAACCAACAAATTGTCATGATTGATTTAGATATCAAATGGTATAAGAACGAGAAGAAAACGAAAAGTTAAAGATTGGAAGCCGGCATTCGGCTGAAATTCAAGTGAGCAAAACCGACTCCACACAAGTGAAGTGGAAACTATCATCAGTTTAACAACAAATGATAGTAAAGTATGAAATTAGAAAGCACTAATAGACCAAAAACACACGTTTGACAATTTTTTTTTGCTAATTGTTTGTGAAACTATATGATTTAGCTAACCCTCAAACGGTAAGGATAAGGTCAAATTGACCGAATCCAAATTTAATATTGAAGTGCACACGCGCCCCTAGGATTACCGCTACCACACTTAGGCGACCCTTATCTCAGCCCCCTTAAGTATCAGTAGAGCTACAGAAAAAGCGGTATTATTCAGGTAATAAGTTATACGTGCCTACGCACAAATAATTGAGAATTGTGTCCTAAGTTATTACTAACTTATGACACAATTCTCAATTATGACGCATTCAAACTCTGGGTAAGCTTGACCGACTCTTACCGTTTTTGAGAAACCTTTGCTGTTTCAGCAGTTTAATGCTGGTTTGTTTAATTATTTATTAGACCCCAACAATACCTACTTACAACTCCTGAACAGAATTTCCGAGAAATTTACTGCCAAACAGAGGAATCATAAGATAACGGAGATACTGGTTCTGAAGATTTGCGTACGGAAATAGAGCCAACACCAGATACCTAATATGTGAGCTGATTATTTGGTCTACAGGAAGGTATAATCGAAGCTATAGATCCACCACGTAACGACACAAATTTAGATTTGGAAGGAGATTGTGAAATTATTATAGAAGATTTGCAATCGCAATATGCACGGAACCCATTTTCTAATTTTTCTAAGAGAACTTCGAAGCACAATAATGAAGCCAACAAATAAAGAAGATGTATTTCCCAAAGAATCGCAGCGAGGAAAAAACCAAGCAGGTGTAACGGACGACCATTTGTGTTTCATTGGAATTTATATTTTCTGACATTGTACTATTTTTTAATAAGAACTATAATAATTTCATTAATAAATTTTGTAAGATATATTTTTGAGTTTTATTTTCCAAAAGTCTATAAAATAAAAAAAAAGAAAATTAATTATTTTGGTGCCAGATTGACCCATTTGTATTACTCCCTCAAACCTTACCATTGCAGGATTAAAGTTAGGCACTTATATAATTAATTCAGACGACGAACTAGCAGTCACTGCATTAACAGATGCATCCATGTAAATGTACAACCAGTGAAGTACGAAAAAAAGAAGAATTTAGGATTTTAAAATAGAACGATTTACAAACAATTAATCCAATTTGCAACAAAAAGTTATCAAGTCTATTGATCACTGACAATTTCAATATCGATTTCAACATAGCAACAATTTCAATCAATTCCTCACATGTGTGAAAGAAAACCGCTCGGTAGCGAACGCAAATGTAAACATTGGCCAGAACTTTTACCAATAGCCAGCAATATTCGCAAATACTACAACATAGACCAGCCCCCAAATATATTTGAAAAATTATATGCCACGAGAAAGATGAGCGCGAGCAAGTGTATAAAAGCTACAAAGCAGAGCTGATTTAATATAAATGTACCGTTCCCCCACCAAACTCCAGTGTAGCCCATTATAGCCAGTAAAAAAGGAAAAGTAATTGTATTAAAAAATTTAAAGTATTCAATTTCCAAAGAGAGTAGGTTGTACTACTAAAAATTATTTGGGAACAGATACAGAATATTGATCACAAGATTATATATAAAATTTCGAGAATGACAAGATTTTTTTGTATCGTGTATTGTACACTTCTTGTATTATTTGACTCTGAAATACCAATAATGTGTGATGTATACGGGCAAACTATGAGGAGTAAAAAAGGAATATAATATTTTCTCAATTGGTAAACTTGAAACATAATCCAACTCCAAATACGTAAATAACTTATGTAATGTAAATAAATTTTTTTAAAAGTTTAGTCCAACGTTTAACAAACACTATTAGGAAAAGGGATGCAGAATGCTGTTCATATCAACATTGCAAAATAAAATATAATAATAAAATAAAATAAGATCAAGACAAACAAGACCGATAGAAAGTTCATTAACCAGCAAAATTTGTTTCACTGGATTAAGCGAGTTCTTAATTTCCTTAGATGATATCAATCATTCTTAAAAATGAAATAAACTAATCTTAGAGAAGCATAACAAGGAGAAATAAAAAAAAAATGTGAATAAATATCTGCACGCCAGAAGTAAACTGTTTTAAATCCAATTTTGATGTTGTTATCGTATTTACATTATTCAGGCCGTATTTTAAGAATATAAGTATCGTAAATAAGCTAAAAGTGTAATAAAATATAATAATAAACCACAACAAACAATACAGCGAGGTCTCAAACCTTTTGCGAAAAAATGGTACCTACAACAGTTTACCTCTAGCTTACAGATACATTTAGTTTCCAAATAAGCTACAAATATAATTAGACTTAAAAAATTATAAAATTAAAAATATTAAGAAATGAAACACAAGAAACAATATATATATATATAAACAAAATAAACTGTTAGATGCCATATGAAAATTGAACAGATTATAAAAAAATCTAGTAATTGAGGATGTGAACCAAACGATTTTTGTTGAATTTCATGTAGTGGTTACAATATCACATAAAAATACTTCATCACTGACACATTGGAAAGATAAAATAACAGTCTAAAATTAAAAAAAAATAAAGAACAAATACTTTTACGGACAAAAGCCTGGAGTTGCTTTCTATCTCAAACTGGTTATTTTACATAATATTATATTGTATATTAATGAACTTTTAGAAATTAACCTGCTAAATCATCTTGAGGTTGGACGCTATATTATCATTAAAAATTAATAACAGAGATGAGAATAATATAATATTGTAACATTATTTAAGGCCAATACTGAGAAATGAATTGATACGAGTTCAGAGTAATAAACAATAAAATTAAAGAGTAAAAATTTCATTTCCGAGAGGAAAAATATCTGTGGAAAGAAAAAAAATATAATGTACATTCGCAAAAAAAAATAAAGCTTTAAAAGTAACTAAACATAATATTTGATCTAATCATTATTGCTTCCAAAGCAGAATTATTTATTTATTAATAATACTGTAAAGGATTACATCACTAGAAAAGAGATTCAACGAAACTCTTTTATGTTACTCAAGATTGACAAGAAAACGATCAAGTTTAGGATAAAAATGAAACTGAAATTCCTGAAAGATAGTTAAGAATCTATTACAAGCTTTTTATTGAAAAATATAAAGAAGTGCCAAAACAAGAGCTAGGAATAATATTACGGAAAAATTGGTATTCATATCCTAACAGAGGTAAAATTAAAAGTTTCAAAGGAAAGCAAAAAGAAGTTTCTATATTACTTCTTGAGGAAAGGGGTCAAATATCTAATGTACATGAAGTGCTGAGTATGTTATTATCCTTTCAGCTTATACTTATATTTTTATACATACTTATATTATACTTATATTTTATACATACTCATACATACATACGATCATAACGCAAATCGTATAGTAAAACCAAAATCAAGCAAAATTGGTCTACGATTACCTCTGACGTACAGACATTAAAGCTATAAATCATAAATACATATACTCATTTATAAGTAATTAATTAAATAAATCGAACTCATGTAAGGAACCAGAGTGGACTAATCCTATTCTTTGTGACAATTGAGTTTGAAGTGTCAAAGCCAATTTCGAAGGTAGTAAAACTAATACAGTTCAAAAATATGTCCCTTATTGAAACTAAAATGGCAGAAACGTAAGGATTCACTGTCAAAACTGTCTTAAGCAGTTTGACAAAATTTTGTAAAATCTACTAGTTTTTTTCGAAAAATTAGGCCTTGTGAGATTAGTCCATTCTGCTTCTCAACATCTCATATATAATTAAATATTAAATAATTCTGAATATATGAATATTTTATATTTATATATTAAAAAAAAACGATATAAAACGTAGGCATTAAATTTAAAAAGGGAGAACATTTTTTAATAACATTACAAACTATAATTTTCAGATTCCACCAACAGTTAACAATTTCTACATAAATAATAAACAAATATGAATATTAACTAGTTTCAAATGCTGATGCTCGTTTAATTTGCTTGTTCATTAAAAAAAAAAATAAACAGGGTGATCACCTTTAAAATGTAAGCTTGATTGAATTCATATCTATCTATCTACGATTCTTTAAACTGAAGCATTTTATGTTGCAGCACATGTAACCTTCTAGAGTACAAAACAATCAATATTCACGCAAAATAAATTTATATGATGAAATATTTACGATTGCATTATTTGAAATACGATACAAACAAAACCTAACACAGATATATTTCCCGAAACCAGATCTCAATTCAAAAATACGACTATATCAACTATCCATTTAAATGAAACAATTTGTTGAAAGTGATGAGATCAATGTGACGAAGATGCCCAAAAGGGTTAGCACCTTCTAGTTTAAACCTTAGAGCGCAGGGAGATACAGCGAAAGGCCTTAAAAGCGCTTCGGTTGAGAACATTATGAAAAGGGCTTGGTAGTTAAAAGAAGCCTCTTGTATAAATCGGGATAGAACAGGCTTCTGGACCGGCTTCTCAGAACAATAGCGCTTTTTTTTTTTTATTCTTTTTTTTCCAGTTTCCAAGGAGACACAAGAGAGGAAATATTACACCAAGAGGTTGAATGCCTTCGGCCCGGCTCCTGATCTGCCGTCCTCCAAAAGATTGCTATCGTAATCTCGAAATGCAAAATAAGTTCCGAGGAATACTTAGGAAAGTGGAGTAAACGGATAGGTCGAAGACGGTTTGAGAAAATTAACAATGTATATCTAAAAATTATATCAATGTGAGCATTGCTAAATAAATGGGAGTTATATTTTATGTAGAAGAATGTATTCCTTAGATGGTAACATATCTTAAATTTTACAACAAATATGTATATATATAGTTATTTATAAAGTACCTGTCCTTCGTAAGGGAATAATAACACAAAACAATGTTCTACGTTTTATTCTACGTTATGCTTTATTATTATGTCATGCTTTAAAAGTCTTAGGCAAAATCATTTAAGTGTGGTTTTACTCGAGAGCCTCCTGATAAGTTAAGTTGGGTGTCTGTTCTCAATAGGCACTGACAAACATACTGCTGGATCCCATGGCCCTAGAGGAGACTACGGACAGTTGGCCGTGTGATCTTAACCCAAGAAGCTCTGCAAAAAACGTAAAGTAAAATTACTCGATTCTAAGTCTCCAATGTAATAAACAAGAAAGTAAGCATCTAGAGCTTTACGTGTTCCGTAAAGTCTCTCTCACTGTTGATCTAAAATAAATTTTTGGCGAATCCGAAATTTTGTCTCAAAATTGCTGACAACAGTTTAATGTTGAGAAAAACTATTCGTGACACAAAATAATAATAATTTATTTCTTGTAAGCTTTGCTATATTATTAGAAAAAATAAAACAGAATAAAATAAAAACACAAATAAGTTGATTTTATACAATATTATAAATAAAAATAAATTTATACTTCATAATTTATACCTAAACAAAAAAAAAACTTTGATAACAATAAATGAATAACTGAACTGAGAGTTCTCAGCTTCACAAGGAATGAGAATTGTATGGTAAAAATAAATATTTTCTTCAAAACATCTTAGGTTTCTATGCCCAATAAGATCCGGAAGGAGCCTTCCAGGGTATAACTTGGCTGTTTGGAGACAGTTATGATGATAAATGTGGATCTGAGATGGTAAAAAACTGTGTATTTTATGATAAAATGAGTTAGTTTCATTACTAAATGGGATATAGTGCTAATGGGCCAAAGATGTGTGTAAAACGGTTCAAATTCTTGTTTTATATCTGATTGAGACTAATAGGATCAGTGGATAGGACAAACATTTAAATTTTTCATCATCCCCCATTTTATTTTTCGGAGACGGATAGCAGGCTGATAAAGCTTAAAACCTGCATACGGCTCTCAAGCGGGACATACACGATCAGTTAACCGGTCCGGCTTTCTAAAGCCCGGCCGGAAAAATTGACCGATCTATAAAACTGGCAGTATGTGGCCGCTCAACAGTTTTTCCTTTATTTTGTCAGTTACATTAGTGCGGTAAACAATTTGACAATGAAATTAACACAATACCGTTTAACATTTTTCAGGTCTATATAAAAATTATCAAACATTGTAAATAAAATAACGAAATAATAAAATCGATAAGGGGACAAATAGGATTAATAACTAATATTAAACTAATATGTATTTAAAAAGGACAGATATGTAAAATATCGTGGAAATGGGGCAGAAGCCTGAAACGTTATTGGCACTATGTTATGATTATTTTATATAATAAAATAATTAAAGGAAAAATTTCTCTTTACAATAACTAATATAATATATTGATTCGCTTTTTAGAGAATTATAACTATAGGTTATGGCATAGTATGGAAATTTGTTGGATTTCTTTTGAAATAAGACAGGTGGATATAAAATATATATATATATATATATATATATATATATATATATATATATATATATTTAATATATATAAACTAACAGTAAACAAGCTTCTAAATTGGTAATTTTTATAGGAAATAAAGTAAAAATATCGATTTCAAGATTTTCGATGTTTTTAGTGGTAGAACGTGCAGAGTGCTGCCACATACCACTATTAAAAACAAAACAATATGTTATGTGTTCATCCCGTAGTCTTATTTTTTAAAAAATATAAGAAATTTCCATTTATATTGTATATTGCAAAGAGAAATTCTTCCTTCAACTATTCTATTATATAAAATAATCATAAAATAGTGCCATTAACATGCATACATATACATTGTTAACTGTTGAATGTAAACCCTGAAGATGAGGTAAAAATACACCAAAGTGTTATACGTGAATAAAAATAAAATTCTAAGGAAGAATTAGTTTTCACAATTACCTTAAAGAACTTATATTTAATCTTCCATAATAAACTAAATTTTTAATTAAACTTATTAAATAAATAAAAATACATAAATACAGATTCAGAATCAGTTCGCGCATGATGGTTCTCCGAGATTTGACAGTGAATCTTCTGGTCTAATAAAAATAATATCTCTTTTAAATAATTATCAATAAAAAAAAGGTATGTTCTCCTTATTCACGGTGGCCATGACGACCGCAATTTGCCTTGCTGATAAGAGAAGGCATGAAAAAAACTGACGAACCGACTAAGCTCGAGCTAAATGAATTTCTGCATGTTTCAAATATGCAAATAGAGAGTCATTAATGCATCCATAAAAAATTACTATAGTTCATCAAACAAAAAACCTTCAATTCCAATAGTAAGAAAATTATATTAAAAATATCTACCTAGTAGGCCAAATCAGCTTCATCAGCTTACGACTGGGTGTGTTATTAATAACCTGTGTTTTAAAGTCAATGATTTGCGATTTTAGAATACAATCTAGGGTACGAACAGTTTTTTTTAAATATAATCCTATCAAGAAAAATACATTTGCGCATGCTTCAACGAAACTATTTGATGGAATTTGATGAAATTGATACTGGATCATTTTTACACAAATCCCAACGTTCATCAATCTTCGGGCAAAATCGGACTGGCCGTAATCAAAATATAAGTGTGCCAGAGAAAATACGTTTGCACATGCGTAAGTATGTCTATGTAAAAGTATGCGTAACTATGAACATTTAATCAAAATCGTACGTGATTTGACTACAGACAGACAAATAACCAAATCTGTTCCTTGTGTCTAAAAAGTTAAACGCGAGCGGAAATATTCGATTCAAAGAACAATTTTTTTTTCCACAAAGTATCTACTTTAATAGGGAATCGACAAAATAAATAATATTAATAATACATAATATTAATAATAAATACATCCATCTAATTAGGAATTATGAGTGTGTCAATAGTTTTTTTTTTTTGTAGCTTGGGGCAGACGAGATAAAAAAATAAATATAATATGCAAAAGTATTGATTTCCTGTTTTTCTTTTAAATTAAGTGGATTAATTAATTTCATGCTAGTAATATACAATTTAATTGCAAGTTGTTTTAAATTTCGTAGAACAGTGTGAAGAGGCTTCCATCATAGTCGATGTGATACTGTTAAAGTGGTTAAGCTTTCCTAGGAGAAAAAGAGCAGCTTAAAAGAGCTCAATAAAAATTTTCGATTACATATAAAATCTTAAAAACCTTTTAACTTACATAAATATATCTTTACAATCATTTACGAATTGAGTGAAAAGAATCAAATTCGGCTTAGCATATTTTTAAAACATTTACAGTAGTCACCAAAAACACATGATTTTGCCCTATTTGACATAGATAAACCAATGAATTTGAATATATTTTTATACTGGATTGAAGCGCATTTGGTCAATAGGTTAGGGCTTTGCTAAATAATGCAGTTCATTGAGAACTAGTGTAAAAACAAAACAAAATCCTTATGCAAAAAAGTTACCTACGTAAACATTAAATTTTTTTGCGTATTGCTTTAATACCAATATTTTTTTAATTTAAGATTTCATATCCGGAATAACGCTGACTACGTCATTCCTAATAAACGGGGTTCCACTGTATGATGTATGTATAGATACACGGTGATTGTATATATCGTACGAGTGTGTATCGTACTCTTTCACTGCCGAAATCTGTAATACACAACACAAAAATATAATCGAATTGGTCCAGATCTTTAGATGAATGAGGGGCTTCAGAATTTAGGGCACCAAAAACATACGAACGAAAATTTCTAAAAATTGACTAAATAAAAGTGAACTAAAAAAAAAACATATAACCAATCACTATTATTTCTTTTAGGTAGTTGAGCAGATATAACAATAATTTTATGAGTGTGTTGAAGATAGTAGTAGAGTAATAGGCGCTCTTCGCAATCATAATCATAGCTGACACTTTTACAACAAAAGGCTCGTTAATTTACAATATTTATTTATTGGATTCGTGTAAATATCTGTTGATTTAATTATATCATTTTATAATATTAATGGAAGATTAAAAAAAGTCAACTTTATGCAAATTGAGGCATCGAGAAGGAAAAGATGAGACCATATAAAAGTCAGAGACAGAGCATCTCACTCAACAGAAACATTATAACACAAATTATTTTATTGAACACATTTCAAAGTAAGTCCAGTAAAATTGCCACAAGAACGGCCATCTAGATGTAAAATTTTCCATACAGCTAATTAATATAATATGAGAATTTTGTGAGTGATTTCTGACATTTTACCAACACATTTTTTTGCTACATGAGCTTTTTTTGAAAACATCTCAAAAATTCATTAAAAAAAAATTGCTTTTAGTTTTAGCCCATCATCTGCAAAAATACGCATCAGACAAAAGATGTTCTTTCCATTCTAAGACTAGAATAAATTTTCTACAGTTTGAAGACAAATTGAGTAGTCTAAGGTGAATGCGTTCGGAGATGCCCATCTTAGACCAAACAAACAGTCACAAAAACTTAGTCTGAATCTACATGCAAAATATCCGGGATTGCTAATTATTTCATACGATGTGATTTCTGACATTTTTCTACCGAATTCTTTGCCGCGGGAGCCACCATGTTGAAAAAAATCTAAATTTTAGTGTATTAATTTGTAGCATTAGCCCATTATCTGCCAAAAATGCGTTCCTTCCATTCAAAACCTAGTCTAAATTGTCTGTAGTTTGAGACCAATTCGAGTTTCCTACCTTAAATATTTTAAAATAAAAGCTATCCAAATTTTAAAAAAATATGCAAAATAAAAAAATAATTAACTTTTCTCAAATTTCTGCCCGATAGCTGCTAAATGACCAGTAAATCTTCATAGGAAAACTAAAGCAAATTTTCAACAAGTACTTAAATGGATACTTTCAACAGATCATAATACAAACAGATATAAAAAATATATGATCAGCAACGATTGAATAAATGTAATAAAAGTTCCGAACAATAGCCACATATTCGGTCATATAAAAAACTCTAAAGCTTTATTGCTGCTGAAACAATCAATACAAAAAAAAATAAAATAAAAAAAATACTTTTCAATTCATAGTCTTTGGCGCTCAAAGGAACCTGGGTACTTCAAGGATTTGTATACATCCGAAATTTCTGTGTCGCAATTGCTTCTGACTTTTACCTGAATGTATTCATATAGTCGCTGAAAACGATACAACGTACTAAAAACATAATATTTCAATAGACTTCAGATATTTCAGTTAAACTTTTGTTAATATTCAAGTTTATAAAAACTGGGATCGCCCAGAGGTCGAAATATTACAATATACAATACAATATTACATCATTTCTGTGATTTATATAACAATTAAAATGAGCATAAAACATTTTGTTCTGTCATTGTTTGAGTGTAAATTGAAATTAAAAAATCAAATTAATATATCTTTGTTGTTTTAAGCTGAATACTTTTATGTATAAAAATAAATGCAGGCTATTGCTGTTTCACAAATTATCAGTAGGACGAAAATTTGCATCTATACAAATAAAATTGGTGAAATAGCAACAGCCTGCTTATATTTTCAAATCGAATTAATTTAAGTTCGAAATAGAAACCGAACTCCTTCAAGATATAATCGTGGCCCAGAATGACAGCGAGGACCAAACGTTCTTTTGGACTCTGCACATCGAAAATTTGGACCGATTACAATTCAGAAAAACATAAATTGACCGGTGATAGTTTGTCAGTACTATAAAACACACAAAAAAATTGGTGTTTTTAACTCATGGTGTGATAATTTCAAAGGAAAATATTAACAGAAAAGTTCTCAACTTTTTCTATTCACGTCTCGTTCAGCAATACTAACAATAAATTAAAAACAATTGAACCATAAACTATAAGATAAAAACAATTCGAGTAAGTCAAATTGGTTTAAAAAAAAAAAATCAAATACATAAATAAATAAATTAATTACATACATTCGGAATTAACTGTTCGATAGGTAGTGAAGGAGCTAGAATGAGAAAGGTAAGTTCCAAGGAAATAATAAACTAATAACTTTTAAGGAACTTTATTAGTGACTGAGGCGATATAAATATAACACTTGGGTCAGGAATTTGAAATCATTTTTTATGGTTGCATAGTATTGATTAAACATTGATCCTCATGAATTCGATTTTATGTTAAGGTTATTATATGTTAAGGTATTATATGGTGTTAAGGTATATATCGAATGGAATTGTATTTCTGTAATACGTCAATTCGATGGTGGCAGTAAATCAAAGTTTTACTGTACTTTCCTAACCCAGAAGGGGAAGGAACCTAAGAATATGGCTATAGTATTCAATAAACAATATCTTTGCTAATAATGGTACGATTTCGATAATTTTTGTTTTGTTTTGTAGGTAATTTGATCATCTTTCTAATGAGCATAATCGACAAATAAATGAGCCCTTTTCGAATCATGCGGAAATAAAATATTCTTTCCGTCATAACTTTTTTCCTTTTTCTCGGGGATGCAATAAGTGCATGGATAGCTGAAGGGCTTCAAGGAGAAGGCTTGAGGCCAGTTTAATCAAAATCTTCTGATCCGTTCTGGCACTACCCTTAAGAAACAA
Organism: Rhaphigaster nebulosa; assembly: GCA_948150685.1. Classification (NCBI taxonomy): domain Eukaryota; kingdom Metazoa; phylum Arthropoda; class Insecta; order Hemiptera; family Pentatomidae; genus Rhaphigaster; species Rhaphigaster nebulosa. The sequence goes on along the minus strand of OX411308.1, from coordinate 48,839,294 downwards.
TGCTTTTTCGGTTACTGCGTAGCCGCTATAGCTCACAGGGTGCTCGATTTGGTACACATCCACAACGGGTCCAAACCCTACAAAAAAAAAAAGGAGAGTGACAAAATCGGTTAACTCGTTCAAGAGATAATCGTAGAAAAGTCAGAAACAAATATTTACCTACCTTAAAGTTAAAATATGCGAACAATTTTTATATTGTGTACATCTACACAATACATATCCAACTTATAAATTTCCCCCCTACATTTCGTACCCTCGGAGTAATCGGCAGGACAAAAAAACTGCTTACATAATAATATATTGATAAGACGTGTAAATTTTCTGAGTGGTGAATATGTTTTGGTTCATTCTCAGTGATCCTTATTTCAAATTGTTTTAGTCACTAAAAAATATAAAAGCATAAACATACAAAAAATTTAGTTTAGTTTTAGAATGGAAAGAACAATATTTTTTGTCAGATGGATATTCTGGCAGATAATAGGCTAAAAAATAAATAAAAGGTTTGCAATTTTTTCAAGATCGCGGCTCCCAAGGAAAAAATTTCTTTTGGCATTATATCAGAAATCACTTACTAATAAAAGGAAAATGATTTAAAAGACAGGATTCAGCTGCTCAAAATCAGAATTAAACAGGCCAGAAGTGAGTAGCTAAAATGACTTCACTTCTCGTCCAACAATAAACACATATGATCAAGTTTCTAGCTAAATAATAAATATAATAATATTAATAAATGTTTTACAACAATTCTCGATATTGAAGATTTCACAAACTTGCGCAACATATTTACGTAGAGAACCCACATTTGAAATCACTAAAATATAACAAACTTCCGAACTATGCGAGGAAGAATTGCTTGGAGAAAATAATAGGCACCATAATCCATACACTGCATTTTCAAATACAAGAGGAAACCACTAAGGAAAAACTATGAAATATGGGCCATAAGCTCATTGTATCAAATTTTCAAATATAGAAACTTCTTCATATGATACCTTAATACGCACTTAAATTCATAAGAAACTTAATCTATAATAAATAGTAAAATAATACTATAGTGTATACAATAAACTATAAATATAGTAATTGTATAAAAGAAACGAGGAAAAAAAAAATAATACTACAGGTAGAAATAACTATTAGGCAACAAAGTAACATTATTAAGATATCTGTACGTGGAAAAAAAAAATCTTTAATAGATGGATTTGTATGAATTTTGATAACAAAGGGAAACCGGAAGAAAGGCTTAAAAAAAATTTAACAATAAAGAATTTTAATTTTAAAAAACCTTAGGCTTATGAAATATTTGCGATATTCATAATCCATTTAATTTAAGACTGTAAAACGAACATTGTTGGAAGATGAAGAAAATTGTAACAATCTTGGCATATTGTTCTTACCATAAGAAGAATTGAGCCATCTTAGATATAAATCAGTTACTAAAACAAACTGGAGATATGGCAAAAATATCCACCAGACTATTATCCACAGACTGGCTTCTATTCTCGCCACCCAACAGACCAGTGACATTCCGAGAATTATGTCCTTCAAGAACTATGTCGTGAATCGGCAGGGCATTGTTGCTCAATATCAGTTTTTAAATGTTTCATTGGGATGTAATCGGTCAAGAATTGCAATAACCAATAACCAATTAACCGCTTCGTTTGATTTAACTTCGACCATTATCATGGTAGGTTCATCCTTCAGCGGGGCCTAATTCATCCAATCATGTTGAAGAGTCAACGGCAGTGTTGGCCAAAAACATTATAAGACTACAGACGACGAACTTGATTGGCCAGCCATGTTGTGTCGTCTGAAGGCTACATAAAAGCTGACTATTGAAAAGGTTTCTACACAGCAGGTTATAATCAAGTAGTTGGCGTAAGCACATAGGTCATGCAAAATATATGTATTTGGTAATGCTGTAATTATTTTTAACATTTTTATGTCTTCCTTATAGTTGTGTATTTAAAACACTTTATGGTTTACATAATAATGGACATGTTGGCTGCGTATATTTCTTCAGCACCCACTTTGAGAACATTTATCTGAACATCAGTATTAGGTACATTAGAAAAAATGATATAAAATTATCATAGTGATGATGAAAATGATAATGTACATTAGAAAAGAAAAAAAAAGACCCATTTTTATAATTTTTGAAGTTTTTTCAAAGTATATATTTATTTAAAAATAAAAATTCTTAATTTAAGGACGAATTCCTTAAATTGTCACAAAATCGCTAAAATAGCCGCACTGTGTGACCGTGCACGTATTCCTGTCTCTATGTCCATCCTTCAAGAGGACCTTATATTTCTATGGAAGATAATATCGGTAAGGGCTATGTACAAAAAATAAAAATGATGTTAAAGGCGGGAAATGCTAGTAATTTCGCAGGAGCAAAATTACTTAGTTCGCCCCTCCATTCTAGAAACAAAAAGTTGTAAGATACAAAACTATTATCCTTCCTACTGTGAGAACGAGATATGGCCTCTAACTGTAATGAAAGAACAACGCAGTAAAGTCTTCAAGAAAAAGGTATTGTGCACAATATTTGGTCCGAGGAAGAACAATCCCACAGGAGAATTCAGGAGGCCACACAACTCGACATTGCATTGTGTGATACCATCGCGACGATTGAAATGGGCACGCAATCATTTTGAGCTCAGTAATAAATTAATCTATGAAAAGGCGGTGAGCCGTCTGGCAAATGTCAGAGGTATACACTAAAACATAGGGAGGAGGCTTATCTTGGAGATTTAAGTTCTGATGGTGATCGGTGTATAAACAGCGATTGGTAATATCGGCATCGAACATTCCACTTGGCTTATTATTTATTATTAATATATCCATATTTTATGAAATAATTTTAATTACTAAATTATTACTTCAATTACGAGTATTTATGGAAAATAGGTAATTGATCAATCTCTTCTTGTTTTTTCCTCCTAACCTAACTCAATTTAAAACCTAAAAGGTCAACTGATACCGAAGAAAAGAATGTGTCGTCTTTTCTAATTTGTAAACATTTGTTCTCCCAATTCTACTGCACCATTTTGACAAAATTTCAGAGCCATGAAAATGGTAGTTTTAAGTCGTAAGAGGCGAAAAGAGTATTGGAAAATAATGCATGGAGAAATTATAGGAAGTCTCAGGCCAACCCATTTCATGACTAGACGGAATATAAAAAATGAACAATAGATATTAAGAGACTTACACATAGTTGCTCTGTGGAATTATGCAGTATAATTATTGGATTAATACTAATCAAAATAATTATTAAAGTATTTTATACACCATAACTTCTTTCCATAAATTCTAAGAAACAAAAAAAAAAAACTGAACTTAATAAAACGTAGAATAAACATTAACATTTTTACAAAAGCTATACAATTATTCTTATTATACATGTTTAGATGTTTGTGGTTAAGTTTTTGACAATGAAAGGTCAAAGTTGTACAAATAAAATTTAATTTGATTTATATGAATTATCACTATATATATATATATATATATATATATATATATATATATATATATATATATATATATATATATATATATATATATATATATATATATACACACACACACATATATAACTAAATGTCTGTAAAGCTGGGCCTGCAATTGAATACCTGAGTGGATGAAATGCTGTTTAAAAATGTTACATTTATATATTGTTACAATGTTATAATATGTTGTATACATTATATATAAATGTTACATTTATATATAATGTATACAATAACTTCATCCCCAAGAATATATTATATTCTTGGGAATGAAAGTATTATATCGTATTATTTAGAATTATAGCTTATCTCCGCCATGTAACACTAACAATTCAAGACTCTTGGTTGATCACATGATTTCTCAATGAATAGAATAAATCATTACTTTAAAAAATTACATTAAAGAAAACTTTAATTTCCATTTTCTTAAAATTTTAATTTGGAACACCTTCATCCAATTCAATTGTGTGTTTGGTTAAGATATGATAAGATATATACATATATCAAACTAATAGTTCATTGTTTGGTTGAGAGAGATGGTTAATTTTGAATATCTCTAAGGTAGTGGGGCAATCGTCTCCATTTCGTTAATTATTCTATAGTAATTCTGCAAGTTATTGCGAAATCGTTTTTAAAGTGTTTTCTTTATTGTTCGTCGGAATATTCTAGAACGTACATATATACGAGTGTCAATCATGCAACTTATCTTAACGATGTTAAGCATTCAGGCCGGTGTAATCTACAATATTTGTGAAAATTGTTGTATCGTAAGTGTAGGTAAGATTAATATGTTATTGTTAGCAGTTGAGTACATTGGAACCCCAATTAACCGGCAACGCACTATCCGCCCTTCGGATTAACCGGCCTAGTGAGAAAAAAAAATACGACAGAGAAAAGGAAACGCTTTCTTGGTAGTCAAGAAAAATCGGGTATTGGTTTTAGAAAAAACAAAGATCATATCACAGATGTTTGTTCGAATGCAGCGAGGTCTCACAAACTTCCGCATTTCGTTATCGGTAAGTCGGCTAAAACGTACGTTCAAGAAACTGAACCTGTCGTCCCTCTCCGGGCATTGAAGGTCACAAAAATCGACCTGGATGAGTTCAGACTAGCTAAGTGGGTGGTTAGGGTCAGAATTAGTTTCTAATTTGAAAAAGGATTTAATAGCTGAAAATTGACTGTCAAATCAGTTCTGGTTTTGAACAATGCACCTACCCTGATAAACTGGCCAGCGACAAAGCTGTCAAAAATACCTTTTTTTCCCGCAATTTAACAAGCTTAGTAGAGCCCACGGCCCTAGGGGACATTGGATCGTTGGCATTACAGACGTCGATTTCTTTCCGAAATCTTAATCGTCAAAAAAATTGGCTAAGAAATTTGGACTTCTATTTTCTTGATGTCGTGGCGGAAACTGTTGACGTTGGGAAGCTTTCAGAAGATGAACATACAGAAAACGAATACATAAATAAAAAGTTACTGCATAATACTATGATTAAAATGTTAACATAATACAAGGAATCGTTTACTTTGCCAAGATTATGTAAAAAAAGAAAAGAATGATTTTAAAATTCATGTACTCAAATATACTATATTCTCGCATATCGAAATTTAACTAATAATAATAAAAATAAATGAATAAGAGAAAGTAGAACCTCGGGGCTGAAGGAAATAGAAATTCGCAACCAGCAAAAAGTCAAGTGACATTTCCCAGCCACCGAAATATTTCAATCCATTTGTTACACATTGAATCATTTAATTGAGGCTATAAATTTATAGCTTTAATGGTTTTGGTTATAGAAATCTATGATCGAGGTAACTCAAGTTTCATGGATAATATTAAGAACTGCAGATCTAGTTATTACTGGTTTATGGATCTGAAGCAGCTGTTGTGTTTATCGAGACAGTCTGTTACCCAAGGAGGTACAGGCTGAAAGTTCGTAGGTTGTGTCAGTTGGATTTGTTTTCGATAGTCGAGATTTATAGTTGTCATAGTTTTTTTCACTTTGTTGAATTGTATCCGATGAAAATATTGGTGCATTAAGTTGCAATTCAGCATTAAATGCATTGCAGCAATTCCAAGCTGAAGAAATTGAGGATCGCATGATTGACTGACGAGGATCTTGGAAATGAGTTTTAGACCGATGAAGAAATTATATATTTAGCTACAAAAGAGGACCCAGAGAAAAATGAAGAGGATTATCATAATGCTGTTGAGTAGGTCAACTGCTAGAGACATTCTGATCGTGAAAAAATGATTTACTTACTTCTGTAAATGTTGATAAATAAAATAAAATATAAGACTTTTTCATAAAATAACTTTGCTATCATTGTTAATTTGTACATTGTACGTACTTCGTATTTTTCTGTTTTCAAACGCAAAACTAAATCTATACATACACATACATATTACATACGTCACAAAACTGTGTTTTCTAAGTTTCTGTTAATGTTTCCCGTTGAAACACCTACCTCTACACGGCAAGCGGCCAGGATTAGAGTCCTGAGGTGGCCGATTAACAGGGGTTCCACTCTATAGACAATTCATGGTTAAAAGGAGTATGTATTTGACGTTCTATTACTAAACAACTTAATATATAATAATATTAGTTTTAATTTTTCAATTAATAATAAAGAAAAAAAATCTAAAACAATAAAGTACGTAATTTAATTAGGCTTCGTTCTAGCAAAACTTTGTGAAGCTCTCCGACAGGTTTTAGTTCCAATTTTTTCAAACCCGGCTAACAGATTATCAGGAATTTGGCAAGGAAGCACTCGCTTATATTACACGGAGAGGTTTTAAATAATAATATTAATTATAATCACTGATAAGTTACGCAATCGAAGAAGCAAATATTGAGGCAATAGGAATTGTTACCTAGACTTCGGCCATTTACAGGAATCGCCATAGCTATCAGAAGCAAGACGTAGAAGGGAAACGCCGAAATAAATAGGAGTTATAAGGCGGGTATAAAATGAAGACGGAGGGAACTCGAACGTCGTGACTGAATCCAGTCCTGGAGTACCAAGGGCGTCTGCATTAGTTTTGCTCTTGTTATAGGAGTCTCCTTTACAATTCTCAGTTTAATTATTAGCCAGTATATCACCGCTTTCAACTTAGAACATTATGCCTATTTATATACATTTCTATATGACAACAAAATTTATTAAAAAGCATGTTTTATTACCAATACCGATAGAAAAATTAATAAGTAATACTCGAATCAATTTCTCCCCCCCCCCCTGAAACCTACATAAATATTATAGTAAAGCTCTTAAATCGTCGGACAACACCTTCATGTTACAACAAAGGCATTGGTTTCATTTCAAGCCTAGCACTAGAAAATGACCGCATATACCAATCTCAAACCATGTTCCATGGTGATAAACAATTGTGGATAAAATAACATTGCATATCAACTAATCATAGGAACTTTGTGAATTATCATGAACCAAATATTTTTTTAATGCAATCAGTAAAAAAAATAATCCTGAACGCAGTATGATCATAGTATTTCAATTTTAACAGAAAAATAGAAGTTATAAACAAGTCATATAAAAAAATTTCCTGATACCAAGCAAAATAGTTTGCAATTAATAAATCAAACTTATTGTTCGCAAAATTCCGAATCAATTAATACTATTTTGTAATGATCCAAGTAATAAGTAACATTACATTGTAACAGTATTCCTACAACCGTAATTAGTATTAAAAAAAAAAGTTTACCTGATACAATTTTAGCTTCAGTTTTTAGATATAACTTATTTTCGTCTCTTTCCATTTGGTTTTAAAACTGTTAGTTATATTTATATCTTAATTGGGCAACTGTCATCCTACTTTTCAAATAGTCATATTCTTTAGTTTTTAAAACTATAATCAGAATTGCTTGAACTATTATTCTTATAAATTAAAAATTACTAAAAACTGGTGACCAGAGGTTTTATAAAATTTCCTCCTATTCCTAAATCCAAGCGTTTATTTTGGTAAAAGAGGTGGTGTGAAAAAGTAAGAAAAAAAAGAATGGTCATATTTTTCGATCTTTCCAACAATTGCAACTGTCCCGGAGTTGCCATAGTGCCATCACTGAAAATGAAGGACTGATTGCAAGCTCGTACTTTTATTAAATTTAGTTCCCTCATTAGTTTTTACCAAGTATTTGAGATTTTTTTTCTTAATTGATAGTCTCATAAATATTCTGTTGATTCTTTCAAATTATATTTTTGTTATTGCAAATTGGGCATTCTAGTTAAAATTTTTTTAGGATAAATATAAATTAGTAACTCCCTCATTTCTATGATAGTGGGCGAATACAACCTGCAAGAGGAGAATGTCAGTAGACCTGACAGGCAATAACATATTTTATTTAAGACACCTTCCTAAACCTACTGAGATACTTGTAAGGAGAAAACGTATACGGAAAAACCAGTCGTACTTTCTGATTCTGAGATAAGTCGAAAATTATGGTACAGTTTCTTAAAATATACGATGCTGCTTCATCCAACTTTTGAAAAACAGATTTTTATTACAAATATAGCAATACTGACTTAATATTTTTACAGGTAAACAATCTGATAACACTTCAGCAAAACTAATATTGATTTGCAACATATCTCCTATCTAAAGAATAAAATTAAAGACCAGCATGTGCCTGTATTTTAGGTCACAATAAAATTAGTTATTTTATTTTAGCTGGGAACTGGTTACCTAGATGGGCATCCATTGCCATAGTAACTCTGGGCATAGCCTCAATTGAATTAGAAACCCTGTTTAATTTTAAATATTAGTAATCGTGTAGGTAACACAAGGTTTGAAATCCTTGGCTACATTTGAAATCCAGTTGTATATACAAAACAAATTTTCAATGTTAATTCCAAGTACATGAATCTTTATCTCTATCCTATCTATCATCCAAAATTCAAACAATAAAATCAATTATTTCAGTCTCACAAAAGCCATTGAAAATCAAATGTTAAAGAGAGATCTTCGTATAATTTAATTTTACTTATTCAAGGATCCCCCAGCGCTGCGCAAACTGCTCTAAATATCAATGAAGTGTTCGGTCAGAGGATCATTGACGAGTCCACAATGCACCGTTGATGCCCTTAACCTATGTACTCACTTTTCGACTTTTAATTCCAAATGACTAACGAGGAAGGGAACGTGTAGCATGCGATGTCGAATCGAAAGTCGAACAGTGTGAACATAGCTTTACTTGCACCCGTTATGATCACAATATGGTGGTCTACTGTTGGTATTATCAACTACGTCTTTCTCAATCGGGGCGAGTGATAACTTTAAGTTAAGAAATTTATTTCATACAATCATTGAAGCTGCTCTCTTTGCCGAGCATAGATTAACAGAAAGGGGTCGATCCTTCTGCACGATAGTGCCCGGTCACACGTTGCACCACCAATGCTGCGATTGCAAGAGTTGGGTTGCGAACTCCTTCAACACCCACCATATCTGCCAGACCTCTTCTACTGCCCTCTACTTTTTCAAGCGCCTGTGCAGCTTGTACGAGAGAAAACTTTCAAAACCAGGATGATACTAAAAATGCTTTTTAAGAGTTCATTTTCATGAGAGAACCAAATTACCAGCTGGTAAATAAGCTCGTTGTACGTAGGATAAAATGTATAAATTCTGAGGAAAATTATTTTGACTAAATAATAATAATAATTGTTGTGGTAAAGATATAATGTGGCATATAAATAAATATCAAAAACTTCCTTTATTTTTGCATCAACCCTATATTATTTCTTGCTAATGCGTCATATCATCATATGGCGCTTTTCAAGAATTTCAGGATGCTGCAAGTAAATTTGGTCTTCTTATCAACGCTGACAAGACTCAGAGATTCTCCCAAAATGACAGGCATAAATACCCTCACATTGAAATTTGAAATACAATTTTGATAAAATGGGCAATTTCAAATATCTGCATAACGTATATACAGCATTAAAGCAGAAATAAAAGCCCAGTAAATGAATAAGGACAATGGCGATTTAGAAAACATCAAGAGTTAATGGAAATGAATGGTGGTAATCATCAAGAAGGCTTGGTCATGGAATACCAAGGAATTCCTTTCATAAGGCGGAAAGAACGCCAGCGGATCGTCTACCAAGAAGGCTGCTATATCAATAGCAAGGAGGAGGGGGAACGAATGGAAGAGTATATATCAGAGATGACTTGATTACGTGGAGGCAGCCTAATAGTGGTGAGGAGAAGGAGAACCATACAGCAGACAGAAACAAGTGAACGAGGATAATGCCAAGGGCTGTAGAGCCAATGTATAGACAGATAGATGAAAGAAGGCCTGGACAGCGAGAAAGAAAGAAACAAGAAAATTTAGAAAGAAAAAAATGTGTAACAAAAGAATTGGAGGATTAAAAGAAAATCAAACACGAACAAATATTAAAAAGCAACTCAGAGAAAGAAGAGATATTTATAACACGGAATAGGCATAATGAGCAACAGTATTTAAATTTATATATACATACTTCGCACATGACGCGTAAGGTAAAATATAGTTTGATGTCGCCTACACATCAAACTATATTTTACCAACATAATGGTTTTTATTGTTACATACATATATTTTGTCAACATTTCAAATACCGTAAAATCTGTCGTAAATTACATTATTTGTGAATGCTTAGGTGTGTCTCATATATTATTGAATCCCAAATGAGCAGATATGGTCAACTGAAAAAGTATTGTCGGTGGAATGGTATTTTCATGTCCTGCAGGTCAAATTTTGAGTTTTATTTATTAGTGAGTAAGAAGTTTTCTGAGTGTAGGTACTTAAACAAAAGTTAGTAATTATTTACAATACAAACTCTTGTTTATTAAATAAAACCTGAATGGGAGAAACTAAAAAAGTTTCAATTTTGTTTAAACTATCGTTGACCCACACGTGGGAATAACCGTATGTATCATATTTTTGGATCGAAAAAACGCTTTATTACTAGGATAATCCCCTTGTCCATAACTAAATTTATGAAATAATTCTCTTAACGCCATGATACCATTCCCACGAAGGCAATGCAACTCCGCCATGTCAACAATATCTTAATATATTTTTAATAAAATAAATATTGATTTTGATGAGCTGCTAGGGATTGTATTTAGTTCAAGATTATTGTAAATTTTTAATGAATCGTTATTTGAAGATTCAATTATGAAAAAAAAAATCTCTGATTTGACCTGTTAACGAGAATGGCCCACATACGCGCTCACTCAAACATTGCATAGGAGCATGGGAGCTTATAACACGAGTTGTACGATTTTAATTTCTGTAATCCCAGATTTCCTCACATGATCAGTGGCGTATGATTTTGGAGACTCGTGGCAGTCGAGTTTTTAGGCCAACTAATCTTCTTATTCAAAATTTAAAGATGTGGCATCGATGTTCGTTCTTAATTTTATTATTACATTCATACAAGTAAACATTATATTTCATTGTAATAGAGATCGTTCCTGGCTCCCCTATTGGCCACGCTACCACCTCATATTTACGCCTATGCACAAGACTGTACAAAGATTAACAGATCCTTGATCTATAGCGGCTTGGAACAGATACCGAAGGTTCGACAAAAAATAGCATACTATTTGAGAGTTTTTTTAAATATAAAAAAATTAAATTAGAATAAACACTCCACGCTGGAATATAAGCAAAGTACCAGGATATTAAATCTTCCTCAGTATGCTCTATTGAGTGGAGTTGATTGTGCATGAGGAAAGAAATGAAAAGATAAAAATGGCAGCGAAGTCTTAAAAAACGATATGACCTTGGATAGCTCAACCACAGCCGAATCCAGGAATTGATAGGAAACCTAAATGAGTCCTTAGAATCGAAAAATGATACTCAATTTCACTTGTCGGAAACTTCATACAAAGAAGAATAAATAAAATAAAAATTGAAATGGGGGGTCTTAGATGTTTGCCCCGAAACCTAATTTCCGGAGACATACCAATATTTCCGGGCAGCTGAGAGTATTCCAGGTTGCGATTAACCATCACCTGGCAAGACATAATAATGACAGCCTGTAACGACGGGAAAATCGATGTACGAGAAACAATCGAAAATACCGGGTAAGCATCATTAACCGAAATTATTACCAAGAATCTCACTTTAAAAGAGCTTTAATTAGTAATTATAAATTAACGAACGTTGATCATGGCCAATATTCTAAATTTCAGACTTAATGGGTGATTTAATAATATATCAAAATTAAAACGAACACAAATATCTTCATTAAAAAATCAAATACGAAAATTTAACTAATAACTGAATAAAGAAAGATATGGCAGCATTTCTAATAAAATAAGGGGGTTGATAATAAATTTAAAAAACATCGGGAAATGGTATTAAGAAATAAAGCAAATATATTTATGTTGTAAAATTGCGTAGGACAAAAACCAATATATAATATATTAGTAAAACAAAATAAAATAATAAAAAAGTTGAATAATAGATACATTCCAAAAAATATATGTAGAGTCCTGCAAGTCGTGAATTATTACACTTCTTAAACTACTGGATATAGAAAAAATATAGAATTCGGATCTCTTTATTCTCATTGTACCTGAATATATTTGCATACCGCATAGCATTTATAATAAGATACCAAATACTGTAAAAAGATAAAACAAGGAGGTTAATAATTAAATTTTAAAAACATGGGAAAATGACTGATTTAGAAATAAAGCAAATATATTTTTATTAATTTAATCAATTTTTGTGCACGTTTCGACTCTCATGCCATCAAGTGCATTTCTAAAAGGATTCAAATTGACATCATTAATATAACAATTCATAATTTAAATAGATTAATATATCTCATTTCTTATTTTTGCACATACGATCAGCTATCCTAATTATGTTTCATATGTCCTTCAAATAAATTATTTTTAAGCCGGTAAGTAATAAGTTAAAATATTCAATTAGTAATGTTTATATAAAATATATGATCCTGATCATGGCCAAATACACAAAATTAAAAAATGATTACAGACAACAATCTGCACTTTGCCTAAAGATTAATTATAATGCATACTCATTCCGACAAATGCTGCCAGTACAATTGAATTAACAATTCATTTTAAGGTCAGGTACATAAATATTATTTGGGGTAATATGCCATGTTATTTATTAACTATATTATTAATCGAAAATTACCTACTAATTGATTTTGGAGCTCTGCTGAAGCCTTATGTGGTTCGTCGCTGAGATACGATTGAGGAAGAATTTTGTAGGTTATGTTTATCTATTTGTATATTGGAATGAAAACTTATTTGATACTTAATATTCTTAAGAATTATAATACAAATTAAATGGAATGTGATAATTAACTATAACAGTGATATGAATTATTATTTTATAATTTAAAGAAGTTAAAGTTAGTTGGAATGCTCATATGTTATAGTAAATTAAGTGACTCTTATCTTTTTTAATTCCTTTTTGTTAATATTGAATTTAATGTGTAATGTACTATTAAAGAAATAAATGAACGTGATCATGGCATAAGAGCCAAAACGTCGGTATAAGGAAAACAAAATATTGGTAAAGCAAATTTAACCTATATGAATAAATCCAATTAAATAATTATTCACTGAAAAACTCGAAATATATGTATAGTAATTATCTTTTTTCGATACTTTTATTACATTTTGGAGAGGAATATATCATCATGATTACTTTCTCTCCTAATTTAAATTGATTTATAGTTAATAATTAGGTGTTAGGGCACTTGGGAGATTTTTTTTTATGGTTTTCGGCTAATACTGGAAATATTTAACATACCTGTGACGTATAAATGTTCATTCATTAAAAATTGTTTTCAAGATCTCGAAAGTTTAAATCAATTTTAAGTGGATTCAATAACCGATAAATCAATAGGAAATATCACGATAAATACTAAAAAAATTTGAAATCAACGAAAACATACTATTTTATTTTAAAGACTTTTTTACTAGTATTTTAAAGATTTTTTTTTTTCGAAAAACTGACAAAACTTAATTAATAATCAGCTATAATCAGTATAATATACCATTCAAATATAATTAACATAACATAACTAGGCTCTGGCTCAACTAACGGCGGCCCTATCTCGTAAAATATAAAGGATACTAACTATGAACTTTTTTATATTTATGTATGTATAGACCAACAACTTAAGGGAGGACCGTTTAGTCCACGCGTTTGAAAGAATGTAAATCAAAACAAAATGTTAAAAAACAAATAAAAGTCAATATGATATATTTGACAACCTCGGTACCCCAGCTGTCTGAAGTTCTGAAGGGGGAGAAGACCCTTCATACCATTAGCATAACCTCCCGGCATATGCTCCGCTCCCAACATTCTCACTTAAGTTGCTGGCCCATATGTACTTATATAAATACCGCTTAAAAATAAAACGAAGGCGAATAATTAGATGCGATAATAAAAAAAACATTAAAAATAAAATGAATTACGATTTTTTTTTATTATAAAATCATCATCGAGCAAACCACTGATGTGTAAACGAAACCGTAACAAATCAATTGAAATTTTATCAAAATAGGTCACTCAAAACATATATCAGTCCAAGCAATACTCAATCTGCGTTATAAAATGAAATATAGAAAAACACAAATTTAAAATATAAAACTTTATGCTTAAAGGGTTATAATCAATCACGGTTATTTTTACAGGTACATTAATGATAACCCAAATACTTTGTGTATAATTCTTAAAGAACGTTAGAAAAACACCAGTTATATATTTATTTTTCATATTTTTATTTTTTACGAAACAGATCCTTTTATGGTTTCGTTCAACGAAGCAATGTGTACTGGATCCCATAATTTTTAAATGAAACTTGTATTTTCAAGGAATTATAAAAAAAAAAAAATAAAAACGTATGTAAGGAGTGAATTAAAATCAGATATTCTCAGATCCTGATTGTCTCAATATAGCTACAATTTCATTTTTCTGTTTGCAAATATTATAAAATAGTTTATTACGAATATAGTAGTGGATTGCGTGAATGGGATTTAATATTACAGTTTCTCATTCAATAGGAGAGAAAACTCTACAGGTGTGCGCCTTGATATTACAACACCTTTAACATTTATAGGGAGGCTGATTACAATGATGACTTGCAATAGTAAATTTCCATGAACATTCTTAAAATATAAATGAGCAAAAAATCATCAAGAAACATAAATTATTTACTACAAGCAGCTGGAAATTTCCAATACACAAAGATTTAATTCTCTAAAATACCGGCAACCAACTAACTAGTCAACGTTTCGCCAATTTAGGCCTCATCAGGACACACACCAAAAATCACATCTATGAAGATCAAGATAAGAGGCTAACTAATAAATATTTCAAAACATCTAACCACTATCAAATATTAGAGTTTCTCATTCAATTGAAGCGGCAACTCTACAAGATCATACTCTTACAAGAAGTTCAGCGGTTTGACAAGAATTTTTAACTATTTCAACATCAATGGTAAATAAGTTTAACAATGATTATTTACATGAACTACTCTGCATGTACTTAGACATCTCATTACTATTAAATTTGATTGTTTTAAATTCAAAAGAAGAGACTAAGATTATAGGATGATTCCAAACCCCATGGCCAACTATGTACTATGAAACTCGCCACCATTATGAACAGTACGTCAATTAACCATAGATTATTTTCAGATAATACTCTTTATGTACATATTTGAAAATCACTCCTATTAACTTTTTTTTTAATCCCATAGGTGAGGATGACATTATAAGATTAAGCATCAAAACAGTGTCGAGCAGTGCGCCATGATGTTACAACTTAAACGTTAATGGTGGGTACATAAATAGCATGTCAGATTTACGAAGATTATTTACAAGAACTACACTACATGTACATAACATCTTAATACTGTTTAATGTTATCGTTTAAAATTCAAAAGAAGAGTCAAAGATTACAGGATGATCTCAAACCCGATGGCCAACTGTGTACTATGAAACTCGAACCCTTCATTATGAACAGTAACCCAATCAACCATAGATAATTTTCAGATAATTCAGTTTCACTAAACGCAATAAAATATTTTTGTTTTAATTCGATAGGTGAGGATGGCATTTTAATAAGAAGAACAAAAACATTGTTAAGTAACACGCCATGATATTACAAGTTAAACACTAATGATAAGTCTAGCAACATAGATAACTTACAATAAAAAATACCCATGAACATTTAAAAACATCTAACTACTTTTAATATTACAGTTTCTCATTCAATAGGAGCGGCAACTCAACAAGATCATACTCTTACAAGAAGTTCAGCGGTTTGACATGAATTTTTAACTATTTCAACAACAATGATAAAGAAGTTTAACGATGATTATTTACATGAACAAATCTGCATGTACTTAAACATCTTATTACTATTAAATTTGATTGTTTTAAATTCAAAAGAAGAGACTAAGATTATAGGATGATCTCAAACCCCATGGCCAATTATATACTATGAAACTCGCCACCATTATGAACAGTAAGTCAATTAACCATAGATTATTTTCAGATAATACTCTTTTTATATAATATGATTCTAATAATCCTATTACGTTTAAATATTTAACAAGTTTATGGGTTCGTCCATGAAAGTAAAAACATATAAAGAAGCGCTGACAAATAATATTTTGTATATTACTAATATCAAGCAAATATTAAGAAAATTTAACAAATATATTTTAATCGCCAAATTTGTATGCGTATATCTGTAGCTAATTATTAACATTAATTGTAAGGTAATGGGGAATTTAAAAAAAAAAAAAAAAAAAACTGAGTAAGAAATTATAATATTTTGTAGTTTTTAAGAAGTTTCCTATTGAAACCCTATGCATTTCATCAAGAAGATTATTTAGAGGTAACTAAAGAAAAATAATCGATATATAATAAAAAAAAATAATTTTAATTCAATTTGTGATCTTAACGACTTTCTCAGAATCCAATTATAACATTTCAATCATGAAAATATCAACTCAAAGCCTCATTTTGTCTTTAGCAGTCATTCAATTAAATTCATTATTACGATTTACTTGATACACGAGTAAAAAGATACAAAAATGGCTTAATTTTAGTTGCTTTTGAGATATATATATTTATATTAGGACATAAATGGAAAATTCCGAACAACAAGAAAAGAGTCTAAAAAAGACGAAAAAAAGAAGTTATTTTTGAGACTCTTGGCTTCTTGTTTTTATTTTTCCATTTATGTCCTAACAATTATTTATGTCTTATTTTGAGCGTTCTTGCATATTAATATATATATATATATATATATATATATATATATATATATATATATATATATATATATATATATATATATATATATATATCTATATATATATATATTTATACACACACACACACACACACAAACACAATTTGGAATAAAAAAAAAGATTGAAGATACCAACAATCTAATTCATATATCTCCATGTTTCCTGAAAAGCAAAGAAATAAAGAAATATATATATATATATATAACTTGCAACCCTGAGAAACAGGGTCACCAACAGAAGACATAACATGAAAAAAAAGAGACAATGTGCTTCATCTCTAAAATTGATCCCAGATCAGACAAATCCAAACCAAAATCATTGGGTATAGTAGTTAGTTATAGTAATATAAGTGAAGTGTGAAAACCATAAAGAGCAATATGTTAAAATCTTCGATAGTTACAGGCTTATTTATATATAATGTATTTCCATTCTTGGATGTATGATAGTATTAATTTAGTTTACTTAAATGTCTTTTAGCTATTATATTCTTTTTTAAACGATATATTTATTTTTTTAATTTATTTTATTTCTTTAACTGATATGAATCTACTAATCAGTACTTAGTTAAGTTTAATCGTATTTCACTTTCTTTAATTCTTAATATGTTCGTATCTATAAATAATTCTACTTGTGCTTTCAAACTAAGTTCTGTTATTTTCTATTCTTGTTTTGTTGTGTTCGAAGTTTTTTTTTTTTAAATACATTTTAATTTTTTGTGATATTGAAATAACTAATAATGTAAACTAAACTTATATTATGTGGTTGTTTCGCATGGAATATGTTAATTTTATAAATTAATTCCTCTTGCGCAGGGGGGTTGATTTGCAAGAGAAAAAAATATACATTTATATATATATATATATATATATATATATATATATATATATATATATATATATATATATATATATATATATATATATATATATATATATATATACGGATATCTTAATAATAAAATATTTTATATATATGTATATGTATATATATATAAAATATTTTATTAATAAGATATCCGTTCTAATTATTGTAGATCGTTATACAGAAGCTTGAAAGAGAGCTTAAAGAGCCAAAACGTAGCTTTAATATTTTGTTTATAATTAAATTATATATTTGAGCACTTGACTGGATTAATTCATAATTAAAATGTAATTTTTATTATTGTGATTATAATCGTCATTTAACACCTACACTAAGAAGATGCCCCTACACGAGAAGCTCACGTGGGCAAAGTAATTGAAGGGAAATGTAAGGTGGTGTTCTTCCTAGGAGGTAATTTAGTTCTACGCGAAATAAAATATTGCGATAAACCTATAACCATTCCTTAAAACAATCCAGAAACGTTAAAGACGTGAAACGAACCTTAAATCCAATACCGAAATGATATTATCGGTACTAAGAACATGTGTGTCGAAACGACATGTATTTTCTGAAGATATGTGAAGATCAATATATTCTCAAGTAAACGGTCACTTTATCTGTCATGAGGTTTTTAGAAGCTTAGCATCATTAATTTTTTTTAACCCCTCAATCAGCATTCATTTCGTCTAACGAAGAGTACATTATGAGATATTTAATGACTAACGTTAAAAAAAAAAATTGTAACGAAATTTTTAAGGTTCTAGTAAGTACATATCGAAATAGTTTACTAAATATTTTAATATAAAAAAGTATATTTTGATTTTTGGGGAGCCATCGTCCAGCGTTAGGAAGTAATAAGTTACTAGGTAAGAATGCAAAAACACCTGTGAAAAATAAAGACAAATTTTTTTAGTGTGTAACCCTCATGACTTAAAAGGTTTTATTTTTATTTTTTAAAGTACTCATAAAACAGAGATATCGTAAAACTTCAACACCAAATCATATTATATATTCTTCGACACTGGTATAATATTTATATATAGCCAAAGGCTAGTTTCCATAAACTTGATTTTATTTTTTTTTTTTAGATTTTGAAAGTGACAGTTAATTTTAGAATTGCTCAATAACACACATCTGAATTATAAATAAAATATTTGATCAAATGTAATACTAAAGTGACAAGAGTTGAAATAGGTATTAACAAATGTACAATTAAAAAAGTTTTAATTCCATCGCAGGGAGAGGGGGGGGGGTGAAATGCAATTTCTTTGAAACCGTATGGAATAATGCCCAGTAGAAACAATCATATTTATTCCAGATCTAAGGAACTAAAAGAAGAAGATAAATGTTTTGAATTTCAATAACAAACATATAGATAGGCGAAAATCAATATAGATCATATGCTGTGAGAACTCGTTACTCGAAAAAATCAATTTTATGGAGGGAAGAAAAAAATTGATCTGTACAATTAATCATTTATTTACTCGTTTCAAAGATTTTCTTGTAGGATATATAACTTTTTATGACTTACGATATGTCTGTAGAATGATGACAAGATGGTATTTTTCTTCATTCTTTTTTTTTAGGACTTACGAGGTAACTCAACGACGATATGTTTCAATTACAAATGAAAAATAGAAACATACACAAAAACTTTGAACGGTGGCTCTTTTGGTCAATTTAACAATTGTAGAAAAATATTTCTGATTTACTTAAAAAATTAGTATGAGATAAAAAAGGAACAGAATGATAATATGCTAATTGAGTCGATAAATAGCGATTAAAATTAATAATATTGCGAGAGTATTTAGCATGTGTAAACATAAATCTAATAGACCATCCAGAAAATTACAAGATTTGAAATCGCATCAAAAACATAATGATAAAATTGGAAATTTACATTTTATTTATTTTTCTCCAGTTTCAAATTTCGAATATATATATATATATATATATATATATATATATATATATATATATATATATATATA
Organism: Rhaphigaster nebulosa; assembly: GCA_948150685.1. Classification (NCBI taxonomy): domain Eukaryota; kingdom Metazoa; phylum Arthropoda; class Insecta; order Hemiptera; family Pentatomidae; genus Rhaphigaster; species Rhaphigaster nebulosa. The sequence continues at coordinate 48,819,604 of OX411308.1, read as the reverse complement.
TATGTATATTTTCTTTTATAAATAGAATGTAGGCATATATTTAAAAAATATATATAATATATAAATATAAATATACATTGTCCCAGATCACCTGTCCACCCCATTTAAATTCTAGAGCGATTAGGACATCAGAATAAAATTTGGGATAGTTTTCTATCAAAAGTTAATATAACCACTTCTCAAAAATAAATTCTTTTTTTGACAAATTAATATTCTACACCTGAATTTTT